>JALPQD010000106.1:3625763-4225763 GCA_023101885.1 Typhlomys cinereus
TCTGTGTAGAGACAAGCATTCCACAGTTTAGTATCAAAGATGATTTTCAATTGATAATTCCTTCAGCAAATATTTATTGAGCAACTCCTGGGTACTAGCATATGAGAGATTGAAGCCATAGACCTAACATAATATCAAGGATAGGAAATAATGGATAAATTATGATTTATATTACTGATATTACAGAGTAAAACATGACTTAAAATTGTACAACCATTTCGAATAGATTAAAAATTGTATTAATGTAAACTTCCTACAATTATTACAATGTACCTTTACATTCCAACTATTTTTTCTAAAACAACCCCTGAATACCTTCCTGATTAATCATTCTATCTCTTGATGGTGGGATGCCTGAAACTTTGTATTCATATACAAGTTATTATATGGCATTTAATAGGTATTAGGAAGTTTTCTTGGAAATTTGACTTTTTAATTAATTTGATACTCATGATTTGAAATAGACACTATTGCATTTAACTTACATATAAAATTTTTTTGCACCAAAAGAAATAGCTACTTTGCATATTTTTTGTTAATTATTGCTTTTCTTAAAAGATATCTATAAATTTCTGGTTGCTGTTAGTTTGGTGCATTCTGCTAACTTGCTTGCTCACATATACTTTGGTGGATTCACACTCTACTGTGGTCACTACTGCTTTGTCCACAAAATAACCAGAGAAAATGTACTGAGTAGTCTTAGAAAACGCCTGAGCTAACCATTTGATTTCCATTCAAATCCTTCAGGTTAAACTTTTCAGTCATAAGTGATGCTCAGAGAAGTTATTGCAGGTGAATTAACTGAACTAAACATCTAATTCTTGTCTACATATTGGGGGTTACATTCAAAAAATGTGATACTGCTTGGGTTAAGAATTGGAACAAACCTATCAATGTATCTGAATTGAAATGTGATACTGCCACAAAATTAATATCACCACAATTGGTCCTTTTCTTAAGCCTTGTTACCAAATTTTGGGTGTATTAAGTGTTTGAAAAAAAATTGTGCATCACAGGTCCAAGCAGCTTGATTTCACTCTTAGAGGAGTGTATTTTCTTGGTTGGGTCCATAAAAAGTATTCTCTTCACATCCTGAAAACTCTGTACTCTGTCTCTGTCTCTGTCTCTGTCTCTGTCTCTCTCTCTCTCTCTCTCTCTCTCTCTCTCTCTCTCTCTCTCTATCTCCAGTGAGTCACGAAACAGGCAATTTTGTTGTGATGAGTGTCATTGGAGAAGACAAACAAGCGCCCATACATTTCTGTATGGCAGAAAACTCTTTAAGAAAGTCTATTTCTGGAGTCAGTGTATAGTCTTCCATTGGGGTTAAAAGTTTTGATGCTTAAAGTTTTGTTTGAGTTTAGGGACTTGCAAGCTTAGATACTCTCAGAAACTTGGTAATGATGGAGAACAGAGAAACAAGGTGAGTGAGGGATAAAGTGAACGGAAGAGAGAAAGGATAAAACACACAGTCAAAGCCATTATGTGTCTCTTTGTCCTGTTTCCTACCTCTAAGCAGTTTGTCAATTAAAAGCAAATGGGAAAGATTTCCAGGAACTCAACATGCCTGAGAAATTTTATTGACAGTTAAAGCTGGATTGGGGGAAGAAGCTTACCTACTAGTAGATACTTCATGCTCCAGCACGTGCTCAGCCACACACCACCAAAAGCAACTCAGACGAAACTCATGGCCGCACATGTGAAAAGACATGAAAATAGAAGGAAGAATGGCAGGGAAGAAAAATAGTTGTAACAAGACAAGAAGTTAGAGTGAGATTGGAGATTAAAGTGTGAAGGTATCACAAATTCATTCTATTCATGATATTCTAAAAGAGTAAAAAAGAAACGATAAAAGAAGCAGAAAGTAAAAGCTATGTATTCCTTGAGTGACATACAGTGGAAGCTTCAGACATGTTGACAGAATAAATAAAGGAAAAATTATGAAAGAACAAGAAGAGTGTGATAAATTTCTGGGCCACTGAAAGAAGAGGTAGAGGAAATACCTGTGATGGAATGTTGGAAGAGGCTTTGGTGATGAGAGAAGAAGGAATAATCCCAATCAAGGTGAAGTCCGATGCCGCTGATTTCCCTTTTCTGGAATGAGACATCACACGAAAAGTGAGAAATGGCTGCATCTTGTGAAACAAGATTTCTTTCAGTTTTCTGTACAGGTTTTCTCGAACTATTTATAATTTTCTTGAGTAATTTCTTTAATTCCAAAAATAGTTATGAAAGAAGACTAAGAATTTAATTTTTGTTATTTACAAATTCCAAAATAATCAAAAAGAATTTCAAGCAGTTCTGAGTTATAAGCATTAACCTGATATTATTAGAAAATATGATATAAAATCAGAAATTTAAGAAGAAATTTATGAAAGTAATGGAAATTTAGCAGTTTCCAATGAATAAACAATTTCTCTTGATTTTTTTCCATATTTAAATAGACTCAGGTTAAAAGAAAAGTGCTAGCATTGTGGAAAACAGAAGAGAAATTACAGAGTTCTGCCCCCTCTCTAGTATTCACTATTTCTTTTCCTAGAGATGTGAAATAAAGACTTAACATCACTATTTTCTAGGGAAAGGGCTAAAGCCCAGAGAGGTTGTTCATATAATCTTAGTCTGACATTTATCTTGATAACAATTTGTCCTCTCGCTCAATGCTTACGTGCTAGTGTGCCAGTATTGATATGGAAGTTAAATGGAATAATCTATGTAACATCATTAGAACAGTTCGGAACACGTAACTCACTCCCAATAAAGAGAAACAGAAATGTAGTTATGTTAATGGCATACAGTTTTAGTATTATTTCATTTACTCTCCCATGAAACCTTGTAATTACTGTACCAATTGGAAGTTAGAACGAAGGGAAATTAAATGAATTATCCTTTGACACATGGCCACATGGTGCCTGTTACAAAATCAAATCTTTCTTGCTTTAGATCTCAGATTCTAGCCGTTTGCTCTTCCTCACTGCAGATTATAGATGCAGATGTATTAATAGCGATTTTTATCTTGCTTTGGCTTTTTGTTTTATGGTGAAACTAAAGTGGAATCTGGAAGTGAGCATATTCTAGTAGGTTCCTAGAAAGAAATAACTTTCCTTATGTGGAGACCTTCAGGTATAAATCTACCCAGAAGAGTGAGCAATAAACAGGAATCAGCTATGGGTCAGGCCCATTCCCCATTTACTAGACACTTAATTTTGGGCAATTTACAAGCTTTCTTTTCTGTTAAGAATGGGTGCAATAATGTCTTGGCAGATTTCATGCAAGGATTTGTAATATTAAAATTTTAATTCTTTATTATGTCTTTTCCAGTATATGGCCCATTTTTACTTTGCAGAAAGATCGCTCTGACTTCCCTTTCTGTTTTTTCACTCTCTACTTTTTGAAGTAGGATTTGTGTGCCCTTCATCAAAGGACCACTGTGATTGTATTTCTTCTCTGTGAGTTAGTCCAGGCTACCTCCTCTTTTCCCATTTCAAAAGGATATAACTAAACCACAGATGTGAAATATCTTTCATCATAGGGTGATTTTCATAGACTTTGAAGATTCTAAAATGGACCCTGGGAAGCATTAGTCTGTCTACTACATGTTTGGTTTCATCTCCCATTTATGCTAGCCAAGGATTGTGAAGTAGTCAATTGTACAGTAGGAACACATATCTACATTCCTAAGCTATTTTAGACTGTTTCACATGTTAGCATTCTAATTCAACAGTGACATAGAGCTCAGCTAATGCAAAACTCTGCTCCCCAGATCACAACTAACTTGGTAAACATGTTGTAATATTTCTAGGGAAGAGCTATGTCCTGCACACAATTTCCAGAAGTCTTGAGTTTGTGATGTTGTTCTACTTCCTCTTTAACTAAATATTGTTCTTTTAAAATTGCTACGATTCCTTAAAAAATGCATGGTAACAGGCAATCGCTTGTTGTGCCAGACTCATTTCTAGTTGGGCTTAAGGCAAATGGTAGCCTAGGTAGAGTCCATTGTTCACAGATAGAATTTGTTAAACATTAAATGCTAAACTAACTAAGATATTTTCACCAAGCAAGATATTTGCACATCCTTTTATGTTATTTTCTCTGTGACTTAATTTCAAAACTTTTTCTGGATATGATGCATATATATCAACTTCATCTCCTTCTTGTACATCCTTTCTTTTCAATATTTTCAGATGATCTATTCACTAAACCTTGTGATGATCTTTATGTTTGTGGTAGTCAAAGAATAAAGTGAGACTTGGCTAACCATGAAATTTCTAGTTTTCACTGGTTTCTGTCAGAACAAGATAATTTGGTTACAGGAATTCATTCACATTTGCTTTTAAAACTTGTTCTCACATCCTACTAGATTCACATTTATCTACATCTCTCTCCAAACATTGCTACACAATATATTCAACTCACAACTTTGATTACTCAAGGACACATTTCTTTTCTTCAGCTAGACTATTTTCATGATTTTGTTGGGCTCATGTCTCTCACTGTCCTTGTAAAACAAGTCTTCCCTGAAAGTCCGTCACTTGACTCTGTGGACTTTCTCTTATACTTCAACTTCCCTGAGAAATCAATTTGGAAGGAACAAGAAAGGAAAAGTCTTAAGATATGCATAATTATTTGAATGCATCTAGATCATTAACAAGTCAAAATACTCACCAGCCACAAGGATTGGACTGTTCTTTATAATAATGATACATTGTTGATATGATAAAGATAATATAAAGATAATATAATAATGACACATGAGCGATTGACATTAGTGAAAGTGAAAAAAATTTTCTCAAAATATTCCATAGCTGGCAGTCAACCAACTTTGTGACTTCAGTGTGGTAATTTTTATTAGTCATATATGCCTTCTTTAGTCAAGTTGTGTTTCATAATGTTTGGTAAATACATATTGTTTATCTGTATGATGAGACTGTGCCTTTCTTGATCATGTAAAATATATTTTTATGTAGTCTAAGTATATATTTGAGAAACAAGCATGTCTATGTCCCTGAAAATATATTAGTCTTTCTCTTTCTTTCTTTCTCTCTTTCTTTCTTGCTCTCTTTCTTTCTTTCTTTCTTTGTCACTCTCTCTCTCTTTCTTTTTTTCTTTCTCTCTCTTTCCTTCTTTCTTTCTTTTGTATGTATATCATGTATACATACAATGTATTCCTGTGAAGGACAATATTTTCTTTTATAGTTTCTACCTTAGAAGAAAAGCAGAGAAATCTATTGTTGATGAGCATTTCCTAAATCGTGTGAACATTTTAAATTAGTACTTGTCTTTCCAATATTAATATGTCTGTTTTTTACTGACAAAAATGATACTGTGAGAGAAGATAGTGATTTTTGAAAAGCAATGGGCCACTATTTTCTAACTCATTGAAGATAAGTTTAGTAAGATTAGTGAAGTAAGGGGCCAAGCGAAAAGATTTGAAACTTGAATTTTAAAATTAAGCGTATGATTTACTGCATTTGTAAAAGGAAACAGAAACTAGCAACATCACTTTAAAAGTAAAAGTAGAGGTGCAACATGGTACACATACGAATTTTATATCTAGTGGAAGGAAAAGTCAGTTGAGTATCTGAAGGCTTGTTTATTTATGATTATACTAGTGATAAATCTGAGAAAATAAAGTTTCCAAACAGATGGTTAGTATGAAGGATGTTATCATGCTCCACAGGGTGGAAGGTGGAGGGCTTGGTGTGAGCAATTGCTTATCACTGCCATGTGCAAGTGAAAGCAGAAATCTCTCTTGATGCCTTGCTACCGTATTTCAAATCTCTCTGGGTAATGTGAGCTCTTTCTGTGTAATTTCAAGTACGTTGTCTCTAGTTCTTCCCTTTACACACAATTGTATTTTGATAATCTCACATGTGGACGCATGTTGTCTTTAATTTATGCTTTAACTGCCCACTGTTGGTACCCTCAGTGATCCAGCATCCTTCATTCTACCTCCCAACTCAGATTTATATTTCATTTCACAGTTATAGGTACTCTTTGACTTATAGTAGTTTCAGGTTATGATTTTTGACCTTATGAAAGTAGGAATATCATGTGCTTTCAGCAGGAAACATACTTCAAGCTAAGAATTTTATTTTTTTCCTGGGGTAGTCATATGCAGGAGGACATTTTCTCCCAGGTGTGAGTAGGGGCAGTGGGAGGGCAGACAAAGGAGCTCAGTTATGTACTGAAGGGTTATGCTGTGCTGGTAGATAATTTAAACATGTCCAATACATTTGTACATTTTGTCATTTACAGCTTTTGATGCGTTCCTTGTAATTTAAATGGAACACAAAGTCTTCAGTGGCCCAGAGAAGAAGTAGTTGACTCCCTTTGAGATACAAATCCAGAAATTATAATTAAAGTGGATCTTGAAAGGCAAAGATGGGTTTTGCCTTCTGGACTAGTGGGAGAAAGGCTTTCTCTTTCTGTATTAGTCATTTAGAGAGAAGATTATTGAATACATTCTACAACGAGGCTTTGTCCTACAAGAAGGTATTTGGGGGTGGGATCCATGAGCCAAAGAATTCTCCAGAAGAGGCTACTCTTGAGGATGGAAGGTCAAATTTTCCTTTCCGCAGAATCTTCAGGTTGCTCCATCAATCCTTTGGCTGATTCCTTATGTATGTACAAAGGTCTGACTCAGGTTTCGGGTCTGCAACTGAGATATTCCAATAAAATGGAAGCAGGGGATCATTTCTACTATGCCAAGAATTTTGTATTTTTAATAGTTGGGAAAAGCTAATGAGGTCATAGTTGCTTTAAACTACCCTGATTTAGTTTTCGTAAAAGAAATCACCCCAATGTCCCAATAGGGTTGTGAACCAGGAGTACTAGAAAATTTCAATGAGGGTTATAAAAACGTAGGGAGCTCTGGGAATTATCTACATAATCCTGGTTCACAGGATTTCTATTTGAAGGAAATATCAAGGTAAGACCAGTGTTAGTCACCACCACTGCATGAGCTTTTTGGTATAACAACCTGATCTAGATCAAGAACTGGGAAGGCAACACAGCCATCAACTTACCTGAGGCCTATCGAAGAAGCAGTGATGTCAGGGAACATCATTATCTAAGTAAACATCATGGCTGTCCCCTCCCACTCGTTCTCCTACTGGCAGAGTCAGTTATTTTTGCTATAAAGAACTATTCTGTTCATTTGCCAGGTATAAATGGCTTTTAAAGTCATAATTCTTGTCTGTATGCTTTATAATACCATTCAATAAATGTGCATGTTTATGGAAAATACAAATATTTTCCAAGGTAGCTTTCCACTAGACAGAAACCTTTATTCACAAATTGTTCCATTTCCTATTTTGCTTGTTAAGATTCAGGCACTTGCCTTGGGGCATAGTTGGTTTTGCATTTTTTTTCATGGGGGCCTGTCTCAGTAAACACATATTTTTCCTCAAATTGCCATTAAACAGGGAATAAAATTTTATTTACATCAACTCTCATTCCCTCTTTGGTATTGGTTTCACTTTTGTTCAGGTGGAAGTGTCCCTGCATAGTTTTCTGATATACCCTTCCAAGAGTTGTGGCCAAAAATAAAAATATTTTCCTATTCAATTGTACAACAATAGGAAATGAGGGGGAAAGAAAGCTTGCCTTTTTGCTTTCTAAACATGCAAGTAGCAGCTCCACACCATCCCCTCATGGGAGTCTGGCCCCAAACAGAACACTGCAGGCTGGCTGCCAACCCATTTTGTGCAGAAGTTGCCTTGGCAAGAGTTTGCTTTGGCAAAGGACCCATTTCTTTTTCAACCTCAGGCTATTACAAGCTTCCTATCATATCTGCTCCATACTATCCACTGCCTATCATTATGCTCTGACCAGAGCCACCTTTTAATCTACTTAGTGCTTTAAGGGGATGTAACAAATCCTTTCATTACTTTATCTTATCACAGGCTGTCCTGCCCGCGCTTTTTCTGTTGGAAAGTATATTGCTCTGGTTTAGAGTTAGAAATCATCGAAACATCAGCAAGTTCTATACTCATCAATATTTTCTTCCTCACAAATAGCCATTGTTGGCTTCTCCTGAATCCATGAAGAGGTCTAACCAGCTTCAATATATGTTTAGTCTCATGTGTTCTTGTTTTGGTAAGATTTGCATTAAAGAGTTCTTACATGAAAATCAAACACCTTTTACAAATCTCATAGCTCAATGAGATATTCGTCAGTTAATCAATGAGGTGAGAATCAAGTGTTTGATCGCTGTAATCTAGTGTAACTATGTCTGATTACTGGCAACTAAAGAGAGATATTTCACAGAGCCACTCACGCATGGTGCGCTATGCATCGCCAGGAGCCTCTTTCTCAGTAGTCATGGTGAAACAGAGGATACTTTTAAGAGGCCCTGGTCAGGTTTGCAGCAACTTCTTTAAGCTTATTACTTGTGTTACTTTGTAATCATCATAACGAAATGATAGAATGCACCCCTGAAGGAAATCACTGGCCACTGCCTCATTTACAAATGAGTAAAATAAGATTTGAATTGAAGTGAGAGGCTCGGATTAACTCAGGAAGCAAAATAAAAATTTAAGTCTTAATACAAGTTTCTAAAGTATTCTTCCCTTCTCTTTGTCATAAATTAGCTGTTTTGAAAGTCCTTTGTCTTTAAATAATAATTATATTAAACAGAAACTACTTGCAGTGTTTCAGAATTCCAGATAAAAGGATAGTGGGAATGGAGTTGGGGTGGGGATGGGCTGGGGGTAGGGGGGGAATAAAGATTGAGAGTTGCACTGGGGAATTGTGTTGACTCCCATATAAGCTACAAGGGTTTCTTGCTCCTATTCTAGGTCATTGTCAAGTGGTTTATTTTTTATAACATTTTTATTATTATTTCTGCTCATACAAACTTAGTAGGTACACCGGTTCCCTCTCTCTCTCCTCCTTCCCCCGACCCCCTGCTCCCCTTCCCCTCCCCCTCCCTCCCCATCCCCCAGGGCCTCCCCCCCATCCCCAGAGAATCCTTTAATGTGCATGCCAGACTCTCTGTGGTTTATTCTTAACATATGATTCAGCCGACTTTTTATTTTGTCATCAGTGGCAGAATTTTTGGTTTATTAGCAGAACATCTGATCAAATTAGTTTCTTCTTTCCACATCTACATGAGGCAGGTAATATTTTTCTCAGACAGTGTTTCTGCAACATGAGTAATATGAGAGGAGAGTTTATTCTTTGTTTTCTTTTTAAAATATTGAACATTGATTCACTGTCTGGAGTTAATGCAGCTGTATTCTCCCATGAAGCATTAATCATGAAGACAATGAACTGATAGCTGAGAATCTATGCCCAGTAGTAGGAATGGTGAATATCAAAAAGGTGTCGATTTGATTGTTAAGAATTTGAGCTTTGGTTATAGTTGCAAGAAATTGGTAGTTGAACAAATTTGCAGGAGATTGATTGATCCAACCCATATGGGTATGACTAATTTCTGAGATGATGGATAAAATGGAGGGAACTGAGTAAGGAACTTGCTATCCTTTGGTACTCTTGGCCAGATATACTGGCAAGTGAGGATTATTCCCCTTAGAAGTCCTGTGCACATGGTGCAACCATTTCCCTCGGTCCATGGTGTTGGTGTCAAGCTAGGCAAGGAACTGTCATCAGACTATCATAAGAAAAAAATAAGACCTCTTGTTCCCCTATTGGCTTCTTGGTTGTGAATTTATCAGCAGCAATACAGGCAAATTGTAACAGATAGAAAGACATTGAATCCTTTATAATGTCACATAATAACTGAGACATGGTAAAATGACAATAATTACTCTGTGCTGTTACTGTAAGTGGATTCTCTGTTTCTCCTGGAAGATACCATTTCTAAATGCAACTTGTAGATATTAGAGTTAGGCACATGGATGGCATTTATATCAAGGGAAAAGTTTATTACTTCGTCAGCTTCAGAGAACTAAGGAAAATATAGATACTCATAACAGAAGCTATGTGTGTATGCACATGCATTAGAAAGAGAGAAGAAGAGAGAGAGAGGGAATGCCCCCACAGACACCCCATTGTTTTATTATTATTTATTCAATTGTGCGTGTGTGTGTGTGTGTGTGTGTGTGTGTGTGTGTGTGTGTGTGTGTGTATAGAACCACGGGCGAATTCGGGAACCACCATGGACGCCTCCACCTCCTTCTGCCCCGGGATTCACAGGCTCCGCCCTACCAGGACCAGAAGCGCAGGCCACCCCCGCTTCCACCTGGTGTCTATACGTGGGGTCTAGGATCCGAACTCAGGACCTTCCGCCTGCAAGGCAGAGGCTTAACCCCTGAGCCACCTCTCCAGCCCCCTCATTTTCAATATGTGTGTAAAAGAAAGGGCCATGTACATCATAACTTGTGACTTCATTATACATTAAGTTACCCAAAGCTTACTTGCTAAATAAAATAGGACCACAAGCTCTTTCTAACTGTATTAAGAGGTACAGTCAGTTCTCTACCTCTAGTATACTTTTTGAAAATATTAAGAAATATGATGCCATGTGAGTTTTAAGTTTAGGTCAGAAGACTTTGATTTTTTCTTTTCCTTCCATTTGTACCTCTTCAGAATATTTTTTCTTATGTTGCAAGTTGCCCATGTAAAAAAACTATACTACATTTGCCTTACTGAAGAGATCACATATTCCTTCTGTCAAGAAGATTCTAAGTATGTTTTTCGTGAATGTTTTCAACAATCCAGATGGAGAAGGAAACAGCCTTGTTCCTGGACAAGAACACCTGATATCTGACCACCACCATTTCTGTGAAATAGAAAATATATCTGAACTCTTGATATACACAGCTTTCAGGTAAGATGTTTACTGTCATTATTTCCTACTAACTCTACTGTCATTTTTATTTGTTATTTAAGAAGTACATATGAATCAAGACAATTCAGAGACCAACAAAGATCAGAAAAATTAGTGTTACTAATTGTACTAGCCAAAGACACAATTTGTATTCTTGGTAAGTTATATGAATGCATCATTTTTAATGAGGCTTAGAAGTATTACTTTCATCCGGTATGCATTTATATTTTACTGACTTAGAATCATGTCATCTGTAGATAATTATTTTGTATTCTTGTTTCCAACTTTCACTAGCTAGATTTAAGACAATGTCAATGGTAAAAGCATCCGTCTTTCCAACGCTGTCCAGTAAGGGTCATCTTGAACCTAGACCAAAACTTTCTATTGTTTTGAGGAAGTATTTTCATCTCAAAGCATTGAAGACTTAACACTATATAATTATTTTTGGATTCTGCTATACACTTTTGGAGTGATCTAATGGAAAGCATTATTGTATTTTACTATTTAACTTAACCATGTGATATATTTTATTACTGGTTTTTACAATGATTAACAGTTTGATTCTTGGACTAAGGACCATTTTGATGTAGTCTGTTTAGGATTTTGCTTGTTTGAGGTCGTAAAGAATTGGACACACAGATTTCTTTCCTGCACATCTTTGTCAGCTTTTATTTTCAGAGTCGTTGTTACTTTATAAAGTGATTTTTGGCCACTTTCCTCTTTTCCATATGTGTTTTTCAGTAGTTTTTGTAGCATAGACATTATCTGTATCTTGAAACTTAAGAGTAAATCAAGAGCATGAACTGCTATCTTGAGAGACATATTTTCATTGTGATAAGTTTTTGACAGTTTCAAATATTTTGTATTGTTGATTTTCTTTTTATTTTCTGTCATATTTTTAGATATATGCAGACCCTATATTTTAATTTTGTATATGCGTACCTATGAATGCTGAGAGGGCATATAAGATGAAAATAGAAAGGAGACCATCTGAGATGAAAAAACTATCTAAATAAAGATTTGGAGAGGGAGAAAACTAAGAAAAATGTAAGGTAATAGAATGTATATGATATGAACAATACAATTTGAAGATAAACTGGTTTGTGGAATGAAGAGACAAACAGGAGGGATTGGAGAATTATATAGAAAGAGCAGCATAAAATGCATGCATGTGAAAATCTCATATTGAAACTCATTAGTTTTTATTATAATAAAAATGAATGCATCACATCAACAGAAAAAATGAAAAAAAAAGTGAAACATTCTGGTAGGTAAAAATCTAAAAATATTTCAATTGAGTAATATATGCTAAGAATGATAGCTCTTTGTTTTCCATTTCTAAATTATTATTTTTGTATAACTAGTGGAGTAACTCTCATGCTACATAGTTTAATTCAGTGGGTAAATTTAACTTTTTATTCATGACTGCATTTCAAAGCTGGCAACCCACAATAGTAGTGTGAGTTGTTGAATTAGACTAGTTATTCTACACGTCACAACTGAAAATTGATAAAAAAATTAGTAGTCTCTCTATGCTTAATGTAATATAGTTTAGGATTTCAATGGTCAGTTTTGATTGTAAGACTTAGAATCATGTCATCTGTAGATAATTATTTTGTATTCTTGTTTCCAAGTTTCACTAGCTAGATTTAAGACAATGTCAATGGTAAAAGCATCCATCTTTCCAATGCTGTCCAGTAAGGGTCGTCTTGAACCTAGACCAAAACTTTCTATTGTTTTGAGGAAGTATTGATTTGTAAGAAAAAATGATATTGATGAAGGTGGTGACTTCACCAGAATGTATGGTCCATGACTTTTCATAATAGTAAGAATGAGGATTCTACTTTCTTTAATGGGATGTTGGTTTCTTCCTCTTTATCATAGCAACATGGTATGTGTATTCCTTCAAATAATGCTCTGAAATCTTAGCACCTCCTATTATTGACTAAGAATTCTGGGTTGGGAATATCACTTAGTGGTAGAGTTATTTCCTAACATGCGCAAGACCTTAAGTTCAATTCCCAGCACTATAAAGAAAAAAGTAAACAACAAAACAAAGAGAAGAAGCACATATTACCAATAACAGCATCATCTTTATCAAATACAAGAACCAACACTATACTTCTTATATACTTTAATTTTATTAAAACAATTCTATGGTCAGGTGTTGTTCCCTGATTCTGGTCTCACATCTACGTAGGAGAATTAAACAAGATTTTCCAAGATGAAGAACCATAGTGAAAGACTCTAGTCTTGTTTGTGGAGTAATTCCTACCTGGGAAGTGAAGGAAGGGGCAGGGATGTACATGTCCAGATCACGTGAGATTGCTCATAGCATAAGTGCTCTGAAATTATGCTAAGAACAGGCTCATATTCTAAGCTCCATTTTATTTATCTATATCAATCAGGTTATATTGGGTACTGAAACTATGATGGCCTGAAAAAAATACCAATATTTAACAATTGATCTTTCACATTTTCTATTGCTTTAATGGAGCAACAGCTACTATATGTGATTTGAATCACTGCACATTTTCTACATGCACAAAATTACACAATACTTTTCATAATCTACACTATTATGAGCCAATTGAAAGGAAATAAAATATTTCTAGAAGATTGACAAGAGTATTTGAAATTTATCTAAATATTTAGCCACTATGGGTTAAGGAGATGGCACAGCTTGAAAAAGTTCTTTCTTGTAAGTCTGATAACCTGTTAGATACCTATATGCCATGTAATAAGCCAGTGGTGGTTCTACACATCTTTCATCCCAGAACCCCTCAGTGAGATGGGAGGAGGAAACAGGGTAATTGATTAGAATGTCACAGGACTGTGAGGCTGGAGCATGCTGTACAGAAACAAAGAAGAGAGTCAATGCCTTGACAAGGCAGAAGGAGAAAACAGCCCTAACACTTGTCTTACCGCACGTATGTACCTCAGCATGTAAGAATATATACATACAAATAAGGAAATAAATAGGATATATATATATATACACACACACACATAACTTACAGTCTCTAAATTATAACATTTGATATAAACAATAATATCTAAAATATATTTAGCCACACCATAAAACAATGTTATATAGTGACCACTAGTAGTGGGAGTCAGAAACTGAGAGTGAGAGAAGATGAAGGAGGGCACATGTGATATGAGCTTGTTGTACATATGAGCTGAAATATCACACTGGATCTCATTGATATGTACAACTCATGTGCATTAATTAAAATAAGTTTAGGGTTGGAGAGGTGGCTCAGGGGTTAAGCCTCCGCCTTGCAGTTGGAAGCTCCTGAGTTCGGATCCCAGATCCCACGTATAGACGCCAGGCAGAAGCGGGGGCGGCCTGCGCTTCTGGTCCTGGTAGGGCGGAGCCTGTGAATCCCGGGACAGAAGGAGGTGGAGGCATCCATGGTGGTTCCCGAATTCGTCCGTGGTTCTACACACACACACACACACACACACACACAGACACACGCGCGCACATACACACGCATATGCACACAGTTGAATAAATAATAATAATAAAAAAATAAAATAAAATAAGTTTAAAAGAAAGTGAGCCACAAAAGAAGACTGCATATATAAATTTAAAATTCACTGAAGTTAAATTAAGAATAAAAATATGAAATATTGATAATACATTTTATTTGAGACACTATACCTATAATCTTATTTGGGCAGGTAACAAGCATCAAGATTATTCAAGAAATCCATGCCCTTCTTTAATTCAGCGTGAGTCTTTGGAATCAAGCTTGTATTTTGCACTTCAAGTGTATCCTGCTCTAGATAAGCTTCCTTTCAGGTGTTCAATGGTTGTGTGCAGCTGTGCCAGGTCTGTCGTGTTGTACTGCATGGTACATGCATTCTCATTACAGTTGCAACTCCAAGATTGGAATAAAAACAGTTTCTTCTTGAGGTTCACTTGCTATGCTGCTGCTGCTTCATTTCCCTACTTATTTCATTGAGCCTGAAGATTCTATTTCCTCAAAAGCCTGACACCCAACCTCTTTCTGGTGTTTCAATGAGAATCTTCAGAATGGGTCTCTTTGTTAAGACAACAAAAAAGCTCTGTTCCCAATACTTCCTACTAACCACAGTTAGTAATCAGAGTCTACTGCTCTTGCTATCACCGACTCTCTGCATGCTAACAGGTGGCAGATGAGACATTAAACACTAGTTCCCTTCAGTCCTCAACATTGAAAGAAAGCACCTTGAGATGGGCTGGGTTGCTCCGCACTGGACCTGTCAGTCACACCAGCGCCTCTGCCAGGATGAGAACTTGCATAGGCTTATGGAGTTCCGTACAGGTTTGGATTCAGGTTTGGCTGCCATCACACTCTATTAATAAACCTTTTCACACACACTGTTTCACTGATGTCCATGACACAATACTCAACTGATGTTCAAATACAGATGTGGAATAAAATTTCAATGACTAAGAGTTTCGGTTTAACTTTAATTTCTCCACTGTGTCATTACTTTTTTTTTTATGCCATGTTTTCCAAAATAGTTTCTAATTGAATAAATTTAAATACCCTAGAAAGGCAGTCATTGATGCTGGACTCAAGTCATGTGCACATCCACTCAAACGTTGTCACCGTTGATAACTGTTTAACTTAATCAGGCATTCCAACAGCCATCAGAAAACATCTGGAAAACAACTGGAATTAAATTAAGGTCAGGTTCAGTCTATGAATTTTTGTGACCTAACCCCTAAATGCATGCTATCAGTCTTACTAATTCTGTGATCTTGGGAACATTTCCTAACTCTCCTAATCTCAAGTGACATATATATATATATATATATATGAACAATACATTAATTGTAAATGTAAGTCAAATGATACCTTTTAATGTGCTGAAAAATGCATCCAGAAATTTAGAAATCTGGGAAGATGTAGGAGTGTGAGTTGTTATTTGCAGAAGTCACCAATAGATATAGTTGGACTAAATTAAATCTTTCATTCCGTATTTATCGAATGAACATTCTACCATATTCTGAGTGCTGTTTCGATGACTGAAGATTCAAGAAGGAATAAAATTGACTCTGTCCATGTCGCACTGGATCATGGTTCAAAAGAAGATACAGAAAACTTCTTAAATAACATGGCACAGTGGTATGATGGAGTATGTACAGGGCTTATGCAGAAAATTAAACATAGATAGTAAAGATGAACTTCTCTTCTTCCCTCTTCACTTCTCTTCCTCTTTCTTCTCTTTCTTCTTCTCTTTCTTGTCTTCCTCTTCCTGGATCACTATTGGAACCCATCTTACCCAAGATTTTATACTTTGGGGAATTTTCTGGTGAACAACTTTCATGGTATTTCTCCTTGTATGTGGAAAAGGTCATGGCTAATTTGGGGGTGTAAGTCCGTGGCAGACTTTTCTTAGGTCTTTTCCTAATCTGAGATCCCCAGACAGTCTCCTTTGTTTGAGGTGGACACCGGATGACAATTTCTTATGAGCAACTTCCCGTGGATCTGAACAGATTTGTGCCCTGACTTCAGGGATATGGTCCTGTCCTGGCAGGAAGCTTCTAGAAGGTGGTTACCAAAATCTGCCTGATGCGACATAAAGGAAGATCTCACAGCACTGAGTTGCATTGAAGGTGGGAACTGTCATAATGGCATTTGCCCCTCCTCTGAGAGTACATCCAGTGAACTGACTCATAACGCAAAAATTTAAATTATTCAGTTTTTAACAAACTTGTGATTTGGCAAGAGAGAGGAGAGTATATGTGTCTGATAAACTTGCATTTACTACATCGAACATTTTTTGTGTAATATTCAACTTCTTTAGTACCCTGACTCTTGAAATGATCTAAATTCATTCTGTTCCATGGTAGAAAGCATCTTTATCTAATATTTACCTTTCATAGTTAGATACAGGTGTCAACTTGAAGGTTGAGGGTTTGAGCTCTGGGCACATCTGTAGAGAATTGGTAGTTGAGTTAAGCCCAGAACTAACCTGTGGGATAGTGGATGGGAAAGGCCTTGCTCACGGTGGGTGGGACTAGTCCCTAGGGGAGGGGAATAAGATGGAGGGAGTTGTTTGAGAAAATGGGCATCCTTCTGTACTCTTAGACAGACATGCTGGTCTATTAAGTAAGGGTTGTCCCTCTCTCAGCAGCTATGTTTGGAAATGGTGTGGTCAGTTCCCTGGGCCCTTTGGTGATGGTGCACACTCTCCTGGCAACTAAGAACTGTAACCAGAACACCAAAGACTCTACAATATTCACCTGGAATTAGACCAACCAAATCTCTCCCCACCCTAAAGCTCAGGGAACCTTGTGGAAGAGAGGTTGTCAAGATTGTAAGAGCCTAAAGAAGGGGAGGACCAACCATATGCAAGATACTCCACACAAGACAAGGCTGCAGCAGCCAGGATAAAGTCGCAATGTGATTGGATTTTCCCTGACCTGCACAATAGCTGACATGTCAACAAACCCCCAAAGTCTAGCAGAGATCACAGGGGAGAAGGCTTCAGGCAGTAGGATCCTTATAGGGAAGGGGTTAAACTGTCTATTATAATAAAGTTCCCATACTAGCAGCAGCCCAAGAAGGGGCCTCAAGCTATACCACTGAGTCCTGAACCCACACTAGTATAGATGATTCAGAGGGAAATTCAGCGCCCACATAAACAGATGCTCTGGAGGATAGGAGGGAGAAAGCAGGAAGCCACAAGAGAGGAGAATGGAAGGAAAAGGGGTGAGAGGGATGAGTGGAGAGTGGGAAAGGGGAAAGGGAGGGGGAGGGAGAAGAAGGGTTACCTATTGAGCTTGTATAACTAGGCAAAAAATGTAGTATAAATTTAAAAAATAAATAAATATAAAAAATGAAAAGTAAAGAAAAATTGTCAACTTTTTTCCTGTTAATTCTTTTGACAGATAATAGTTATTAAAATAAGACCAGCAACACTACATTCTAATAAAAAATATCCATTACCCAATTACATGTGAGTGTTCCAAAAGCTTTTCAGGACTTTATGTGACTTAAACACTGACGGTGTGTATGCTCTGTAGGGCTGGACAATAAATACATGACGAACAGCATTGATAGGAAGAAAACAGGAGATCAGGAAGGTAATTGATCTTCCTATCCTGCAAACAATATTTTCATCTTCTTTTGTATCTTTAAATCAGTTTTGCTCTTAGAAATTTCATTTATCTAGATTCCTTCTATTGTGTTTCTACTATTTGCAACTAATTTCCACTCCAAGTATAAATTAAAAATCACATATAGGTTAGAGTCTAAGTTCTCTTCATTAGGAGAATATAAACATATTGAGATGATAATCATATATTTTGCATTTTCCTGCCTTGCTTGTGTATGTGCGGGGGGGGATGGTAGGGTTATGTGTATATTTGTGTGTGTGTTGAGAGTTGGCAGTTCATTCTATTTCCTTAGTTTTTTCAAGAACTTAGCAAAGAAAATCTTTCATAAATCTTATTATTTGAATCTAGAACCTTCTATATTATTGCTAAATGTATTTGATTTGCAAAAAAAGCATGTATATTTATGCATCTTTAAGTTTTTGTGTCCATAACAATACTTGCTGATCACTTTCCAGTTAAAATTCTATGATTATGCTTACAATGCAAGTCTTCCCTTCTATGGAGTGGATTTCACCCTCTTCCACTGTATCAATTGCTTTTAACCTTAGGCTAACTTCTTGGGGCAAAAATGTAATCCACATTAATTCTGTGTTGTAATATAGTTATAGTTCTTTCTCTTCTTTCCTTTTCTTTGTTAACTTCTTTCTCCATCCTTTTCCTCTTATTTTATCTTCCTTCCTTCCTTTCTTTCTTTCTTTCTTTCTTTCTTTCTTTCTTTCTTTCTTTCTTTCTTTCTTTCTTTCTTTCTTTCTTTCTTTTCTTTCTTTCTTTTCTTTCTTTCTTTCTTTTCTCTTTCTTTTTTAATCTTTCTTTCTCTCTCTTTCTTTCTCTCTCTCTTTATTTCTCTCTCTCTCTCTCTCTCTCTCTCTCTCTCTCTCTCTCTCTCTCTCTCTCTCCCTCCTTTGTTCCCTCTCTCTCTCACTCCCTGGCTCCCTGGCTCCCTCTCTCCCTCCTTCCTTCCCTTCCTTCTCTTCCTCCCTTCCTTCTCTCTTTCCTTCTTTCCTTCTTTCTTTTTTTTTGAGACAGGGTCTCAAGTAACTAATGTTGTTCTCCAATTCTCTATGTGTAACTGACAATAACTTAAACTTAAACTCCCTAGAGCTGGGATTACAGGTATGTGCTACCATGTCTAGTTAATGAAGTGCTGGAAATTGAATTCTAGGATCCAAGAAGTTATACCTCAGTTATAGTTTTATTAATCATCCTATGTTCAGATGTTTCATGTTAAAGAACTTTCTAATGGGGTTAGCTTACTCATGGGAATTGGTTCTTTATTTCTGATACGATTTGTCTTTGTCAAAATCATAAGCAGCTGAGCCAAGTTAGAATTCAAAACTGATCACTAGCTAAAATTCTATCCTACTTAGGCTAAGAGGGGACTTCCCTGCTGCAGTTTTGCTCATCCAGCTCCATCTTTCTAAGTCGTATCACTATTCAAACTATGACTTTCTTCCAGTATGCATCAGGGCAACTTATAGATACCATCCCTATTTTTCTCTTTCCTGTCTGAATTAAACCTAACAATGATCCTATATTTGTAGATTTGTTATGAAGATTGTAAGTTGCCAAGCACACCATGTAAAAAGTAGAATATGCTCAGTTTGTCAAACCTATGAGGACTACTACCACAACTGCTGCTAGAATCATGGGTATTCCTATACCCAATACTTATATGGAAACATGATCTTTCACCCTTGGAAAATTCTGATAGATCATCTAATCCAATTACTCTGCTTTGTACTTCGTCAAATACTTAAATTTTGTCTTTGATATTCTTGACATGATTATGTGATGAAATGTCCTACATTTGTCACGTCTATGCTAACATGGGTACTCAAATTCCTGTTAATGTAATGTCCATTTTATCTTTGGATCATTCTGAATTGTTGAAAATGTGTGTTCAGGGAGACAATCCTTGTGTGTGTGTGTGTGTGTGTGTGTGTGTGTGTGTGTGTGCCTATGGGAAGGCACTGGACATTCTGCTTCATGCTCCAGGTTATTTGCTGCTACTCTCAAAGTTATTTTCATTCCCATTTTGGTCACTGCCTTCAGACAGACCCATTATTTTAATCATTTTCAGGTACCTGTGTTTGGGACTATATGATTAATCAAAAATTTCTTGCACACAAAAGTGTGTTTTGGAAGCTGCTTCCATTGTTGATTCCTAGTCAGCACAAAGTGAACCAAAATGTTCATCTGACCATGTTCACATCAGTGTTGGTACACTGTTTTTCATTCCAACTTCATGTTAAAAGTTGGATCAAAGAGCAAAGCTAATGTACCATTTCATACAATCTACTTTTGATGAGTCGATTAGCTAAGATTGAGGGTAGTGTCTTGGAAAATATTCTCCAGCTAAAAATGACCACAAATAACACTATTTTGGTCCTATCTTCAAGCTGGTAAGTGTTCTATCATATCACCATGGCCACACACGAAGTTTTCAACCCTAAAGGTACCATGAGGGATACTGTGAAATGAATTTCATGAATTCTGACTCTCTTAAGTCTGTAGAGGTCTCCTTTTCTACTCAGATGATAGCTGCACAAAATGGAACTTTCTCTACTCAATTCTTTGCCCTCTGAGACTCAGCTTCCACAATTTCCCCTGGAGTTTTAGAAAAGATGTTTTAAAACCTATGATGTTACTCAACTATTAAATATAAAGTACAGATAATACATCTGTGGTTTAAACTGTATTTCAAAAATTGCAACTGTTTTATGTCCCTGGGAAGAAACCATGAGACATGTTCTTCCCCATAATCACTGAGAGAGAAACATCAGTATCAAAAGAACTATCAGTATACAATCAGTATATGAACACTTATACCTTATGTTGTTTCGTTGGGTTCCAATAAATATAATTTTATTTGTTCTGACAAAAAGTTTGTTTCTTTTAATAGGAATTAAGATGAATTATTAATGAATTCATTTAATTTAATGAATTATTTAAATGAATTTTTGCTTTTTCTGGACCTAGCAGCAAGGGTAATAAGATTTATATGTTCATCTCACTTTAGCTATGGATTCTCTGTAGATGAAATTTACTTTTCCCAGAATTATGAGTATCTAACTCACTGAGGAGGAAAGAGGACACTCTATTTGAAATACATTCATACTTAGTAAAATATGGAGAGGAAAATATATGCAAAGACTTCATGTCTATTAGACTTTCTGAATAAAAACTAGTTTAGGCAGTAATGTCCATGTAAATTTGTTATAGAAAGATTGATTGCATTTGAAACAAGAAAGAAAGGAATGATATCTTTGCACCTTAAAGGAGGTCATCATGGTTTAGTTTATGGGCATATATTTGTTGCACATCTGTATAATATAGACCCAGGACCATGCACAATGCTGCATATCTATATATACATATTCAGCACTATGTACAATATTAAAACTTATTTATTACACAGAAACATCATGTATAATCAATGCACACTAATAAAAATAACTAAATGTGATTCCTGCCTGGAGATCATTTAGAGTTTAACAGAGAATAAGCTGAATGTGTACATACATATGTAAATATAACAAATAATGCAAAAGAATAGAAACATCATCATTAGCTTCAACTAAGGATTAGGAATTAGCTAGAGATATTACCTAAGGGATATGACATATAAGATTAGGCTCAAAAGCAAGGAGAAGACAGAGTGTGATGGGCTGTGAAAGAACAAAGTTGAGTAAAGGTTTCTAGGAGAGTAAACAACATGCTGAACCTGTGTGTAGTTCTGACACTGTACTAGGGAACTCATTTAGAGACTGCAGAATCTAGGGAGTTTGCTTAGTGCAGGGTGATACAAAGAGCTTTGTGAGAGATTCATGAAGACAATTCTCTGTAGTCTGATAATGAAGGAACTTCTCTGTTCTGTTTCATCTGTTAAGATCTGAAGAAGGAGAGGCAGATGATTAAATGGGTATTTGATGAGCAATGATTTGTTCCATGTTGTTCAATTGTATGGAATATGTCTCAAGAAAAAAATCCTGGTGTCTTTTAGTGCACAAAGTAGTTTTCATAGATTAGTATGGGTACAATACAAGCTGTACAAACTTAGTCATGGAAACTGGCAAAACCCAAAGCCAAAGGCTTTCTAAGGAACAGGTGTAAAACCAGAAAGATCAACAAATTATAACATCTTAAATAATGTGAAGACTCACCTAAATTCTCCAACTTCCTGGGTGATTATTACATGTTGGATTTTTTTACAGTTTCCTTCTCCTTCTTGAATATGTTGAAAAACATCTATGAATAGTAAGTAGTGCTGTTTAATCATTTCCACAAATACAATAGGCAAAATGTTTTCTGTGAGAAGTAAATAGTGATATATCTTTACAGTTAGAATTTTTTTTTACTCTACCAAAATTAGTCATTTCTTTAGTGCATTTGCTTGTTCAGAGCATAATTAAGAATTTGTAGCTCAGCCCATCCGCCTGCACGCCGGACTGGGACAGGACTCACTAGGAGTCCTCCATCCCAGGTGAGTTCCCCCAGCCCCTCAGATGGCCCCTTGTCCCAGTTCCTCCCACCATCCAGCCAGGGCAACACCCAGGCTGCCTCTGGTTTGCCTGGGCCACAACCCGGGTCTCAGCCCCTTTGTTCCGCCCACCTGCCTGCTGGACCAGGACAGGACATCCTCACATTCCTCCATCCCTGGAGTTCGGGTGGGCCACTAAGCCAAGTCTCAGGTCCCAGGTGAAGAATTCTGCCATTACCATCAGCCCCTCTGCCCCTGCAACCCACCAGAGACCCTCGCTCGTGGTCCACGGAGAACACACTGCTACTCAGAATTCAATAGAGTCCAAAGCAAACTCTAGCAAAGCTCTAAGGGTCAAAGGCCATGCATCTGAAGTCCTCTAAAATCATCCTATGACATGGGAGAGATTCTTCACATCCAGCCCAAAGATAAGTAAACCTCTTTTTTTACCATACTGCTCCTTTCTAGTCTTAATCACTGTAGATTAACTTTTCCATACAGCCACCCCAAAAACATACAACTCCAGGGATTACACACTCACCCTCACATATCACCAAGAAACTAAAAGTGCACTACCATACTAATATTTACCCCGTCTACTTAACCTGACTCAACTAATGTACTAACAGCCTAATAGCCTCATCTAGGAAATAACAATAACAATAGACAAACGTACCCAACTCCAAGGCAAGCATTAGTAATAACTGCCCAAGAGTAGTAATACCAACTAAATCAGTTCATTCAAAAACACACAGAAACTGAAAGGTCTTAAGAGACAAAACAACAATTCCCAAGTCAAAGTGAAGATCCATGAGAAACAAAACCCAAAATGACGAATCTCTCACTGAAAGAATTAACCCCATAATGATGGATTCCAACCAGAACAAATTCACAGAAAATAGCCAAGAAAGCAAGACTCAAGATAATGGCTTTCAAAGTATGATCATTACCATGATTAATACTATGAAAGAGGAAATCCAAGAGGAATTAAACAACCACATCAACCACTTTGAACAGGAACACAACAGGCAATTAAAGCAGTTGAGAAAAACAATTCAAGAAACAAAAATAGACATAGAACAGTTAAAACAGTCTCAGCAGAGTTTAAAATCAAACTAAAACACAAGTTATCTTCAACCCAAAACTCAACAGAGAGTCTTATAAGAAGAACTAAGGAAGCAGAAAATAGAATATCAGATCTTGAAGACAAAGTGGGAGAATTAACCAGCTCAATAGAAGAGATGTTAAAGCCAAAAAGATACTTGAGAGGAACATTCAAGAGATATAAGACACCCTGAAGAAGCCTAACATTTGATTCATGGAATACCAGAGCAAGAATCCCAAAATACCACACCTGAGGAAATTTTTCAAATTATCATAAATGAAAACTTCCCTCAACTAAAGAATGAGAGGCCCATCCAAATACAAGAGGAATTATGCACCCCAAACAGATATGACCAAAATAGAAACTCGCCACGGCAAATAATAGTCAAAACACTCCACACTGAAGACAAAGAAAAGGTGCTAAGAGCTCCAAAAGAAAAAAAATAAGTTTCACTTTTAAAGGTAAACCTATTAAAATTAAAATAACAAATGACTTCTCAATGGAAACAGTAAAAGAAAGAAGAGCTTGGAGAGATGTACTTCAAGTATTAAATGAGCAAAATTGTCAACCCAGACTGATATACCTAGCAAAACTATCTGTCATGATCAAGGGAGAAAGAAAAGTTTTCCAGCACAAAGACAATTTGAAGACATATATGTCTACCAAACCAGGCCTTCAAAATATGCTAGAAATGGTACTCAAACTTGACAAAAAAACAAGCGATCCAGGAGGATAGAAAGGAAGTATAATACCACTAAAAGCTAAAAGTGAAACAAAACACTTATAAAAGCCACTAAACATGAAAATTCTCGAGAATAATTTCTCCATTACAACATTAAATGTCAATGGTATTAACTCACCGATCAAGAGACACAGATTACAAACCTGGATTAAAAATCACAACCCACCAATCTGCTGCCTTCAGAAAACTCATCTCACCAGAAAAGATAGGCACATCCTAAAATAAAAGGCTGGTCCAAAATTCTGCAAGCTAATGGAACCAGGAAACAGGGAGGGGTAGTCAATATTCTGTCGCACAAAGTTGACTTCAAACCAAAAAATATCATAAGAGACACAAATGGATACTACATTTTAGTCACAGGTACAATTCACCAGGAAGACTTCACAATACTGAACATATATGCACTTAATACGGGCTCCTCCACATTCTTTAAAAAAAACCCTACAGCCTCTAAAGCTAAAAATCAACCACCAAACGATAATTCTTGAGGATTTTAACACTTCCCTCTCAACATGGGATAGATCAACAGGTCAAAAGCTTAATAGAGACACTTTGGAACTTAATCAAACCCTTAAAGAAATTGACCTTATAGATCTCTGTCGACCTTTTCATCCATGCACCAAAGAATACACATTTTTTCTCAGCAGCACACGGAACTTTCTCCAAAATAGATCACATATTGGGTCACAAAACGAATCTCCACATATATAGGAAAGTTGAAATTCTAGCCTGTACCCTATCAGACCACTACAGCCTAAAGCTTGACATCCACAACAACAAACAATAGAAAATACACTAACTCCTAGAAACTTAACACTATGATGATGAAGGATAATGGGATTCAGGAAGAAATTAAAAAGGAAATTCAAGATTTCCTGAAAGTGAATGATAAAGAATATACAACTTACCAAAATCTCTGGAACACAATGAAAGCTGTCCTAAGAGGAAAGTTCATAGCTCTTAATGCCTACATCAAAAAAAAAAATGGAAATATCAGAAATAAATAATTTAATGCAGTTTAAAGCTTTGGAGACACTAGAGCAATCTGATCCCAAAAACAGCAGAAGGGAGGAGATTATCAAAATAAGGGAAGAAATATCCAAAATCGAGATTAGGAAAATGATACAGAAAATCAACCAGGTCAAAAAGCTGGTTTTTTGAAAAAATCAGTAAGATTGTTATACCCCTAGCTAAATTAACCAAAAGTAAGAGAGAGAAAGCCAAATTAGCAAAATTAGAAATGAAAATGGAGTTATCACTACTGATACGCAAGAAATCCAGAGAATTATAACGTCATATTTCAAAAACTTATACTCAGTGAAATTTGACAACACAAAAGAGATGATTGACGGCTGGAGAGGTGGCTCAGGGGTTAAGCCTCTGCCTTGCAGGCGGAAGGTCCTGAGTTCGTATCCCAGATCCCATGTATAGACGCCAGGCCTGCGCTTCTGGTCCTGGTAGGGCGGAGCCTGTGAATCCCGGGGCAGAAGGAGGAGGCGTCCATGGTGGTTCTCGAATTCATCCGTGGTTCTACACATACACAGACACACACACACACACACACACACACGCATATGCACACAGTTGAATAAATAATAATAATAATAAAAATTAAAAAAAAAGAGATGATTGAATTCCTAAGTGAACACAACCTACCTAAATTGAATCAGGAAGTTGTGAATTATTTAAATAGTCCTATAACATATGAGGAAATCAATGAAGAAATCTTGAATTTTCCCACCAAAAATTGTTCTGGACCAGATGGATTCAATACAGAGTTCTACCAGACATTTAAGGAGCTAATAACATCAATACTCCTTAAACTGTCCTATCAAATAGCAAAGGAATGAACACTACTAAATTCCTTCTATGAAGCTAATATCTTCTTAATCCCAAAACCTAATAAAGATACATTTAAAAAAGAAAACAATAGGCCAATCTCTCTGATGAACACAGATGCAAAGATTCTCAACAAAGTCTTAGCAAGTCGAATTAAAAAAACATATCAAAAAGATCATTCATGGGGATCAATAGGCTTTATCCCAGGCATAAAAGGTTGGTTCATCATACGCAAATCAATAAATGTTATTCACCATATAAACCAGTATAAAGTACAAGACCATATGATACTCTTTATAGATGCAGAAAAAGCTTTTGACAAGATCCAACAGCCCTCTAAGATCAAAATCCTAGAGACAGTTGGAATGGATGGATCCTTTATCAATATGATAAAAGCTGTATACAACAAGCCAATAGCAAGGATTATACTCAATGGGAAAAACTTGAAGCATTCCTGCTTCAATCAGGAATTAGACAAGGCTGTCCACTTTCACCACTTCTATTCAATATTGTACATGAAGTCTTAGCTGGAGCCATAAGACAAAAAAGGGATTCAAATTGGCAAGGAAGAAGTCGTTATCTCTATTTGCAGATGACATGATCTTATCCCAAAATCTCCGTCAGGAAGCTCCTGGAACTAATTGAGAAGTTCAGCAGGGTGGCAGGATATCAAATAAGTGTGCAAAAATCAGTAGCATCCTATATGCTCAGAATGAAAGAAGTGAAAAAGCCCTGAAAGAAACAATCCCATTTACTATAGCCCCTAAAAAAATGAAATACGTTGGTATAAACCTAACCAAGGAAGTAAGAGACCTTTATAATGAAAACTTTAAAACCCTAAAGAAGGAAATTGCAGAAGACACCAGAAGGTGGAAAGACCTCCCATGTTCCTGGATTGGCAGAATCAATATCTTAAAAATGACCATCCTACCAAAGGCAATATACAGATTCAATGCTATACCAATTAAAATCCCAAAGCAATTCTTTAAAGAAGTTGACCAAACAATCTCAAAATTCATATGAATGCACAAAAGACCCAGGATAGCAAAAACAATCCTGAGTAACAAAAACACTGCTGGGGGTATAACCATAACAAAACCTAGTCTTTATTACAAATCCATAGTTGTAAAAACAACCTGGTATTGGCTCTAAAATAGGCACACAGATCAATGGATAAGGATTGAAGGCCCAGATATAAGCCCACACAATTACAGCCTTTTGATCTTTGACAAAGGGGCCCAAAAAATCCAATGTAAAAAGAACAACATCTACAAATGGTGCTGGCAAAACTGGATCTCCACATGCAGAAGATTAAAACTGGACCCATACTTGTCACCATGTACAAAAATTAATTCCAAATGGATCAAGGACCTCGATGTAAGGCCAGAGACTATGAAAACCATAGTTGAAAGGGTAGCGAATGTGCTAGAGCTGATTGGGCTAGTCCAACAGTTCCTAAATGGACATGCAATAGCACAGTCACCACAACCAACATTCAACAGATGGGATCTTGTGAAATTAAAGAGCTCCTGTTCAGATAAAGATATTGTAACTCGAGCACAAAGGCAACCCACAGAATGAGAGAAATCTTCATTAACCACATATCTGATAGAGCTCTATTATCCAGAGTGCACAAAGAACTTAGAAAACTAAACACCAAGGAAACAAATGGGCCAATTAAAAAATGGGCCTTGGAACTTAAAAGAAAGTTTACCAGGGATGAAATTAAAAGGTCTAACAAATATCTTAAAAAATGCTCCACATCTTTAGGCATCAGGGAAAAGCAAATCAAAACTTCCCTGAGATATCATCTCACCCTGGTCAGGATGGCAAAAATCTACAATACAAACAACACCAAATACTGGAGAGGATGTGGAGAGAGGGGAACACTCCTACATTGCTGGTGGAAATGCAGGCTCATACAACCACTCTGGTGAGCCATCTGCCAATTCTTAAAGAAGTTAAAGATTGAAATGCCATATGATCCTGCTATTCCACTTTTGGGAATAACCCCCTATACAGTAAAAATTCACCTCGATTGCACAAGCACGACCATGTTCATAGCAGCACTGTTTACAAAATCAATGTCATGGAATGAAGCCAAACATCCAACAGTTGATGAGTGGATAAGGAAAATGTGGTACATTTATACAATGGAATACTACTCAGCCATCAAAAATGATGAATTAATACAATTTGCTAGGAAATGGATGGAAGTAGAAACAATTATATTGAGTGAAGTATCCCAGACACAGAAAATTAAGCAACGTATGTACTCCCTAATTGGTGGATCCTAGTACCAAATCCACTTAGAGACACATTCAAAGATAAATCTCTGTAATACCTACAGTATTTTCAAAGATTATAAACAGGAGGGATGGGGAAGGAGGGCCCCACCAGAAACAAGGAGAGAGGGGACCATGTTACAGCAGAGAAAATAGGCCACCATCAAGGACTGCAAGTAATGAGACATCTGGTTAAGTTCACAGATGATGGGGTATGGTCTCACCAGAAGGGAGGGCCTATAGGCTGCAAATGGGTGATTGACCCCTCCTTACCACGGTCTCCTACTTTTATTACATCTACATTTGAATATACTCATATAACAAGACTTTAATTTAACAGGTTTTTACCTCTGGCCAGGGGGTGACATCCAATACCCATCAGGATGGAGTGAAGGGCATTGCAGGAGCAGCAAAATTGAAAAAAAATCAACAAACCATAATTCAGAACATCAGAGACTCTATATCAACCATCTGGAACTAGGCCAGCCTAAACTCTCCCCATCCTGAAGCTCAGGGAAATTGGTGGAAGAGGAGGCAGTTATATTGTAAGAGCACAGGGATGGGAGGAGTAATGATATGCAAGATACTCCACACAAGTTAGGGCCGAAGCAATCATAATAGGACTTTGCATGCCCTGCACAATGTCCAACACATTATTGACCCCACAAAGTCTAGCATGGAATAAAGGCACTGGGATCCTTGGAGGCTAGGGATTGACAGCCACAGTAGTGTTCCTATGCTTAAAGGGAACACAGGAAACGGTTCTGGGAAATGCCGCTGGGTCCTTGCACTTCATCGGAGAGGAGGACCTAGAGGAGAGTTTGGCATGCACAGTGAAGGATGATCCGGGGATGGGAGGTGGAAACACTGGGGGGTGGGGAGGGAGGGAGCAAGGGAGGGCAGGAGCAGGGGGGGAGGGAGGAGGCCCGGGAGGGCAGGAGCAGGGGGGTAGGGTGGTAGAGGGAGGGAGGGGACCGGTGTACCTGTTAAGTTTGCATGAGCAGAAATAAAAAAAAAATGAATCTGTAGCTCAGGAAGTTATATCTCCTCAGAAATTGAATAAATCTTTTCACTTAGCAAACCAGAGGTTTCATAGGTCACTATAAGTTGTCCATACCATCATTTATTAAATCATAAAAACTCATTTTTTGGCAATGATTCAAGCAAAATTGGTGATTCTGATGTTCTAATCAATAGCTAATGGCTGATCATTATGGTTTTGAATAAAAGTAATGGTATATAATGGTCGTACTGGTTTGGAGTTCTATAGTGATGCACTTTGGAGACCGACAAAAGAGTGTTGATGGCTGGTGGTAAAGAAGAATGACAAGGTAAATATGCTGAAATCAGGTCCTTATAGATGAATATAACTAAAGTCTTTAAAATGACACTAATCCATTTTCATTTATATGATCATTTTTATCTATCCTTAGAGGTCATTGTAATTCATTTAGTTGATTTTGTCATTCAAGAATCTGTTGAGTACACATTTGCAAGCAAGTTTATCATACTAAATGGCACAAAATTCTTTTAAATCTTTAAAGATCATCTTCAGCTGTTTACTAAATACATTGAATACTAGATGAATAAAGTTGGGAAGTCATTTTTGTTTATAATATACATGTTTAATTTTGCTATAAAATGACATGTTCATTACACAGTAATTTATTGTTGTACTTACCAAACTATTTTTCTTAGGAAAAAAATCCAACCTAGTTTTTTTTTTTTAATATTTTTTTTATCTCCGCTCATACAAACTTAATAGGTACACCGGTTCCCTCCCTCCCTCCTCCTCCCCCGACCCCTCTCCTCGCCTTCTCCTACCCCTCCCTCCCCACCCTACAGTGCCTCCCCTCCCCTAATCCCTGGAGAATCTTTTAATGTGCATGCCTGACTGTCCTCTGGGTCCTCCTCTCCGATGACATACAAGGACCCAGCAGCATTTCCCTGAACCTTTCCTGTGTTCTCCTTAAGCATAGGAACACAATTTTTTTTTCTGTCCATCCCTTGCCTCCAAGGATCTTGTGCTTTTAGCAAATGCTAGACTTTGTGGGGACAATAGTGTGTTGGACATTGCTCAGGGCATGTAAAGTCCAATTATGATTGCTTTGGCCCTAACTTGTGTGGAGTATCTTGCATATCATTGCTCCTCCCATCCTTGTGCTCTTACACTCTTACCGCCCCCTCTTCCGCAAATTTCCCTAAGCTTCAGGATGGGGAGAGATTAGTCTGGCCTAGTTCTAGGTGGTTGATATAGAGTCTCTGAAGTTCTGGATTATGGTTTGTTGATTTTCTTTTGCGGTTTTGCTGCTCCTGCAATGCCCTTCACTCCATCCTGATGGGTATTGGATGTCACCCCCTGGCCAGAGATAAAAAACTGTTAAACTAGAGTCTTGTTATAAGAGTATATTCAAAGGTAGATGTAATAAAAGTAGGAAACCACAGTGAGGATGAGATCATACCCCCTCAGTTGTAGATGAATCAGGAATGAAAAGTCTGTGAACTTAACCAGATGTCTCATTGCTTACTCGCAGTCCTTGATGGAGACCTATTTTCTCTGCTGCTATATGGTCCCCTCTCTCCTTGTTTCTGGTGTGGCCCTGCTACCCCATTTCGCCTGTTCATACACCTTGCAATTACTGTATTACAGAGATTTATCGTCGAGTGTCTCTAGGTGGGCTGGGTGGATTTGTTACCAGGAGCCACCTATTAGGGAGTACATACGGTGCTTAATTTTCTGTCTGGGATACTTCACTCAATATAATTGTCTCTAATGACATCTATTTCCCGGCAAATTCCAGTATTTCATCATTTTTTATGGCTGAGTAGTACTCCATTGTATAGATGTACCACATTTTCCTTATCCACTTTATCAACCACCTAGAACTAGGCCAGCCTAATTTCTCCCCATCCTGAAGCTCAGGGAAATTTGCGGAAGAGGAGGCGGTAAGAGTGTAAGAGCACAAGGATGGGAGGAGCAATCACCCCCCCTTCTCCAACCTAGTTTTAATCAAGACTGGGAACTCAATGGTTATGACACCTTAAGTATTATGTGTGTACATACTACTTACCTGCTTTCTGTTTTGCAGTATAATCTTTGGTTTTGTTTCGTTAATGCCTATGATAGCCTTAGGGAGTAAATATTTATTTTAATTTATTAGCCCCTTCAGTCTTGAGAGACTGGCCCAAAGTTACAAAGCTACCACCTGAGTCAGTTCTGAAATCCAAGTTTGTGTCATTGAGCAGCAAGTTTCTTTCACAACAGGGTCATGTGTTTTAGAGCTCCTGGGTTCCAGTGATTGGCAGGTCTGCAGATGACACATGAAAGCCTTTAGGGACTGTGGATCAGGTTGCATTTGACAGTTTCTTCCCACCATCCAGTTATCTAGTCAAGTGCCAAGCTGCTCTATCTTTTATCTTTTTACACTTTCCATTGTCAGTGTCTGTAATTTGCTGCCTGGCACTAGCTGGAATGAGAAACAGTTACTGCTATTACTGACACCAAACTTAGTATAAATCATTTTCATTGTGATCAGAACTTTTCCACCTTTATTTCTTTGACCTACCAGTTGGTTTCTTTTCTGATTGTTGAAGTTTCTGCCAACTGTATAACTTTTGTATTGTCTATACAAAGTTTCACATTATTCCATAAGAATAAAAGAAATCACAGTTTTTGAAACTTGGCTTCTGTTTCCTCATCATTTCTGAACTCCTCATTTAGTTTTTACAAATGTTAGGACTTCTTCACTCTCCAATTATCTTTGGTTGTCATGACAGATTGATTTTTGTAACCTGATGAATTTTCTAGGCTAAACATTAAGAAGTGTGTGCGTGTGTGTGTATATGTGTGTGTGGTGTGAAATGAAAGATTTGATATTAAAACAATTAGAAAAACAAGTATTTAATAAAGAACTACTCAGTTTTAATCAATTGAATTAATTAAATATAAGGATACACCTTCTTAATTTATGTGTATCATTTAAACCCAGTACAATTGTTAATAATTTATGAAATAATTCTCTAGATAAGTTTGACTAGTTATGCAACAAAATCTTAAGGAATGGTTGGATAGAGAGGAACAAGAGGAACATATGGAGTAGTCAGAGTACATGAAGAGAGAAGTTTCTTTTTGAGTAATGTGGGCTGTTCTCCTTTGAGGTTAGTCTCAGCCAATATGTATTCTGATGCCCAAGGATAAAACACCTATATGTCTATCCTAATAAGTATGATCATGAATACATCATTAGACTCTTCTTGCAAAATTCTAGGAATAGCTATAAGTAAGGTTATTGAAAAAATAGACAAGTCCAGATATGGAAACTTAGAGACAAGTATCATTTCTATTGGATGTCTTTTCTTTGACACAAAGTAAAGACCAGAGTAATAGAAATGTCATTATTAAAGTAGAACATGAAGAATCCAATGAGTGTAAATGAAGATATGGAAATGGATGCAGTGAAAGCATTTACATTGAGCTTTGGATTGAGCTTGGGTTTTCATCAGTCACCATTTCAATAAGCAAATATTCCAAGATAGCCTAGATGTCAACCATTACTTTGCTTTCACATTTGTATGAGGGATTGGATCTGTCTTACTTCTGATGAGGCCTTTGGTAGGCATACCATGTTTCCTTAGATATATACAATCTGCTCTAAGTATTTTGTTCTTTAGCTAAATATTCTCTTAAAGTAGGTGATATTTTATGCTGCAAAGTGAAAAAAGCTTTTGAGGTGACCATGTTGAAGACAAATATGTTCAAAATAAGCACTACTAAATATTAATTACCAAATAGAGAGAAAATGACTTTCAGTGAACTATCCAATTAGAGACACTTTGAATAAATAGTAAGTCAAATGACTAAGAACTCTGTATTTTTATGAATCAGATAATCTAATTTGTTTGAGAGTCTTTTATGTGACAATATGAATAATTTAAGACTTATTAAATCTTCTCTAATTAAACAATTTTTAATTTATCTTATTAATTCAAAATCCTTGATATTTCATATTATGTGTCAATCCCGCACTCAGTGGAGCATGTCACACACAACAACATCTTTTTAAAGGAGCAATTTAGTGTCATCACAACTTTAAATATAACTCATGGAGATACCCTCTTATCACCAGTGTTGCAGTTCCCTTCCTCTATCTCTCCATTTCTTTAATCACTTTGGGAAAGCGAATGCCCATGGTAGCATGCCATTGCAACTGAAGATGATAACAAAGCTGTTCAAGAAAAAAAAAAAGCTCCAAGTTTAAACTATTGCTTTACTCAAATTAAAATAAATCAATGAAATTGCTAAAGAGAAAAAGCTGGAAAAAGCTATTTAGTAAGTCTCTGAGCATATAAGTCATAAACCTCACTGAAATGTATTTCAATGTAAGGACTTTGTGATTTCTACTAACAAGGTTCACTTTGCCTTTCCTTTCTTCCCTCAACTTATTTGTGTGTGTGCTGGCTATGTAAGAGGTGTGGCCATATGTATCATATTCTGTGTCTACTACACAATTTTAAGTATTTAAAACATGCAGTAAGAAATATGAGACAAGGAGAGTACTTTTGAAAACATAAATCTTGTTGTCTGAGTCTCAATTTGACATAAATTTTCCACTTGCTTTGTGCTTTCGCATACTGGGTATGTCTTCCTGGGAATGTGGAAGAGCTCTCCTGATTTTAGAAAAGAAGAGGACCATCACTTCTCATGAGATAGAATGATGAGATGAAGTGTTTAATGCCTAAAACACATGTCACAAGTTTCTAGATAACTCAAAAGTAAAGGAATGTGGCCTATCTTTAAAATTTTAAGTTTAATAATGAAAATGTCTATAACTCTCAGGTTTACTTTAGGAATCTCATGCCTCTTGAACCTGAAGTTATGGTTCTTATGCTGGCTGCACTCACAGTAGAAGGCCACCTCTTGACACATACTGGTGGCTCTAAGTTGCTGCTCATTAAAACCTTTGGCATGAGGCAAATCAGGAGTACATGTACCTCTTACTCTTAACACTGTTATTCAAATGACTGTTTAGGTTGATTATATCTTTTCTCTTGTGTACAAAAATGCTGCCCATTAGAAATGTTTTATGTTGCATATTTTCCTAAATCATCACATGAAACAGAAACAAATCACAAGTATATTCTAATTTGGTGTAACATAATCTCTTTGAAATTAAACCATGACAGCATTTTCTCATTCAACAAGATAGAAAAGCCACCATATTTGAAGTCAGCATTAAGACATGACTAATTTCCCACAGTTTAACTTTGCTGGCATTTTAAAAGCAGATGATCTAAGAATACACACATTTTCTTATCTCACAAAGACATAATCACACTGTCATCCATTTTTGAGCCCCAAAAGATGGATGGTATAACGTGCACTCAAAATGGATCCATTCATTATCAAAATAGATAAGCGTTTCATCAGGTATATACAGCAGATAACATTTATCTTTTCTCATGGAGGATAAAGATGAAAGTAAATCTCCTACACATATTGGGAAGAAAAAAAAGTGTGCTGTACTGAAACTTTCATAATATGACACTAGATAAGAAACACTGCCACAAATGGAAAAGACACAAACAGAGATGAACATGACTGATTTAGATACTAACTGAAGCAGCTGGATTCTAGAGGAGAGAAAGCTGTGCACTTTCACCATAATTACTCTACAGACTATTTCATCTCATCATAAACTCAAAATCATCACCATGATGTAGAAAATTTAGTTTATCTTTTATTTGTTTTGAAATACCCTTATGTAACAGAAGTGGTAATTGTCAATGACCACTGAGCAATAAGGGGCAGCTTCTCTGTTGTCAGCAGTAAGTACAGTAACATAGTGTGATGGATTTATGACAGAGGGCTCTTTCACCTTCCATTTACTGATTCTTTGTGTATGAAATGTTTTTCATGTTTTGAACCTCTAAATATGGTTAGTGAAACCATTGTTTATTTTTCTCAATTAAAATGTTTGCCTTTCTTCTCATAAGCTGTTTAAAACTCAGGGATAAATGATTTTAAATGTGTCTGAAAGGGGAAACAGCATTCAAAATGGTAGTAATAAAAATAACTTGGAAGTAAATGACCCTTCAGGTAAGATGGTGTTGAAGTCTGGACTATGTCACTAAACACAATACAGTTTCATAACCTGTTTCGTATGCATTATTGTGATTGTTTATGAAACAGATGTCACAGCTATATTTATTTGCTTTCACATACGTAGCCTTGTTCAGCTGAACAGTAGCTGGCTCTTCATTGTTCTGTAGCTCACACAGTTAATGAACACTAAGATCACATGACCAAGCTTTTCTCTCATCGTTTTCCAAGTACCTTCCCTTTAGAACTGGGAATACTTTGCAGTGCTTTCTAATAAGTCAAAACTAAATTTTATGGACAAGACTTATTTATTTTTGTCACTTTGAATCTATCTCTCATAATATATTATAAAATGCTATAGCAATTATTCCTACCATGTGCTTACTGTGATCGCTTTACACAAAGCTCTGTTGGAGTGCTCTTTATTGAAGGTTGAAAGAATAATTTTCTGCATCTATTAGTTTTTAACTCTCTGATGGATGCAACATTTATATATTTGTGGCATTCGATTTAACTGCATTAAGTTGTACCATCAAAATTTATACTTGTACAATTGTATGCAATCACATAAATTATTTTAAACTTAATATATATTGTAGTATTGATCATGCCAAACATTTTGAATTTTGACTTGCAACAGTGTATCACTGCTTAGAGTAGAGACACATGAAATAACTCAGTTGTTAGTAAAGTACTTAAGTGCACTTTGCCAACCTGAGTGAAACAAATGTGCAAGAATATTAAAAGGAAAATACCAGAAATGAAAGCAGTTGGATTTGTGTGTTGTTTAATTTTAACTGCACACCACTAGCAGAATTTAAATTTGCCTTTTTGAATCATTATCAATTCATTTGAGGACTCATATAAACATTGATAAAGGGCTCCAGAGAAGCATAAATGGCAAGAATGCTCAGTATGGAAATAGAGACCAAGGCTACAGCTTAAGAAGCACAAAGCTTTCCCTACAAAGATTGTATCGGCACTGGTTGCTTCCTAAGATTTTACTGATAAGAAATTCACAAGATAAATAGGTTAAAGAATGAAGAGACAACTAAGATCTCTCTCTCATTCTTTGTAAATTTGAGAAGTATTTCTAACAGCATATTAAAGTGCTGGGATTTTGAGAGAATAGTTTTTTTTTATTGTGAACTTAAAATAGGGCTATTCAACTATAAAATAAGTGTTGAACTATTCTCTTAATACCAGATGAATTTTGGTCAGTTCCAGATAGCTTCTTTAAGTTGAAATTGCACATGTTTTACTATTCTGCAGTATTGTACATGCTGGACTGTTTAATTGTTAATGCTCTCAAGTTAATTTTGTAAATAACATTTCTTTGAATACCATTTTAGCATAGTATTTATGTTCAATGATAAATATGAAATACTAAGAATAAGTTCATTATAGAAAGAACATGTCTAAAGTCTTTTTCCTCTCTCTCTTCTAAGATCGTGACATGACAAATATGTTTTCCATGTGTACTTAGCAAAATATTTTACCAATAATTCTTGAGTTGATATGCATAAGGCTGTGGAGGTGTATGAGATGTGAAGAAGCATTTCATTGATTCAAATGCATGTTTTTCCAAGCAAGTACATACCTTCACTGAAAAACTCAACATAAATAGCACAGAAAAACTAAATTCACTGGCTACATGAGGCTGAGCCTGCAGCAGGTTTGAGTGACAGCAGTTTCTCTGAATCTCTCTCCTCATGCCTCACTCCAGACTAGGATTGGTACATTCCCATATGCAAATGAACATCTAATGAACATCTCCCCAATCAATAAGCCGCTTTCTTATCACCAGTCATATTACCTGACAAGCCCTTTCTCTCCAGTCTTGGCCCACCAAGAATCTTCCTTCATTTTCTCTTCGTCTTCTCTGCAAAGTGAACAGATCCCGCATAATCCCTGGAATAATGTCGTTTCTCCTGTGGAAGAGCAGCTTCCCTCTCCCCCTTGTATATCAACCTAATGGAGCCAGTAGGTATTCTATTGATCTTTTCTCTATATGCTTTCCACAAGGATTTGACAGACTTCCTTACAGGTTAAACATCCAGACTCTCTGAAGTGGCTATAAAGCTTTGTTTTTTATTTTTCTAACTTTTTTTTTAAAACCCTCGCTCATCTATAATCTTTAAAAGCTCAGTGGATAGCATGCAGAGCAAAGCCTTATTTCCTTGCAGAACTAATCTAGACACTGTCTAGTGTTGAGTACAGTTGTCTGATTCAAATCTTCTGTTACAAAGCAGATGACATCTAGCTAGATGTCATGAGAAGAGTCTAACAATGACAATTCACTTATCCCTTAGAAAGAATCAATTCTCCCACAATGCATCTGTCAGAGAACTCTCACTCAGTAAAAGCAATTTTTCTAGCTGTCTGACACTGTAATTGCTCTTAAATTTTCAATGAACGTTTTACAAGGACTCCCCTGAACCATGATGAAAAACTTAACTTTTTTCTAAAAATGAGAGGCTGACAGGATGAAAGAGGTCTTTCTCTTTAAAGCCTTGCTTGCTTCAGTAGGAATTCTTTCATATCATCAACAAGCTGTTGAATAGAGGATAGATTACTTTCCATTTATTTCATCAATCAGATTAAAGGCTCTCCTTCACAATGCCCTTTAAACAAGGGCTGTTTACGATGTCCTCCCAGGTTTGACTTTAATGTAGGTTTAAATCACTGTGCACAGTGGAGTCTGTAAAGAATATAAATATGACGAATATCTGACAACATTTAAGTATTGCATATATTTTGGTCATTATCTTCATTCCTGTCATAAAAGAGAGGTGAGCAGAGAAAGAAAAACTACTGCAAATTTGATATTCTTAAGTTTGAAAAAGAATTGAACACAATTCATTTTATGTATCAGCTAGTAGAAATTTCAAGTATAACAGGGTTTTTTCATTCACATCAGTTTTTTTAAAAAATAAAGTAAGAAATGCATGTATACCCTCATCTTTTAACAATAAATTTTCTATTTAGAAGCTTTAAAATAGAACATTGTATTAGTTCATTTCTCAAAATTTAGGGTGTAAAATTATAGGAATTATGAATAATTTTCCACAAGTTATTCCAAATAAAACACACTCTGAGGTGTTTATTTATTACCAATATAATAATCTTATTAAATCAAATACATGGTTCAAATATATTGAAACAATTCCTTTAATATAAGTGTGTGAAAATATATTTGTTGAGTAAACAATAAAAACTTTAAGTGTTATCAAAATTCACTCCTTTAACTATACAGTCCAATTGCAACTGACCTCTTTTTGATGCCTGGTTATATTTCACCTATTTTGAGAGTGAAATATAATTTAAATTTTAATCTCTAGTATGAATTTTCCCCAAAATGGAATTTTTACTATAATCATATATTTAAAAAATAACATTGAATTTTGGATGGGGATCTCACACCCTCCCATCGTGTCTCTGATCTTACACAGAAGTTCCTGCAGTGTTGTTGAGTGGTATGCCAGATTTTTCTACAATATCTTTTGCATTGAAACTGACTGGCTTCAAGGCAGTATACATGCTGTCACAGAATTCTGTCAAATATTTTTCTAATATCTTAAATCTTCATTCTGAGACTTTATATCCATTATTTTTAGATCTCTTGATAGATTGAAACCAAATTTATATAAACAAAAGGTTAAATGTCAAATTTAATGTGTATTCAAAGTTGAGACAATTATATTACAGAAATATTTCTCTTGCTCAGTTTGCCTTCTTTTTTAGTTTTTAATGTCTGCATGTATGGGGTACGTGTGTGTGTGTTGCATGTAAATGGGAATACGTATGTATGTGTGGATGTTATGCTCAGGAGTACACAGGCCTGTGGATGCCTGTGGAAGCTTAAAGGGTGATGTTGAGAATCATCTTTAGTCTCTCTCCTACCCTGCTGTTGTGAGCCTGAGTCTCTAATTAAATTCAGAGCACATAAATAAGGATAGGCTGGCTACCCAGATTACTCTGGGGATTTTCAGGCTCTGCCTTCCAGGGCAAGAATTACAGGCAGGCTGCCACATTCACCAGAAATTTTTACATATAATCTGGGGATCTGAACTTGGGCCTTTTAGCTTGTGGAAACAAAGATTTTTAACCACTAAACTGTTTCCCCAGTCCCATATGTCTTCTTTCTTTAAAGCTAATCACTCTATTTACTAAAAGATTTTTGTGTGTGTTTTCATTGCAGCAATTTAAAAGAAATTAGTCATATGATACATGAAATCTCATTGAATCTTCAGATGAGATGTGGATGATACATAGATCATACCCTCATAATAGAATATCAAGGCCTATAAATGTTAATTGAACTGATCAAGTCCCATGTGTTTTCAAAAGGCATGCCCACCTCTGTCAGGTGTCCAGTTCCACCATGCATAACTGGTTCTATACTGTTGGTAGAAATTTATATGCCACCATCCTTTTTTAAAAAAAAATCTTATTTATTTATTTTTAATGTGTGTGTATGTGTGTGTGTGAATGTGTGTGAATGTGTGTGTGTGTGTGTGTGTGTGTGAGAGAGAGAGAGAGAGTGAGAGAGAGAGAGAGAGAGCTGTGTATCTTTGGGAATCTGTGTCACTTTGGGAATGATCCTTGGGATCATCATGCTCTGGGATTTCCCAAGCTCCATCCACCAGGGCAAAAAGTTCAGGACACACCTTTTCTATGTTTTTTTTTTTTTTTTTTTTTTTAATGTGGGATCTGGGATCTGAACTCAAGACCCTCTCCTTGTGAGGCAGAGTCTTAACCCTTGAGCCATCTCTCCAGCCCCATGTTTGTTTGAGTTAATTTTTCTTTAATTTGGAAACCATAGCAGTGGGACAAAGAAAACAACTAAGTGGTAGTGCTAGGATGTGGGCAAGAATTCTGATGTTTTATTTGGGATCACTGATTAAGAAGTCCAAAGAAGTCAACAGATTTTATATCTGTCTCTTGGAATATTCTTTTCCTGTCCTCTCCATATTCCATCCATATTTCTTTCCTTCTCTTTCTTGTTCCCTCTCTGATGTTTCTCATATTTGAATTTTCCGGTCATCAACATGTGTTGTCTTACTGTATCCAATACATTGATAAAATGCTTGTACTGATTAATATTCCCCTGAGAGATTTCCACCTGAGTAATATCAACCATTCCCCCCAAGAAAAATGTGCTCATCAACCTCACTTTCTCAAGTTAATAATAAGGATCTCGAGAAAACCCTAATCAAATGAATTTCTTTCAAGCGCTTTGTCTATAGCAATTTTCTAGCCAAGCTTATTAAATCTAACTGAAAGTGTTCATTTGGTGTGATTTGTTTAAATTGCTTAAAAAAGAATGTGGCAGCGTTTGGAATAGAGCTTCATGGGAGAAAGCTTGACTACTGTGCACAAGACATTGGGCTCATCCTTACTACCATAAAAACCAATCAGTCAAAAAAATTACCTTTTTCTTTCTTACAACTTAACCTCCTTTAAGTCATAACCTAAATAGATATGAACCATTTATTCCTGATGTCCTTAGTTAATCATGTGATTTGTATTTCTCAAAGAAACTGAATTCATCTTAGACTACTCTGTAGTAAACAGTACTTACAGAATCAATTTTCAGATATAGAATGGAAACTCTTCTTTGACACTTCTTTTTATGACAATGTGCTTCTGTTGAGTATCTTGATTCATAGTCATATGCTAACTCTGACATTTACTGGTTGCCCTGAGTTTTAGATACGATCACATAGACTTTTTGGAGAAGAGAGTTATATTTTATTTTTATTTAACAAAATTGATTTCAGATGAGATCCCCTGAGCTAATATGCTTTACTTGCCTGAGATTTGTTCTAAGATCATGTGTCTGGTTGCTGAGAGAAGGGCAGGGATCAAAGCCTACTTTCTAGCTGGCTACTCTGCCAACTTGCAGCCACTTCTCTCTCCATCTTCTACTTTTGCCAGATCGAGGTTCCCACCTACTAGAGGCTGGGACTTACAATATCAGGTTAATACTCTCCTGCATACTTTCTCAGAGGCTTGCCTTAGCTAACTAATTCTTCATAGGTATGTGTAAAGATTCAATTTTCAATTGTCATGGCCATGCTTGTCACTAACTGTCACATAATCTCCTATGACCACTGTATTATTGCATCCTTCTAGTTATTGGCTACTCTGTTCTCTTTCCTGTCTATAAAATTTCTCTTTGTCACTTTGCAAATAATCATTCATAAATTTTGATAACTGTACTATGTATAAATTGTGCAGAATGTCCACTCCTGTGTGGACATAGAGTCAAAGCAAAGACAATAAGCATCAGAATGTGCAGGAAGAAAAAAAAAGGGAGATGTTATTAATTCAGCAGAGTCATCAACAAAGTAGAATGTGTGCTTTACTAAAAAAATATATTGACTAGCAGTATGCCACTCCTCCAGACTTTGAAGATGGGACAATTGTTGATTTCAATGATGTAAGTATGAAAAAAACCAAACATTTAATACTTTATTGCTCTGAATCAAATACAGGGATGTCATGGAGAGCAGCTAGGTGCTATATTTATGATAATGAAAAGTCTTTGTGCTTGCTGCTCTCTGCTCATGAAGCATGTAACCCTTCTCCTATGTAAGGACCTTCATTCACATAGAAATCACTTCCAAGTCATTCCCTCTTCATGGTCCCAGGACACACTTTACTGTCTTCCAGATCTCTGTTAACCTCATCTCTCCACAAAGACTTTTCCTATATCTAGTAATTCTGGGCTGTGAACTGAATATTGAAGAGAATATGTTACAGAGACAGAATTCAATTGTCTTTCTTGAGACAACAGTGAATTTTGTTCTAGCAGCCCGTTAAATTGCTACACGTCATCTGTCATCTTAATGTTGTGACCTTCCTTTAGGATTACCAGGGTGGATCTGTTTCTATTGTGCTTTATGATAAGCCAAATTCTTTGTTTAGGGTCTGGTCTTTATTGCTTATTTATGGTCTTTCTAGGGGTTTGTGTAAAACGCAGTTCATCGTGCTTCTATAAGTTAGCAGAAATTTCAACTTTATTTCTGTCTTCCCAATCAAAAGACATTCTGAAATTTTCTTCTTGCTGCTGTTATATTCTTTAGTGATTGCAGCCTCAATTATGAGTGAAACATGAAGGAATCAGCATTTGAATTCAAGAATTTTTGTCTCTGCATCCTTTTCTTTTTCTTCTCATCCCTTCCTTCCTTACGTCTGTCCATTTTTTTGGCATTGCTTTCTTTTTAATTCTTTTTTGTTGCTCTTTTCATTTTATACACTGTTTTATGATTCCTCATGTTCCTTGTATATGCAGGATGATCAAGCAGTAATTCAGTGGGACCAAAATCTATAATAAGTGTATATGTCCCTGATTGGTTTCTGTTATGACTTAAATCTAATTTATTTCCTAAAGGCTATGTGCAAAAGACTCTTTACCAATGTGGTGGGATATTAGAAACCTACTGGATTATAAGGTTTCATCAATGAATTATCCATTCTTAAGTTCTTAATTTCATGGGCTAGGAGGATCATAGCTTAAAAGATTGAGTACTTGGTTGCATGTCCCTTGAGATTAGTTCTTGTCCTCAACCGCTTGTCCTCTTGCATTCTTCTTGACCACCATGATGTGAACATCTTCTCGCTCACAGTGTCCCACTCATGGTACAGTAGAGAGTAATGGAGTCACCTGAACTAAAAATCTTCAAAATTATACTTAGAAAATAAGCTCATTCTCCTTTAAGCTGATTCTCCGTAAGTATTTTATTATAGCTTTGGAAAGCTGACTAGCACAGTTCCTCTATTTTCAAGGGTAATATTTCTAGTATTTGTTATTGTTTTTTTAATTTTCATGTATTTGTGTCTCTGTTTCTATGTGTATTAAAGGGCACTATATGTCCTTGTGGAGGACCAAGGATGACTTTAGGAATCATCCTGGATTGTTTTTTTGTTTCTCTGGGATTTCCCAGGCCCCTCCCAACAAGGTCTGAAGTGCAGGCTCAGCCATTTTGTGCCTGGCGTTTTTACATAGAACTTGGGATCTTAACTCAGGACCTTCTGCTTGTTAAGCAGATCTTAACCCCTGAACCATCTCACCTACCATGTATTTTTTAATGCTTTTAGAAATTTGTATTTAAAATAATAAATATCTATTTTGTCAGACATTGTCAGTAGAATGAATACAACATGAAAGCTACACTCACGCATTACTTAATATGAGGTCAGTAATCATAATTTATTTTCAGTCATAATTTTTAATTCTTTAATTTTGTTTATGATTCTATAATAACTTCTTTTTTTCAGTACAATCAGTCACCTTTATTGCAGGGTTAGAACAAGGCTGTGCAGAGTAGTACAGGAAAGGGCCAACCTCACAGCAGCACAGGGTGGGAGAGCAGGTTAGTTCTTTTTTTTTTTTTTTTTTTTTTTGCCTTATAAAGAAACTGCTGAAAATTACTGTCTCTTCTCCTGTTTCTTCCATAAAGAAGACTCCTTCTCTCATTTGCTCTCACATATCCCAAATAGAAAGACGATCATACTCTTTTCCCTCCAAACTTTACAAGTATCTCTTTTCTTAAAGGAGAAGCCAGGCAGGACTGGGGGTCTTGAGGAGGTCCTTTAAGGCAAAACCGTGGAGTCTTTGAGGTGTGTATGTTAAGACAGGTGTCTACAACAGTGACCAGAGGGGATGGTCAGACTGAGCTGGGCTTGCTTAGGAGTGAGATGCTCCTAACAAGTTTGGCTGCTGCTTCTTCTGATAGCCAGTCCTTCCCTCCCCCTGAAGCTCTCACAACCAAAAAACTCCTACCTTCAACTTTCTCTAAAATAGTTTTGAGTTTGTAAATTTAATCTTTTTTAAAAATCCTTTTTTGTTTGGACTGTGTAACAACTTAACTCTGGCACTCCCTTTACTGTGGCCTTCCCCTCTTGTCCCCCGCTCTGGCCTAGACAGTAAGTTAATACTAAAGAACCACAAAAAAGGGCAGACATGGCAGTGTGGGTTTAATATACATATATGTAGAATATATATGTACACACAGTTACCACTGTCAAGGTGGGGAAGGGTATCTTGGGACAGATAGGAGGCTAGGATCACTCATTGTATTCTAGTAATTTGGCTAGGAGGTGTCCACAAGCCCAAGTGAGAAAGGTTATCAAGGACTCCCCTCCCCCCAAAAAAATACTGAAACAGGGTGTGAATCAGTGCAAAGGAAAACACTGCAGTTGACTTCTTTCTTTTTTTTTTTTTAATTTAATAACTTTTTTTTTATTTTTATTATTTTTTAGTCAATTGTGCGTGTGTGCATATGTATGTGCGCGCGCGTGTGTGTGTGTAGAACCACGGACGAATTCGGGAACCACCATGGACGCCTCCACCTCCTTCTGCCCCGGGATTCACAGGCTCCGCCCTACCAGGACCAGAAGCGCAGGCCGCCCCCGCTTCCGCCTGGCGTCTATACGTGGGATCTGGGATCCGAACTCAGGACCTTCCGCCTGCAAGGGAGAGGCGTAACCCCTGAGCCACCACTCCAGCCCCTGCAGTTGACTTCTTTCTTGCTTAGGGTATTCTGAACTCGAGAGGGAAAGTTGCTTGCAATACTCTCATTGGAACCTTCTAGGTGTGGGCAGGTTGAAATTAAAGCCAGAAAATCTCATTCCACAACCTCCCTAATGTTCAGGGTCAATGTTTGCAGCAGTCTGGGTTTAGGAATCAAGGAGTGGAAAGGTGCCCATCCCTGCCTGCTTCCAGTTTCGGGCTCAGTAGTGCATGGTCCCAACATATTTTCCAGAGAAAAAGTAGGGGACACTGAATGTTTGCTTTCCCATGGGACCAGAAAAGGATCTTGTGGTCTCATTAGATCCCTCAGCTCACTCATGCTAGGCCCATGAGAAGGATATAAGGAATCCACTGGCATTCAGGCCTTAAGCCTAAGGAATAGCAATAAACTAGATTCTAGCCAGTCAGCATAGAGGTGCAAACACTGAATTTTGACGTTTCTTTGCCCCTTCCAGGTGGGGGTTGAGTAGCCTCTTTATCTTCTTTCCCCACTGCATTCCTTAGATTTAACCTTCTCTCCCATACTCATCTTCACCTTAGCTCCTCGCAGTAGGAAAATGCAGTTTCTTCTGTTTCCATACTTTAAAGATGGGGAGGAGTAGAGGATAGGAAAGGAGGAGGAATGTGCCAATTTCTATTTGCATAGAAATAGCCCCTATCCCCCCCCCCAGAAGGGAGAAATCAAACTCCTTCCCATTCCCCGACTCCCATCCCCTCAGGAGGAAGAACTAGATGAGCCAGCCAGCCAGACAGACAGACAGACAGACAGACAGAGCGTGCATACACGGAGACACACACGCGCATAGTAAGGGGGTTAGGATCAGGTTAGTAACTGGGTGTGGGGCTGAGGGTTGCCCTTGCCCCTTCCCATAGAGGATGGGGAAGGGAGTAGTCTGATGAAGGTCCAACATTCTTCCTCTTCCTCCCCCTTGCTCAGCCCTTCTTCGGTGGGGAAGCCAATTTGATGATCTCTTCCTCAGAGGGCTGTCGGATAATGTCTTTGTACTTCTTGGCACTGGGGATACGGGTTAGCTTGGTGTCCAGCTCATCCTCCTCGGAGATCTTTAACACACGGGTCCTGCAGTCAACCACCACAGTAAGTAGGTCAGGGCGGCGGGAGATCTCAGACATGCTCCATGTAAGAGAGGTTGTCTTTGTCCAGCTTGTTGTGGCTTTCCAGGAAGTTAAAGCAGGCACCGCCCGTAGTGATCTCCTCACTCTTCTCACTGAGGACGTCCTCCTTGCAGGCTGACTTGAGCTGTTCTAGATCTTCAAGAGTGATGTTGTTGCTCAGGTCCTGGAGGAGAGTCGCGTATTCTGCCATGACGCCTCAGGAGCAGGGAGCTCAGGGCACGGGCAATCCCGGGTCCCGGGTTCCGAAGCAGCATCCAGCTCCGCTCGCGTCGCCGCCGCCACTTCTATAACTTCTTTGTTATAGAATCTCCAGTGGCCTCTAAAACAAATGTCTTTGTTTTACTTATTTGCTGGATTTATATTATTCATTTATTTTAGTTAGTGTGATTTTATATTTATATATATGTAACATATTAGTTTATTGATTGCAATTTCATACCTCGTACTCTACTGAACATGTAATGGAGAATATTGTGTATAAGCTACACTTTATTTCTAAAATGAGAAAATAGAAAGTTTCAAAATAATCTAGCTCCAAAGGCTTCAAATAAGCAATGGCCAACTATATAAATCTGAGCAGGAATATTAATTCCCTGCTTTTGATCTGAATTGCACATATAGATAAAAGTGTCTTTAGTATACCAGATACATTTTCATCAAGTAATTATTCCGGAAAGGAGCTTATAAAAAGCTTATGTTAACAGTCCTGCTTATTAGAAGTTTTTTGCAAACAGGTTTTTGTAATCTACCCATTTGAATCAAGCAATTTGTCCATATTTTGTTTCTCTGATACTATGATTGAGGTCAAAAAGGATTAGTCATATTCAACTAAGCTCAGTATGGTTTGATGACTCTCCTGTCTGATGTCTTTAATTGCTCAGTATGCCACTGTGTGTTATCTTGGTATTTTCACCTGTGATTTTATTTTTGAGTTATTATTTTCTTTTTCCTTACACAAAAATCTAATCTGATCAAAAATTCTCAGTCTTTTGAAACTTTAGAATAGCACATTTTTAGAGCAATTCTTAAGAAAGACATTTTCAATTTTGAATAGATATAAATATTACTTAGGAATCTTAGGTGAATTTTTGGGTGATCTTCAGTTGATTGTAAAGAATGCAAATGTCTTTTTGTGTTTTCAGATTTCTAAAGAAGTCTCTTAGTGGATTGATCTTAGGACAATTTCCAAAAACAACCAGAACATTTTAAAAATGAAAAATGTTTCAGTCCAAATCCCCTCATATTACTCTTTAAAAACCTGCAGACCAAGCAATTAGAATCTTGCAGCCTTTAAAATATGAGGCTATATTTCTAGTAGAGCTAATTGATTCTACATCTGGCATGCTAAAAGAATTTATGAAACTTCAATAGTGTCTTTGTTTATGCTCTGAAGACTCAAAATGAATTCTCTATATCATCATCTCTGAGCAGAAATAATCTGCTTTGAAAATGTAATGAGATTTCAAAAGCAAATATAGTTCTTTAGACACTGAATAGGAATGGCTTCTATTAGACATATAGAGTATTTTGCAATTCTTCCGCATATTAACAAAATCAATAACTTATTATTAGTCATGATAAGAAAAGACAACTGGAAAGGATGAAAAGGAAAAATAGCATTTAAGTGCATTGCAATATAGTAAAAAAGACTCAAAGTTAATGAAATTGATGTTCTTTGGGATAAGAATTAGTTTCAGAGTTAGCTTAAGTGTGTAATATGAATTTATTGTTTTAATGCATACAGTCACTCTATGAAGTTATTTTATTACTGTCCTCACTACACAGATGAAAACCACAACAAGACAGAGACACAAAGAGGTACCCAAATGCTCAGAGCCACATGATATGTTGTAGAGCTGGGATTCACACCTTGGTCAACTGGCTCCAGAGCCCTGCAGTTAAACTTTATGATATATGACTTCTTCCAGTATTGAATGCTGACTCTGCCAGAACAGCTTTACAGGATTTACATCCATTATATCTTTTAAATGCAACAGAAAAAAAGTAAAGCACAGATCTCTGGTCTATCTTACATCAACATATCAGTTCACTGCCCATGTCTGACAGCAATGACACTCTGGCTTCTATCATAACATCATCAGAAAATATGTGAGATATTTGTAAAACAAAGCCTTTCTGGCACTTCATTCACAGGATCTTTTGCTAAAAAAAATGTATTTTGGGTAATTTTAGTAAAAATGTGTAAAATACTTCCATGTGCCTTTCCATGAGAAACATACTGCTATTTGGATTTGGAAATTGAGTTGTCTCAGGTAGAAATAAATTGTCCTTAAATCAACCAAACATTTAAACAAACTTCTTAATTTTTCTTGTCATTTTTTAAAAAATCTGTTCAAGGATGAGATTGATTCTCTGAGAACTTATGGTATCATGGCATAAATTCTTACAGCACTCGATTTTACTTTTTTCCTAATCTCTTATTTGATTTAAATGTTTGCTCTTGATTATGTGCCATTAAACCCGCTTACATGTGTGAAATTGCCAAAGAACAAATTTGACTAATGAAAAAACCATCAATTTAAAAGTATTAAATGATATACACAAGTAAGATTATATAAACTTTTTGTATATGCAGACTATGTTGACAACAGTCACTTTGTTTCCAGTCATTGATATGTCACAGATGTGGAAAATATATGATAACTCAACATGTTACACATTATCATTATTTCATAATTTCGACGCTGGAAAGTTGACATTTAGGTTTTGATAACATCTCAATAAATAAGTAGCATTGTGAAAAAGAAAAGACTTAGAAAACAATTTAGCTCTGCAAGGATTCCCATAGAGTTCTGAAAATGACACTTTTGAAGGCCATCTAGTAATAGCAGCTCATGTTGAAGATAAAGTAATGCCTGTCACCCCAGCACTTAGAAGGTTGATACGGAAGATTTTGAATTCCAGAACTGCTGCTTGTCTTCAAAGTGAGACTATTTCTCAAAAAGAAGTGACATTTCACAATCAAAAAATTGAAATTTTGAGCTCACTGCAGCAGCACATTTACTAAAATCGGATCAATACAGACTAGTATGGACCCTATACAAGGATGACACAGAAATTCCTGAAGTGCAACTTAGTTTCACCATGTGAAAATGGTGGCAACCTGAAATTCTGGCCCAGGAAGGCAGAGCCTTGGAAAATCCCGAGTAAAGCAATAGAAAAGTGGGATGATTCTCAGTCACCCTTGGGTTTCCATACGCACATAAATACTCTTTTTTTTTCTTTTCTTTTTATTCAATTGTATGTGTGTGTGTTTGTGTGTGTATGTGTATGTGTGTAGAACCAAGGGCGAATTCTGGAATCACCAGAGACCGGCTCCACCTCCTCCTTGTTTACTCTGCTCCGGGATTCACAGGCTCCACCCACCAGGACCAGAAACGCAGGCCGCCCTGTTAACGACCGGTGTCTATATGTGAGATTCAGGATCTGAAATCAGGACCGTACGCCTGCAAGGCAGAGGCTTAACTCCTGAGCCATCTCTCCGCCCCCCCCCCCCACATACTCTTAAATGTCCTCTTACACGGGCGCGCGCACACACACACACCACATACACACATGACATTTAATCAGTGTTTTCTACTGTCTATTTATTCTCAGAAATTAAAAACATCATATGATATGGTTAAAGTATTGATACAATCAAATACTATCATCTAAGAGAACTTTTCAATCTTATAAACTCAACTTATATAAAGTTCACCAAAATGGTGAAGTGGATGCTATGAAGGCTAATAGCATGGAGATAATTCTATATCCATAAGGTCATTAAATCATATAATCTTAAATTTAAATCTTACATTTAATAAATCTTACATTTAAGTTTGATTCTGTAATAATAAAGAAAAGAATTGTGATAAGTAGTTTCTCAAAATAGGTGTGATTGTTGAATATATATAAGTAGGTACTGTCCTCCACACAATGTCTCAAGGAGACCTGGATACTTTGCATTATACAGTTCTATCATGGTTCAAGATACCCAACTATGTTTCCATTGCTGTGATAAAATACTAGGAACCAAGCAATTTGATGAAGAAAGGATTTATTCTTTTAGTTTACAGCTCCAGGTGTGATAGAGTCCATCATGCCTGGGAACATATGATGGCAGACAAGGAAGAAATAGAGATAAAAGCTGGAGGCCAGCTGTTCCTGGTAGTCATACTCAGGAGGAAACAAAGGGGGAGAGTAGAGAGAGGAAGTAGGGGTGGATTATTAAAACTTTAGGCCCATTCATAGTTCTAACATAGTTCCTCCTATAATTCTTCATCCAAATGTTCCATAACATTCCCATGTAGTGTCACCAGCTAGGGAAAAATATTGTGTGTGTGTGTGTGTGTGTGTGTGTGTGTGTGTGTGTGTGTGTGTTCTTGTGGAAGACCAGTGGTGACTTCAAGAATTATCCTGGATTGCTTAGCTCTGGGCATTCCCAGAGCCTGTGCGGGACATTTCACATTCAAACTATGTCAAAGATGACAAATGTCTGAAAAGTAGATGGATGAGTAAGTGTCAGCGTGCTCTCAGGCAGTAAGATGCACGCTGACTCAGTTTCAGGCTTATGCTCCTGAGTGTTGTGATTGTTTTCCAGTAATGATATTGGGATGGACATATTAGAGCAAAAATGTTTTCCATCCTGTGTATTATACAGAAAAGTTCACTGTGTATAAGGCCAGGGAAAGGACTGGCAAGTGGAAGTACCTGCAAGTTATTTTTCTTCCTAAAACCTTGCTAGATAAAAAAAATTCCTTAAGTATATAGATTTAATTCTTGCCTATGAAGCAATGTGAGGAGTTGTTCTTTGTATTCCCTGTGGCTTTCTGAAGTAGTTTACACACAACGATAGATGTGATAAGAAGAAAGATACTTTTGAACTTTATTCTAATTTTATATGAGGGTCAGAACTAACCCAATAGAATAAGTAGAAAAAGTGTTTGAAATAGAGAAGAGAAAATGTGAGATGCCACAACAAGAATCTTAAAAGATGCTCACACTAGAGGGGAGAAGAGTCTGGGAACAAGTGAGGGTTTAGCTAATCTAGGAGAAATCTGGCACAATGGTGCAAAAGAAAAAGAGGGCAGCAGTAGAGAAATCAGAACTGGATGGTAATGAGAACAGTGTACCAGGAAGAATCACAGTGTCATAACAGAAGAAAGCTGAGTGAATTCACATTAATGGCCCATCAAGAAAAGGCTATGGGCAAAGATGAGTAGTCCACACAGACAATGCAACCATTTGCCCTTATTAACAGTCTACGCAAACATTGAAATATCTTATCTTGGGTAAGAAAGATGGTTCAGGGGTTAAGACTCTGCCTTGCAAGCAGAAGTTTGTGAGTTCAGATCCCAGGCCTATGTAAAAAACACAAGGCAAAAGCAGTGGCAGCCTGCACTTCTGGCCCTGGTGGGTGGAGCTTGGGAAAACCCAGAGCTAAGCAATAAGAAGTAGAAGCAATCCAGGATGATTGGACACAAAAGAACACACAGTGCCCTCTCACACACACAAACACACACACACACACACACACACACACACACACACTAAATAAAATAAAGTGAAATATCTTACCTTTATATTGATCTACTTTCATGTGGAAGTTTCATTTGATTTGAGATTTATTTTCATATAGGTAGATGCTGAAAAAACATATAAGTATATAGTATTCTCCCATACTTTCAAAATATAATTGCATTTATAATGCTCATGTTCTCAACAAAATATTTATTTCAAAAAAGAGAAAGCTAAATTATTTTTCCAAAACATGAGAATAAAGGAAAATCAATAAATATACCATTTTGCTAATATTATTGGTAATAAATACAATATAAGCTTCTCATAGATAAAATGATAGGTCATGCAAGCAACAGGATTGAATAGGGGGTTTGTATCCCAAGAATACCTGTTAATACAGCTTTGGCTTGCAGCCTGCATGGAATCCCAACCTTGGAAGGAGGAGACTGGGGAGCTTCAGGGCAAGCTGACCAATGAAACTGACCTGATTACTAGCATTACAGATGTGCAACACTATATCCAGATGTAATGATAAATATCAACAGCCATTTTTCATTAAGATCATTATAATGTATAAAATGAATAATTGAAACATTTAGCGTGTAACCCTTAGAGTAATAGTTTTATGTAAATGGTCAATGAGACAATGAAAATAATTAACAGTGGAAGGAACTGAGAACTTTCAGATATTGAAATGGAGAGTAGAACCACTATGTTGTAATGTCAGTTTTTGCACTGATTTAAGCAAAGCATGAAGCAAAATATGGAAATGCAAAATTTAAAGTATTTTATTAATAGGTTAGGCAGGAATTTTTGTTTTGTATTTATTACTGCCAATGAATCAAAAGGCATTAAGGATGTTAGGATGCATTTGAGAGGAGTATTTAAAGTTTACATGCTTCTAGAAACCAAAAATATTTGGAATGAATACACACATGTATAGCATATGTATGTATTTATATATGCAAAATATTATCCTCTCTCCTAATAGTGTAAAGACAGTTTACACATATGTGTGCCATATGTATATGTTTATATGTGAAAACTGTTATCCTCTTTCTTCATATTGTACAGATAGCTATATTTGAGAAAGAAAAAAGTAACTAGTCATTTAATTTGAAATGATTGTGGCAAGTTCCTTACATTCAGCGATTTTTCTTAAGCCATGAAACCAAATTTGGTATGTCTAATATGACATGTGGAAAAATATTTGTGGATGCAGTGTCATGACGATGAATGAGCATGTGTGTCTGATTGCAATGCTAGAAGAAGATATATGGAAAATATTTAAATTCTGTCTATTTTTCTTACCTGCCTCATAAGCAGATCTCTATTAGTCATGCAGATTTTCTCCACAAATACATTAAATCTATATGACTAATTTTAAATAAAGTAATATTTTTATTACATTAAAATCCATGTGACTAATTTTAAATAAAGTAATATTTTTAGTAAAGAGATTATTTGCACAAAAATATTAGGGATATAATGGTATACAGGAAAAGGGGAATGGGAACAGATATGATTTTATGAATAGTGGAATAATAAAAAATTGTGTAACATGGTTTGACATAAATGAATTTCTATATTACCATAAACAGCATACAGATAAAGCAAATTACTTAACAAAAAGAGTACTTATAACATTTCTATCCTGTAGGTTCTTGCATCTCAGTTTCAATTAGCCAACTCATTTATTACCCAGGAAGATGTGAAACTGCAAGGTGAAGTTCAAGTGTCACCAAGGGTGTCTTCATCACTTCAATATCATTGCCTTAAAAGGCACTGACCAGAAGAAGCAGATGACCTCATTTCAAAATTATTACAGCACGAGAACTCAGTTTCAACATTATAATTCATTGTCTCGTGGAATATTTCAAATTTATTATCAGTTTCCTGACACATAATGGCTAATCGTTAAGAATAGCCACTTTAACATAATATGAATACACATTTCTCCATAGGTAATACAACAGTTCCTGCATTAGCATTATTGACTAAGGTGCATTTAACTTCTTCACTAATACTTAATGGAAGGTTAATGTATAAGTCAGGAGATTAAATGGCTTTTACTTAGAGCAAGTATATTGATTAAAATAACTTAGTGAGAGTTTTAAGGGTGCTGATATAAAAAAGTCACACATTTTAATATTTTATTTAATATTAAGAGCAAATTGCAGGGTGCGACAGAGCAAGATTAGTAGGATATTGTACTAATTACTGGTGGTAGTGATTCCTGCTCAAAGTTAACAAATGGATATTCTATATTGAAAGGCAACAAATCATCCTGGTTATTTCTGGTGTTTAAGATGTCCCACTGTTTGAGACTTTTCATTGTTTTTTGTAACGTTCTTTAGGAATGCTTTCCTTGTGTCTTACACCTGGCACCATTAAAAGATAAAATAACCTTTCTCAAACAGAGCTACCATTCAGTTTCATTGAAATGTATCTCTGGTTCCTGTCCCCTTTGCATCCTATTGTTTGAATCTGTGTTAAATCTAATACATGAAATGCTTGTGGTGAATTAGTGGATGTTACATTGCCATTTCCTTTGTTTGTTCAAAACTCAATATTCCATGGTGTACAGTAGATTAACAAATTGTCCTTGTAATAGTGACATATGATGCCCACGATCACTCACTTCTTTGATTTCGTTTCCATATAGAGATACTCAGCCACAGCATCTATTCATCTGTTCTGTTCAGGTAGCACAAAGTTACACCTGTAAGGTCTTGCTCAGTTTTGACCTGAGGTCTGTGCTACAGCGATCAGATCTCAAGCCAAAATGACCAGGCCCCACATAAACACTGTTCCAGTGTAACTGAAGAGAGAAGACCATGTAATGGGTATGAGGTATATCCTCTAACTGAAAGTGAGGTGGTAAATTAGGCAATAAAAATTTACAATGCTTAATGTATACTATCATGTGAAGGTGATCTATGGTGATAAAAATGCTAACACCATGAGTGGAGAATGATATTAAGTGCCTTGAGTATAATAGGACATTTTCAATTCAGCACAATCTCATGAATAAGAAATTGGTACTATCTGTAATTTACAGATGGGAAACTAAGACTCAAGGATGTGAAGACACTGAGGTACTGCGTCTTGGAACTTTTCAATGCTCCCGCTCTAAGCCACTGACAAGAAGTAGAACTAGAAGTAAGATTATGAAGATACAATTTTGGTTCACATTCCAGGATACTGCCAGTTCACTAACTGTGTCAAGGTTGTGTGTGTGTGTGTGTGTGTGTGTGTGTGTGTGTGTGTGAGCCTCGACTAGGGCTCCCCCAGACTAGGTAGAGAGAAGAAACACACAACTCTCTAGGCCGAGTGAATTCTGAACCCCTTTATTGAAACTTAGTGACAGCTTTATACTAGAAAATTTTAGGGCAAAGAATGTGTCCCTGCACCTGCAAACAGAGGAAAACAAACACAGACCCTCCCAGTCTCCTATGCTCAGTAAGAATACACAATTTTTTTTCTAAGTAGCTAACCCATTGTTTGAGGGAAAAGACACAAACAGATTCTATTCTCCCAGTTTTTTTAATTCGATCTAATGAGTGGAGAATGATATTAAGTGCCTTGAGTATAATAGGACATTTTCAATTCAGCACAATCTCAGATAGCCATGGGGCTGAGCCCACATTGTTTTAACAGAGACTGCATTTTTAAAATACACAAAGGAGGATTGAGCTCCTTTAATAGTAAGGTTGCTTATGTCTCCCTTTGAGGAATTCCAGAAGTATATTGCCATCAGTTGTTGATGAGCCATCCGTGAAAGATGCATTCTCTAAACCTGGGGTCCATACTGTCCAGCCCCATTTTGCCATAGGTGTCTCTTTCAGGGCAGAAGCAATCATTGGTGGGGGTGCACTCAGATGGTCCATCTCTATGATTTCCCATAATAGTGCTGTTTGGGGAAGGGAAAGACACAGCCCCTTTTGCTACTAACATGGATTCTCCCAGTTTGGATTGCAAATACCATCTCCAGGGGACATTCTTGGCATCTAGACTTTCTGGCATGATGGTCTCTTCCTTGGCTTTCAGCCAGGGTAAGAGAGGTATCACGGTTCCTTTTAAAGTTCTACTGAACAGATAGCATAGTCATATACTTCTGGAATTTCTGAGTTAGTTCATAGGTGGGAATTTTGCCCACCTACGTTTTAAGACTCTTGAAGTTGTTCTCTAATTTGTTTAAAATCAGTGCACACATTCTGGCTAGCAAGTTTACTTATTGTGAGTCAAATTTCTATTTACAATTTGATTTAAAGTTAAAAGCAAACTTTTTCTCCAAACTTAAGGACAAGTAAAAGGCACACCCAGTTCCCAGAAGAATTCCTCCTGCCAGAGACAAAAACTTAAATTATCTATGGAGGAAGTCCTAACACCTGCCCAAGGGCATTACTGTGATATTCCCCAGGGAGCAGGCTTTAGGTCCCCAACTGGGCAGAGATACACCAAGGCCTAACAATTCCCATATTTTAATGCCATGTCCTTTTCCCAGAAATTGTTTCCACAGAACAATGTTCTGCTATGCTGGGACCTTATCCACCAGAATGGTTGGATTAGGGCGCAGCAAGTGTGATGTGTGTGAACGTATGTATGTGTGTATTTGCAAAATCCATGCAGGCACCTGTAGATACGAGAGGTTGGTCTCAGGATGAATTCCTCAATTGTGTTTGTCTTATTTTTTGCCATAAGACCTCTTGCCATATCTGAATTTCACTGTTTCAACTAAACTTTCTGGCTAGTAACCCCGCTCTCTACTCCCATTATGCTGGGATTTACCTGACTGCCATCCTGATCCAAATGCTAGGGCTACAGATGTACCTTTCCACACCCAGCTTTTACTCGGATAGCTTCTGAGAATCCAAACTCAGGCCTTCTTGCTTACACAGGAACCATCTACCTGCTGAGCAATCTTCTCAGTCCCATGTTCAATCCTTTTCATTGGTAAACAAATGGACTAACTTCCATGTTTCAAGGACTATTGGGGAAAAATAAAATTATCTGTTAGCCACTGTGACTATATTTCAATTGCATGTTTTATATTCATTCAACACACATTTTATTTTGTTAATATCAACCATATATTTGGGTTCATCATGGTAAATAAGAGCTTCTGGGCTCATCTTTAGCAAGGGCAACAAACCTGCTATGGTTTGGATCATAAAAATTACTCAAAAACCACATATTGGGAGTCTGGTGTTAGTGGAGGGTGGTAGAAGGTTTAGAAGGTAGACATAATGGAAAGAAGCAAAGCCACTGATGGTGTGACAATGTGAGGTGTATTAGAACCCTAGTCCTTCCCTTCTGTTTCCTTCTTTGCTACCCAGACATGATAAAGTGAACATACTCCACCATGCACGTCCTGCTATGATAATTTGTCCCCAACCTCTACCATGGGTCCAAAAATAATGGAGACAAGACAGTCATGAATTGAAACCTCTGAAACAATGAAACTCCTCTTTCTTGTGCTTTTATTTTTCTCAAATATTTTGATGCTACCATGGTTTTGATAAAGCATGTAAATGATTAAGTTAGGTACAGAAGTGCAGTGCTAGACATAGCTAGGCAGCAGAGAAAGTGATGTTTTTAGTAATAAAAGAGATATCCTCATTAATATGCTGTGGTGCATATTTGCATGTTTTGCCACTCTGTTTAATTCTCAGTTACAGTAATGGATGAGTCACCTAAAGTTTTATAGACATATAATGTAAAATCATTGCTTATCTTGAAAAAATCTTATAATGAGGAAAAATTAAAATTCCAGCTTTGTGTCTTTATATGACACGATGTATATTTTATTAACAATTTTTTTTGTGATCAACTTATACTACTCTGAACTTAAAAAGTGGAGATTCTGAGTGATTCCTATTTCTGTTCTTAGTTATAATGTCAATTATATTTTTCCTCAAGAAAAATTTTTGTACCTTTAAATGAACATTTCTATTGGTAAATTAGTTATAAATATAATGAAAACGCAAACATGGAAGTGTCATTATATGTCAAAATTGTATGAGAAGAAATTTTTAATTTTGCTCATGCACAAGGTAGTATAATTTAGGGTAACAGTGCCAGAATGTCATTGCATCTATATCTAATTGTTTTGAGTTGCTCAAAACAATTACAAGGTAACATAGTTCAGGGTAATAATGCCAGAATGTCTTTGCATCTACATTTAATTGTCTTGAAATGTTCATCTCTAAGAACCTGAGGGAAAAAATGGTGATCCAATGGTCATTGTGTCCTAATAAACAGGTCCAAGATTCTATGTTACAGCACAATGAATTTTCCTGAGAGTGCGTAGAGCAGCTCCTTGAATGAGGACTTTGTTGAATAAACCACACTTATAACAATCGCTTCAGAAGAAGGACTCACTTTCATGTTTCAAAGTGGATTTCAATATATTCATTGGATTGGAAACCATTTTGAAATAAGATTCCAAGTTCATTCTTGTCCTTTTGCCTGTTTGTCTACTTTTGGAATTAGTATACTGGAGAACCTGAAGGTTAAATTTCATTCATATTCTCTAAATAGTCACCCTGAGGTTTAGTTAGTAGAAGCTAAGACCCTAATGAGAATTATATATCTAAGAATAAACTACTTCAAGATAAAAGCACATTGAAGTTAGATCATCCTTCATGATAATATAAACATCATGCTGATTCTCATTTTCCTCATTGCCTACCTCACATTCTTACTCTCACATGTCTTCTCCAGTTCTTTCTCCACATTCATGAGCTAAACTAAATGAGATCATATTTAAAAAGAGGTAGATTAAAATTGATTCCTTTAAGATGAGGTTATTTAGATGCATTCTAATTCAATATACCTGGTGTCACAGGACACAGGTGTGCACCCAGCAAGTAGAGGAAGTGAAGGTTCAGAGAGGATAAGGTCATCACTGGGACAGAAGAGGAGTCTAGGACTGTCTCTCATCTACTCAGTGGAGCTTCCCAGAGTGATGCCTTGATCTGGGACCTTTTGTCTGCAGAACTGAAAGGAATAAATTTTACCCTGGCTTGATGGTCCAGGCCTGTAATCCTATCATGTGGGAGGCAGAATCAAGATGATCGCTGCAAGTCTGGAGCCAGTCTAGCTACATAGCAAGATCCTCGAAAAAGAAAGATAGGAAAAGAGAAAGCCAAGAAGACAGGAAGAAAAAAAAAAGAAAGGAAGAAGGAAGGAAGAAAGAGGAAAGGAAGGAAAGAAGGAAGGAAAAATTCTGTAGCTTAAATTGTCTAGTTTGTTTTATCTTGTCTTGTCCTCCATGTCAAACTAACACAGCTTCTGGTTTTTTATGAATATGCGTATATGCACATGAGAACTCACAGAATCATATACATCAGAGAAAATGCTTTTAGAGAAAATTAAAGCCAATTTATGTGCTTTGGAAGCAATCGTATTTAGAAAAATACACATGTGTTTGTATGAAAATAATAAATAAGCATATCAAAATACAGATTCTTGGTGAAACATAAGAAAGTAAATAGCAAGCATATTCTTAAATATGTAATTGAATTATTTTAAAGAAACAGAGGAGAAGAGGAAGAAGGAGAAGGAGGAGGAAGAGAAGAAGAAGAAAGAAGAAGAAGAGGAGGAGGAGGAGGAGGAGGAGGAGGAGGAGGAGGAAGAGAAAACTTTCTGAAATGACTTCCATCCACCATATGGACTTCCAGGGATTGAACTCATTTTATTGGATTTGTAGGCAGCTGCCTTACCCATGTATCCACTATTTCTACATCCATGTAAATACACTTCATAATAGTCTAATGCTTTTTATTCTTTACCCTTTCATACTTGAATTACAATAAATTTTATGTCATTTTCACTCTTTACTTCCCAGTCCTATCCACACCTTCTTTTCTCTCTACATATTTCATTCTAATCAGCAAGTATTTCTCATATTTTTATGTCCTTTTTGAGTGTGTGACCCTTTGGGTTTTTGCTGGGATGCCTGTACTGACAAGTGCTTAAGTACTTGCTAGAACATCAAGGAATGTACCTCTCCTACTCCTATCTGGGATTAACCTTCAGTATTCTTTCATAGAGGTATGGTGTTTTGTGAGATCATCTCCCATTCAAGGTGAAATGTTAAGCCAAATATTGTGCAGGTTTTGTGGGAGTAAGTATTGCTGCAGTGAGTTATTGAGTGAATAACAGGGCTGTACACACATGTTTAGAATATGCATGTCCCCAATATTCTGGGCCATACTTATACTGAAAAAAGAATTACTGTTTACCTCAAATTCAACATTGATCAAGCTGTAGTTTTATTTTCTAATCCATATTTACTGATTGAATGTTTTCAATCACAATTTATTTTGTGATTTTTGTTTATTTGTTTTCTATTTTAAAGAGTAATTTTTTCTCCATCATATTTCTGTAGCCAAAGAATTCAAAATTAGTTGCAACACTTTTATTAGTGTTTCTACACTATGATTTGTTTCTACACTGTAAGTTTTTCACTTAGAGAACAAAGTTTTCTACTTTCTTTATAGGAAAAGACTTTCTTTTTTAAAAATCCGACATTTAAACAAATTAGACCACACAGAAAATATTGGTAATAAAGTTGCAGAATGAAAAATAATTTCCAAGTACCTTACAAAATATGAAAACAATGTTAAGAGAATTCTTGAAAGTAAACTGGAGCATCCATTCATCATAGTTTTCAATACTAGTCTTTACATATATTGCATTCTGGGGAACTTATTCAGAATGTTTAGAGATTAAAGAACAATCTTTAGTGAAGATTTCATGTTTTTGAATATTAAACACTGGTTAAGTAGAATAGTTATTCATTATATTTTGATGGCTATGATTTAAAACTGGATACTAGCTGCTCTAAAGATGTGGAGCACCCATAACACTTTGTAGTTTGCATGGCCAGTGATGCTTGTACAAAATCCAAGATGGAAGCTCCCAGCCCATTTGATGTCTGCTGAGACTCACCCTCTGCTTTCTTGATAATCTCTTGTGACTGCATGAACACTGTGCCATCCTAGTTAAAAGTATGAAAGAATAGGCAGCTCTCTTACTGCCTCCATTACAGGGACATTAGTCCCCTTATCCTGAGGATGGGACATTCTTGGCTTAACCAATTCCTTAAAGTCTATCTACAGCTTGTTGTGGACTGAGGTTCAATGTGAATTTCAGAGAGACATTGCATTCCATTATAGCACCTCCCAAATTCCCCACTTGCAAATTCTGTCATGTTTGGGATTAAGGTTTCAGCATGTAATTTGGAGGGAACAAATATTTAACATGTAATATGAACTTCTAGGAAACTCATTCACATATTCATATATGAAAGGAAAAATGTTGTGATAAATATTTTGTATTCTGGAAAATCTTCAAATGGCCAGCCAAGGAATTTGTGCTGATTTAATCTTAAACCCTGAGTTCCTCATTTCCACAATTCTACAGAAGCCATGGCTAGAATGAAAGAAGCAACTTTCATGTTATTCTCACTATTCCTTGGTGGTAATTTACTTTCATCCTGTAGTCTTTATAACTTTACAACTTTATAAATTTTGTTTTTGAACTCTACTTGGGAAAACATGTCTCTTGAAAATATAAAATTATATCACATTAGTATTTGCATCATATTATAACTTTACAACTTTATAAATTTTGTTTTTGAACTCTACTTGGGAAAACACGTCTCTTGAAAATATAAAATTATATCATATTAGTATTTGCATCATAAGGACATAGGAAGAACTGTGTGAAAGCCATTAATACATTTTAATGTAGCTATCTATGGCTATAGGAGGTTTTATAGCAGGATACTTCTACAAAAATAATTCCCATGATATATTCTGTCAGATATACTATTTAATAACTTAAGAACAATTTTGAAAAATCATTTTTTCAAAGGCCTGAATATGTAAGTCTAATGAGCTTATTTTTGTGCAGATACACATTAATTTATATCAATTATGTACTATATAAACCCCTATAATTGTCCCTAATATTGCTTTCTTTTCATACTGAATTCTGAGTTTCAAAAATTGTTGTCATATGACATATAATCACCTTTTCTTTTTCTTCCATCTGAAATCTTAACTTTCAGGAAGAAATGATAATTGCCACTAACAACTTGACTCTTTGAACTGTAGCTTTGTATTACTTTTGTTCTCACAAAAGAAAAAGGAAAAAAAATCTACACATAAAAAGTCACATATAAAATTCTTAAATCTCAGAAATAACACTGCACCAATTGTAACACTTTTGCATGTGATAATCACATTTTAGAAATGATCACTCATATAACATTACATTTGAATACAATTCTCTTAACTTTTCGTTCTGAAGTGAGAAGAGTTCTGGATCTTTCTGAAGATGCAGTTCTCTCCTGTGGATGATGTGGATTCTTGTGAAAGACAGTAACTCTAGCAGTGATTAAGGCAAGGTCTCTTGAGCAAAACTGAATGGTTTCTAAGCCCCATGAACTCAATTACAGCATCAGCAAAAGGTAAGTGGTCTGACATTGCTATATTTTAGTTTCTCCGTCTTAAAGGTTAAATGGACGTTGCTTTAAGATTATCATCAAATATCACCCACTAAGTGTTCATAGTGTCCAGCACATTGAAAGCATCAAATCTTCCTTATTCTGTTATTGTTATTTATTCCTTCACTATTTCATATGGCATATATATATATAATATGGAATTTTCATATGTGTATATATAATATAGAATTTTCACACACACACACACACACACACACACACACACACACACACATATATATATATATATGAGTACATTTAAATTCCTGTTTCCCTAGAGTACAGGTGATAATTTGATTGGTGAGAAAGTGTAAACACTTAGAATTTTACTGGAAGAGGTTTGCAAAATGCTTAGGAGAATTATCCCCAGAGAAATAGATCTAAGGATGGATAAATGCCATAGTCTTAGGTAAGAGAGAACCAAAGGCAATCAAAACCTGGAAACCTATTATTAAGTACTATTGGTTTTGACTGGACAGTCTAGGGTAGGAGTAAATATGGTTTCAACACATTGCTGACTTCTACAGCAAACTTTTTTTTTAGCATTTTCTATTATTATTTCCACTCATACAAACTTAATAGGTACACCGGTTCCCTCCCTCCCTCCTCCTCCCCCCGATCCCACTGCTCCCCCTCCCCTCACCCCTCCCTCCTCATCCCCCAGTACCTCCCCTGCAAACCCCAGAGAATCCTTTAATGTGCATGCCAGACTCTCCTCTGGGCCCTCCTCTCTGATGACTTACAAGGACCCAGTGGCATTTCCCAGAACCCTTTCCTGTGTTCCCCTTTAGCATAGGAACACTGCTGTGGCTGTCAATTCCTTGCCTCCAAGGATCTTGGTGCCTTTAGCAAATGCTAGACTTTGTGGGGTCAATAGTGTGTGGGACATTGCGCAGGGCATGCAAAGCCCAATTATGATTTACAGCAAATTCTTTTGCACTAAGTTCCTGATAGAAAGTTTGTGATTATATAAATTGGAATCCTGCCCTCCTGGAGATATATTTTGGTTGATTCCTCCTATTATCCTTATATCAGACTGGTTTAATTCCTGTGCATGTTCCATGATAGAGGACAGAGGGCATTGCCTAGCTTGCATAGTTATTAATTTGTATTGGTTTATCTCCTGTAGATACCATAGAATGAGATCAATTATCTTATTTGTTGTTGGAAGCATAAGATATGGAAGGCATGGTACATAGTAACCAATTAATAAAAATTTTAAAGAACATCCAAATTGCTTCTCCTTCCCCAAAGAAAATTAAGATTAAATTCTTAAGAATTTAAACACAGCAGTGATATATACATTAGCAACCTATACTAGCCCTGTGAATATAAAGGTCATTTTCCACAAGGTCACCTGGGAGAGGATTTCTTGCCCCAATTAGCACATTTGCATGAAAATCCAATTCTTGGTGTTCAAATAGAAAATTCCATAGGTCTGGTAAGGCCAAATCTATTTGAACACCAGAATTGGGGTTATCATGAAAATGTGCTAACTGGGGGCAAGGAATCCTCTTCCAGACCTGCATAATGACTGACATACCACATGCCCCCACAGACTACTTAGGAACTCAAGAAAAAGAAGAATATACAATAGAAATCTTGGAGACTGAAAGTATATGAGTGAAGGGTAATGCTCTTATCAATGGGGTGGCCCAAAGAGAGGCAACTTAATATGCCACAGAAGTCTGAACCCCCACAAGAGTAGATAAGACAGAGAAAACCCTGGGGTCCATAAAAGTAGACAGGCAGGAGGGTGGGAAGGAGTAGGAAGCACTGATGAAATGAGGCTGGGAATGTGAAGGAGGGAGGATGGAGGGAAACGGATGAGGACTCAATATGCTTGTAAAAGTAGAAAAATAAAATAAAATAAATTATGGATGTTTAGATGTCTGCCAGACTACAAGTTGGACAGTTCATGTATTAGTCTCTTTTCAGTTAATACTTCAGTCTTTTGTTTTACAAGTTAGTGCTTAAGATTTTCAGAAAAAGCAGCAAAACGAATTTCACTTATGTTAGTTGGGTTTCTCTGGAGTTAAGAGAATCAATTAAAAAAGGTTGAGAACCCAGTTCAGTTCAGGAGCCGAGATACCTCAGCAGTTCCAATGTGGTGCTGAAGGTTTGGTGGATTCCCAGTGAGTCACTGTTCTTTTGTCCAGTTGGACAGGCTGAAAAATCTGAGTTCTCATGTCAGGGAGGATGGCGGCGGCAGCAACAGGGCAGAGACAAGCTGGGATGGCAAAAAACAAAGCTCTTCCGCTGGGCTTCCTTTCACTTGGGCTTCCAGTAGCAGGTGCCCCCTCGCTGAGGCTGGGTCTTCCCTAAAGGAGAAGATCCTCACAGATATCCCCAAGGCTAACATAACAGAGATAAGCTCTGCAGATGTTCCTGAAGGCTTATCTTCTTGGCCTTGGTAGTCAACACCAACCATGGCAGTCTCTTTCACTATGTTGCTCAGGCATAGCCTAGTTTATAAGTAGTCTCTCAACTTGGAGTAAATGTAGATTCAACTATTCTGTTAAAGTACCTTATTTATTCCATGCAATTTTTACTAAATGAGTAACTTTTTTGTCAAAACTTTCATTATGTATGACCTTAAAGTCTACATATACAGTCTTCATATCTCACTAGCCCTTCCTGTCAGAGTTGTAACTAATTGTAGGAATTCAATTTGTTAAAATTTTCACCTGAACTCCTAAAGAAGCTGAATTTTAAAATGAACATCCAAATGACACAACTATAAAGTTTATAATCAATATTACTGGATACTGGATAATCCGTCAATTCTGGAATTCTGTTTCCTGCTCCAAGTTTACAAAGAAGTACTACACATACAACGAACATAACTCCCATTACAGAGCTAAGATAATAATCACGGATACAATAATATCTTAAGTATATTCTATTAAAAGCACTTTGTAAGAACAAGAACCTTTTCTAACAGTTCAGAACTGAGCTTTAATCTTACTTAGATGTTGGACCTAAGTGGAAAACACTTTTACGATTCATAAAATATTTGAATTAATGAAGATAGTATTAAAACTTGGAAATAACCAATAGCTCTTGGGAATCATGCTAATCACTTACATGCAATTGTATTCAAATTACATCAATTAAAATCCATTTGGAATACATATGTGGATTAATACTTGGCAAATTGTCTTTAAGGATTTACAAATGCTAAACTATCTGAAAAGTAGTTCAAGATGCTTTGGCAGAAGTTAAACATAATAGAATTTAAATTTTCTTTTTGTGAGATACCTGTTTGCCAAAATGTATTTCTCACATGGATTCATATAACACCATCAATACTCTTACCTTTAATAAACCTGTCTAGGTGGTCACCACACAGCCAATAAAGTCTATTTTCTTGCTTTTATACATTTAAAAGTGTGTTATTAGATGAACTGTACAGAAAATATGGTGAACAGAAACTTAGGAGCTGTGATGTAGTCTCTAAAGCTAATAGGTTTCTCAAGGATCATGTAACACCACACAGACAATGTCTTTCTAGTACAAGTGAGTGAATGTGAAAAAAATGTAAAGCTTCAAGGACAATGTGTAGATAAAGCTACTAGTCCATAACTATCAACAGGTGGTCCTGCCATGTGGTGTACATAAGGCTGAGGCATGGTGCTACTGCAATTGTGCTTTAGAAAAGCATCTTATAACCCCCAGGGGATAGCATCACTCGCTCTGTGGTCAGATTTGTGAATCCTGTTATAAGCAAAAGTTGTGATGGCTTCTGACAAAATCACAGATTTAAGAGATGCCTATTTATCTATTCTAAAGGTCTTTAGAATAAAAGAATTTCTTTTCAGAGGAAGTACACCAAAGTAGCGATATTTTATTGGGATATTGAACATTTATCATATTATTTTGCATAAGATGAATCTTTTAAAATCATTTTTATGTTCTGAGCTCATTGTTTTTTATCTAGATAATTTAATATTTTTCAAAATAGCTGCAAGTAAGCAAATAATCATAGTCACTTTAAAGGTGTAACTACATAGATATATGTTTGCACATACATATATGTACATAGTATGTAGGAATAATCTTTTCATATATTAGAGCATTTGTACTTACAAGCATTTACACTTACAAAATTAATGTCTATCTGTTATCAGCCATCCACATATTGGAAATTTAATTTTCTTTTACTTCAAGAAGCATAGAATACACAGATATATTGTTTAAGCCCATTTCTTTATAAATTAATTTATCTATTATTTCATACAATAAATTATATAAGCACATAAATTTAAAGAACCATTATTTCATTCATTTGATTTGAAATAAGCATTGAGATATTAATAAGACAAAATAGCATTTGGTAATGGATTAATATAATCACTTTCAATATGTCCAACTAGGTTCTCATCAAATAAGGATATTACTATACAAAAAATGGCAGAAAAAAAGGCTAAAGAGATTCTTTACATGTAATATAATTGAACTGTACCATTCTGAGTTATGTACATATACCTACGTACACATACTATAATTTAATGCACAAACATACATGTATGCACATTGATATACAAGGTTTTCATACATGTTTATTCTCATGCTGGGTTCTTTTTTTAAACATTTTTTATTATTATTTCCGCTCATACAAACTTAATAGGTACACCGGTTCCCTCACTCCCTACTCCTCCCCCCGACCCCCCTGCTCCCCCTCCCCTCACCCCTCCCGCTCCATCCCCCAGTGCCTTCCCCCTCCAATCCCCAGAGAATCCTTTAATGTGCATGCCAAACTCTCCTCTGGGCCCTCCTCTCCAATGACATACAAGGACCCTGTGTTCCCCTTAAGCATAGGAACACTACTGTGGCTGTCAATGCCTTGCCTCCAAGGATCTTGGTGCCTTTATAGCAAATGCTAGACTTTGTGGGGTCAATAGTGTGTTGGACATTGCAGGGCATGCAAAGTCCAATTATGATTGCTTCAGCCCTTGCATATCATTGCTCCTCCTATCCTTGTGCTCTCACAATCTTACCGCCCTCTCTTCCGCAAATTTCCCTGAGCTGCTGGATGGGGAGATTAGGCTGGCCTTGTTCTAGGTGGTTGATATAGAGTCTCTGAAGTTCTGGATTATGGTTTGTTGATTTTCTTTTGCAGTTTTTCTGCTCCTGCAATGCCCTTCACTCCATCCTGATGGGTATTGGATGTCACCCCCTGGCCAGAGATAAAAAGCTGTTAAACTAGAGTCTTGTTATAAGAGTATATTCAAAGGTAGATGTAATAAAAGTAGGAAACCACAGTGAGGGAGGGGTCAGTCCACCCATTTGCAAAATGGTTACTTTTTATCTGCCAGACTATATGCCCTCCCCTTCTGGTGAGATCATACTCCATCAGTTGTAAATTATCAGGAACGAAAGTCTGTGAACTTAACCAGATATCTCATTACTTACTTGCAGTCCTTGATGGTGGCCTATTTTCTCTGCTGTAACATGGTCCCCTCTCTCCTTGTTTCTGGTGTGGCCCTCCTACCCCATCCCTCCTGTTCATAATCCTTGCAATTACTGTAGGTATTACAGAGATTTATCCTTGAGTGTCTCTAGGTGGGCTGGGTGATTTTGGTAGTAGGAGCCACCTATTAGGGAGTACATATGGCGCTTAATTTTCTGGGTCTGGGATACTTCACTTAATATAATTGTTTCTAATAGCATCCATTTCCCGGCAAATTCCAGTAATTCATCATTTTTGATGGCTGAGTAGTACTCCATTGTATAGATGTACCACAGTTTCCTTATCCACTCCTCAACTGTTGGACATTTGGGCTGATTCCATGACTTTGCTATTGTAAATAGTGCTGCTATGAAGATGGTCATGCTTGTGCTATCAAGGTGAATTTTTGCTGTATGTGGGGTTATTCCCAAAAGTGGAATAGCAGGGTCATATGGCATTTCAATCTTTAATTTCTTTAAGAATCTCCAGACGGCTCGCCAGAGTGGTTGTATGAGCCTGCATTCCCACCAGCAATATAGGAGAGTTCCTCTCTCTCCACATCCTCTCCAGCATTTGTTGTTGTTTGTATTGTGGATTTTTGCCATCCTGACCGGGGTGAGATGATATCTCAGGGAAGTTTTGATTTGTCTCATGCTGGGCTCTAACCCATCTCCTTACCCCAGTTCCCTCCACTGTGTACCTGGTTGGTTTCCTCTCCCTAATGCTAACTCATTCCACTTTCATCCTACATGTATTACCCTCTTTTTTCCCTCCTCATATAGCAACTTTTCCTTCCCTCATGATGATTATTCCTTTCTCATGTTTGTGCAGAAAATACCATCCAAACTCGGTCATCTAATCAGTACCCAACTGGAATTTATTTTATCTATTAATATACTATATTTTCTGGTAGGTTTAATTTACCAGTAGGTTAATTTACAACTCTAAGGTAATATGAAAATTAGAAATTCCCAAACAGAAGTCAGTAAGTGAATACAGGAAAATAAAATGAATATATGCATCATTAAGTTAAGCTGAAAGAGTGTGAAGGAAATAAACTCAAATACCCAACAGGAGCTATTTGTCTTAAAATTATCTATTAAAAATTAAGCAATAACAGAATAGACAGCAACAGTCAACCAGAGTGCAGAGTGCTGGCAGGCAACCCTGAAATGCTCAGCTGGAATCAGCCAATCAAATTTCTTCTCATCCTAAGGCTCAGGGAATCTTGCCCAAGAGGGGGCAGTAAGATTGTAGGAGCCAGAAGGTAGAGAGGCTTACTACCAACCAGGTCATTCCACTCAAGACAGGGTTGCTGCATCCAGGAACTTACTGCAGTGACATTTATCCTCACCAGTCCTGCATATGACTGACATTTCAACATTACTCCATAGACGAGACAGGAACTCAGGAGAAATAATTACATGCAAGCAGAAACTTAGAGGCTAGAGCTAGACAGGTGAAGGAGAGTTACCCTTATCAGTGGCTCTTCTAAAAGAAGGACCACATAACTTGCTACAGAGACATGAGTCCCTACCACTTCAGACAACTTGAAGGGCACCCTGTGGCCCACACAAGAAAACAGGCAGGAAGGTGGTAGGGAGAAGGATGGATTGGTGAAGGAAAAGGGGAGGGACAGAGGAAGGGTGGGGGCAGGGACAACTGTTTATTATGTTGGTAAAACTAGAAAAAATAAAAAAATAATTTAAAAAAATTAAGCAATAACAGAAAAGACTTTTAAAAAGTCAAATTGAGGGCTGGAGAGGTGACTCAGGGGTTAAGCCCCTGCCTTCCAGGCGGAAGGTCTTGAGTTCGGATCCTAGATCCCACGTATTAGACGCCAGGTGGAAGCGGGGGCGGCCTGCGCTTCTGATCCTGGTAGGGCGGAGCCTGCGAATCCCGGGGCAGAAGGAGCTGGTGGAGGCGTCCATGGTGGTTTCCGAATTCGTCTTTGGTTCTACACAGACACACACACATGCGCACGCACATACATACGCACATGTGCACGGTTGAATAAATAAGAAAAAAATTTTAAAAAAAAGTCAAATTGAAACAAACATTGAAATAATTTGATGTTTTAATTTCTCTTTAGAATTTTGGTATACAAAGTGAGCTAATGTCCTTTCCTCTACCCTTTCCTTTCCCACTTGCCTCCTTTGGGTTCACCAACCCAGTCATGTTCCTCCTGCTGTCATGCCCCTTTGTATGTGTGGACCACAGGACTCTTCCTGTTCTACTGAGGGTCCGGACATCTGTGGTAGCACAATGGCCCTTCAGGAGGTAAACCTACTGGTGGGGAAACTCCCCTTCTCCATTGTGGCACTTTCGCCAAAGATTCTCTTGGGGTGGACATGTCATTGTGCAGATCTGGTGGAAGCACTGCAGGGCATCCCTGGAAGGGGGAGCCCTGTCATGACAGCAGTGTCATGGCAGGCAAGGCACCTCTCCAAATTTAGACTCTTACAATCTCCCTGCCCCATCTTCCGTTAGGTTCCCTGAGCCTTGGGATGGGTGGAGAGTTTTGATAAACTGATTTGCCAAGCATTCCAGGGTCTCCTATACTCTTTCCTCTTGCCATTTGTAGTTTATGGCATCACAAATCTATTAGAACAGAATGCATCTTGGTTGAGTGCTGAGAGATGTTCTTATCTAAGGGTATCATACTTGATAGCAAACTATCAAGTATTTATAGTTAACATTAAGACATCTGTTACTGCCTTGTATATATGTTCTCTCCTTCCACTGTTATTTGGATAGGTTTACAGTACCAGGCATGTGTTCCCTGACAATAAGGGGGGCTTAGAACCTAGAGAACAATTGGTTACTGGAACTTTTTTTTATTTTGTGCATATGTTGTCCTGCTTATTTCAAATAATGTGATTTCATTCACAATATTCTTCTGTCACAATTCTATCCTCAACTAAATATAACATAAATATATACATAACTAAATATATACATAAACATTTTTGTTCTTTTAAATTCATCGACTGAGTATTTTTGTTAATTTTGGCTTATTTGTTATCATATAACATCATGGCTTGTCATCATTCATAAATTAGATCATTCTTCTCTATGTCTGATAAATTGTAAGAATATTTTCCTTGTGTGCAACAGCAATGTCATATAGGATACCAACGTAAGAACTACTCCCAACTTAAGTTTGATGGATATGGAGGTACCAAATGCCCCAGATGTATTTTCACAGAATAGCATCTGACGAATAGTTTTCACCTAAATGATTCTGCCCTTCATAAAACTTTTGTGACTTAACATGACTCCATTTTTTAAACGTCTTTCAATTGTTTATGGCTTCCAATCTTTATTTTGGACTAGAGTAGAAGAGGAAGGAAAACCTGTAGAGTTAAACATTTTAACTACTTTTTTTGTTTGCAAGTAAGAGAGAGAGAGAGAGAGAGAGAGAGAGAGAGAGAGAGAGAGAGAGAGAGAGGCCATATCCCAAGGAGACCAGTGACTCTCTGACCCAGCTCACTCACCCTTGCAGTATAACTCTTATCTCGCCTGTTGCCACCTTGGCAAGTCTGCTTGTGGACTTGGTATTTCTCTTCTTTAGAGTAATACAGTAGCAGGAGTAAATCTCTTGTTAGAGAATACTCTAACTCCCCACCCTGAATGTCACTAGCAGCACTTGTCCCTGCTGTTCTGCCCTCTGGGCCTCAGCATCTATTCCTCTTTGTCTCCTTCTTTAACTATGCCTCACTGCCTTGCTTAGGTTCTTTTAGTCAATACAGTATTACTGCTGTTTTTGTATCTCTCGATTGGAGTGGAGATAATTAAGGAAATAGTGTGATGGGTCTTATTAATACCTGTCATAGTTAGACACAGGTATAAACTTGACAGTTGAGAGTTTGAGTTCTGGGCACATTTGTGGAGAATTAGTAGTAAAGTTAAGCCAGAGTTAAATTTAAGGAGATTGTCTAGTTGATGAGGCAGACCCACCCAATGGCGGGTGGGACCAGGCCCTGAACAGGTGAATAAAATACAAAGAACTGGTTGAGGAAGTCGGCATCCTTCTGTACATTTGGCCAGAAATGCTGGTCTGGCAAGTAAGGATCATTTTCCCTCAGCCATTATATAGATATGATGTGTCCAGTTCCCTCAGCCCTGGTGTTGGTGTGTGCTCTTCAATCAAGCTGGACTATAGAATATAACCAGACTATCAGTAAGAAAATAAACCCCTTGTTCCCTTAAGCCATTTGATGGTCATTTATCAGCAACCATGCAAGAAGATTGCAACAATAACTGAACATCATGGGTTGGAGAGATAGCTCAGGGGTTAAGACTGCCTCCCAGGAAAAGGTCCTGAGTTTGGATCCTGGTCCCACTTTAAAGTGCCAAGATGAAATCACAGCTGCCTGCACTTCTGGATCTGGTGGGCAAAGCCTGGGAAATCTTAGAATGAAGTAAAAAGGAGGTAGAAGCAATTCAGGATGATTCCCAATCACCCTTGCTCTTCCACAGGGTCACAGAGTGCTCTCTGACACACACACACCCACACACACACAGAGTAAATAAATAAATAAGATAAAAAAAAAACTGAGCATCTCAGCTGAAACACATGCTAAAGAATGAGTACTATAATTTTAAAAGAAAACAAGAATTAGCTCAAATGTCTTACTACAAAGATGTGAGTTCAGCTAATATGAAGACAGTTATTTATTAAAATGCAATAAGGAATTATGTGCCACAACTTAGTTATTTACCTCTCAACAAAAATACTAAATTAAAAATCAAAATGCAGAAAGGTGCTAAATGTGTTGACCAATGAGATATATATTCTGATAAAAAATTCTTAATATAAACAGATTTACTAAAGCCAACTGTGCTCACTTTTGGGGTGACAATTTTCTGAGAACAAAATATCTATACTGTAATTTAATTTAAAATGCAAACACAGATACAAGATTATGAATTTTTAAATATTCTTCTTCAATAAAATGTTCTAGGCTGAAAAGTCAAAGTCATAAAGATGTTAAATAGCTGTATAATTTTAAAATATTATTTATGTTAGCAATACTTTTTTGAAAAATCACAGATTTTGAAAAACATAAAATACAGTGGTTCATTTAATTTCATGTGTAAGTTCAATGTTAGATAATTTATTCATTTCATATAAAATGTGTATAGAGAAACAATCTTTGGGCTAAGGTAAATGAGCTCATTAAAGATGTCAAGTGATAGTACTGAATAGAGTAAAAAATAATTTGTTGAGATTGGATAAACGAAGGCACCACTTGTCAGTTCATCTACATAGAAAAGGTAGACAGAAGGGAAGACAAAAGCCAGTATTCAAATTATCTGCATGATGTGTCCTTTCTTGACTGCAAATTGTCAATGTGAGAAGGGTGTGAGAAGAGACAGTAAAAATCAAAACGTCAGTTTTCTTAGCTGATCAAAGTCCCCATTTTTAATAGCATCGAAGCTATATTGAGATTAACAATAGAGCCAGATTTACCCTTTCTTGGCTTGTCAGTCTCCATTTTGAAGTATTGTTTGTAATGACCCACCTAGAGAGTTTATTTTTAAAGAACATGAATATATTTTAGGTGTTTCATCTATCACAATCTAGCTTTGCTCTTTCAGGTTCGTATTGTGTTCTGTAAGTACGATGGACCTGACAGGAAGCATCAGCTGATGTTAGGAATGCATCTCTATGGATGCCACCTGCTTCCCCAAAATACCCTATCTCTGCTCTGCAGTCAGATCAATTAGTTTGGCAAAAGGCTTGCTGATTCAATCAGAACTTGTGATTCACACAAATCATTATAGAAAGATTCTCAGAAGTGTTTGCAAACATAAGTAGATTAAATTAATTTAAAATTAAGAAAATTCTAAAGTCAATTTTCTCTCGAAGTGTGTTTACAAGTGGAGTGCTGGAATAGATATTTTCCTGACTGTGTGTATCTTTTTCTATCACACACATTATAAGAGGCAAATTATTCTTGTATCTGCATTAAATTCCTTCTCAATCATACACCTTAACAATTGACTTATGAGTTTGGGATAATGAATCTGAACATAGAATTTAGCTGAACACAGAGATAAGAAAATTTTAGCTGACTGAAAGATGGGGTATGGGATTGATGGGGCAGGAGGGGTAGAGGATGAGAAATTTTTTCTTTTCAAATTTATTCCTTTTTTATGTGAAAAAACTTCAAATGTTTCTTTCATGATGCACTTCAATATGCTATGAATGTATTGGCTACTTTGGTATAAATTTTATTTGATTTTTAATTTCTATCATTCCCTTTTGTTCATGAATGTGTTTCAGATGAGCAACCTCCAAAGCTCCAGGTATGATGCTTGGTCCGCCCCATAGTTGTATTATTAGGTGCCTCAGAGGAGGAGCACCTGGAAGACGGTCTGTACATGCTTCGCCTGTGCTCATGAAGAAGATTGTGGACCTTGATCCCTCTGTGTCTGTGTTTATTGGGTTAATGTACAATCAATTTGCTCTGACATGTGTCCCACCAAATTAAATGTGTAATTTAAGCAGTGACACCAACCAATCATGAACTGCAACCTCAGAAAAGAATGAATGTGAACTAGACCATTACAAGTTATCTGCTTCAGGTGTTTTGTTGCAACACTACAAATCTGTCTAATATATTTCTCTACAACTCTTTTATTCCATTGAGATTTCAGCTACCACAAATTTTATTTTAATTCAAAGTCTATTATTGCACTCACCAACTACATTTGGGACATTCCTTAATAAATTTTTAGCACTTTATATTGATTTCGTTGGATAAGATCATATCTTCTGCTCAGTGTCTTACATGCTACTAAAAAAAAGCTTCTATGTTTGATTATAATGTATTTTTCCAATTTAAGAGTATAAGCCAATCTGTCTTGGTAGCTGGAGAGCATTTTACTAGCACAATTAATTGCAATCAGTTTAATGCCAGTTTTTATTTCAGATACAGATTTTAAGGTTTGTACAGATAAATAAAGCTGAGCTTTCCTGCATTCCTTTTCTCCCTTTACCCATGCTGGTGGGGTTCTGTCAGCAAGTTTTCTAGCTCCTTTGAAGCTGCAATTGGGGAAAATATTCTGTGAGGTTTTACCCCCATCAGATCCTGATCACCATAGCTCCAGAAATGACATAATAATCTGGGTTGTTTAGAAGAAATCTTTAAATTTTCAAAAATGCATAATTTATTTCTCAATAATGTGTTCACCATTTCATTTAAATAGTTTGGGGGTGCAGAGAGGAGAAGACCTAACTATGCTCATTTTCCCAGTTGGAAAATAAATTTTGCTTTTTTTTCCAAATCAAAGAGTTTCAATACAAGCACCCCCAAATAAATATGTGTTCTTGAGTAAAGATTGATAATTTAAGTGAGTATAAATCTAGAAACTTTGTGCTTACTCTATTTAATATTAATTCAACATTAGGAAAATTAAGTATTTGCAGGAGCAGTAATCATATATCAGTGAGCATACCTTTGAGGAAAGCATCGTGAATTTCTGTCCCATCAGGATTAGCTCTACTCAGTCCCTGAAGAAGGTATTGAACCTTTGAGATCTTTCCCTTTCCATAGTGAAATGCTGAGAGGACAATTCCCACAGTAAAAGAATAATGGATATCTTCATTTGGAAAAGAAGTCTCTATTTTTTACCTGAATTAGAAAATGTGTTTTCAATATGGATGATACTGTTCACAAAATAATCTTTTAAATCTATTAGTGGGAATGAATCCAGTTTCTGCTTGGAAATTCTTTGCGTCAGCAGATTACTTGCTCACTATTTGAAATATTTTAAATAATAACTGTAATCCATGTAGCTACTCCTGGTTCTCTTCTCTTGTGGCACTATTCTAAATAAAGCCCACTACTGTGGAAACTGTTTATCTTCCAGGAAGAGTTTGATGTAGGTGTGTTGCTTGCCAGAGCTACCTAGTCACATGGAGTCTTCCCAACCTCCTTCAGCGAAACTTTGGTGTGCTCTCCCAACGCTTATAGATGTGTAAGGAGAAAACAGATGAGAACTTCCCACTGCAGAGATCCTTAAATTTCTGACCTATGAAATTATGATAACACAAAATGAATGTTTTAAGATTTATATTTTTGAAACACTTTGCTGTACAACAATAGCAAGCAAAAACAAAACGAACACTAATCTGTTGACAGCCTATTCTCAGAAAAGAACCAGAGGAACCCTTACATATACATTAAGTAGAATCATTTTAGGTGTGCATCAAAAATCCTCATAATGAAATGACCATAATGAAATGAAATGGGACACAACCTATGATCACTTCTGTCCCCTGTACAGGACAGTAAGGGCCTGGTGACTATGTGCTTGTCTCTCCAAAATCCTATCATTGGGATGTTCTTTATACCTGGAACACACTATTTATAGGTCAATTGGTTAACTCCTCCAAATCTTTGATTTTGTGCTAAAATATAACCTTTCAGTAAGAGTCACAACATTACATCAATTTTCATTCTGTTAATTATTGTGTGTTCTACTAATTTCATTCTATTAATTATTGAAATGAAAAGCAAATGCTATTTTGTAGGATGTGAATGTATTGTATGTTGCTAATATATAATCATATCAGTGAAGGAAAGTATGTGTGTGTGTGTTGCGTATTTCATTCACTATAAATTTCTATGATGATGGCTGATACATTTGGCTTCATACGTAATTGTAAAGTGAACCTACAGAAAGAATTTATAGTAGAAAAATATATCTCAAAATTAATCTGTTGGTATATTGTGCTAAATGTTATTTGGCAGTTGAAAAATTTTAAATATGCCTAATATTAGTCTTAATCTTAATTTTAATTTAATATTAATATTATATTTATGTCATATTAAAATATAAAATATTATATTAAAAGGTTATTATGGATACCATGAACATATTATCTTCAAGTAAACATGCTCTTAATGAACTTTTGCTAAAAAAGGAGTTGGAATGTTTGAACACTAATTTCCTTAATCATTCAAAAATTTAAGTTCAAAGTTACAGTCATTGAATGTATAAGACAAAATTAAAGGATGCTATTTTGCTTTCAGACATCTTGGAGTTAAAGTCTGTTTCCTCATTCTATGATAAACTTGGGAATGATAGTAGTCCAAATTTAGATTCCGATCCTGTCAATAACACTGTTCACTTGACATAAGAAGATTCCAAAGTGATAGATTGTGTACACCTGTGTATATATATCATTCTATTAAATGAATTTTGTTGTGTGACTTTCAGCTTGCATATTTGTTCTGCCTGATAATGCTTCCTAAATCTCAAATGATTCCTATTTTATGTTTACTGTAATTGATAACTGAGATTTGTGCTATCACTTAATGGTTGTATGTGAAGATTTTTTACTATAATATGACTTAATTTGAAAGGCTCAAAGGATATCCATCTTATCTGAATGACATCAAAAAGAATTGTGAGAATATTTTTTGCATACAGCATGGTACTGTCTAGCTTTTATGTCTAGCTACTTAATGTAGTTGCTATTAATATTTCCATAAAGACACAGAGGGGTCAAGGAAAAAGAGAGAAAGAAAGAAAATGTGTTTGTTAATCAGAATCCCTGGATTCGGTAAAAATGATATTACTGACTTTAGTGTACTGTACTATGCTGTGTTTAAAGGCTTATGACCATATTTTAAAGCAATTTCTTTGAATATAAGAATTAAGATACTGGTGGATGAAAGCAACCCAAAGATTAAAAGGTACATATATTGATAGTTTTGAAATGATGAATTTATTACAAATAAATTGAATTAATATATTGAAGAAGTGAATGGATTAATAATTTGAGTACATGGCATTCAAATTACTCTTTGTAGTTTTTATTAGACCTTAATCTTTTAATATTATAGCAATAGGAAAAATAACTGAGAATGAATATATTCCTTAAAATCATTGAGATTAATATTTTGCTATAGGCATATGATATGTATCTTAGAGTACTATATATGTAACTCACCCCATATCCCAGAGTTGTATATGTATGCACTCATTCTCATACATACGCAGTCATGAACAGGAACATTTCCCTCTCACTTTATCCTAACATACATATCATTTCTAAAGGCTTTTATTTGTATTGTTAAGATAATTTATTATTTGAACCTGAGCAAGACAGCATTTCTCTTTACTTAGAAATCTTTTTACATATAGGCATCATTTCTAAATTATTTCCACAGACATTGAAATGTAACTGCAATCTCAAGATTTCCCTTGAGTGACATAAGATGATTTGATAGAAATTTTCTACTCACATCTTATGGATTTTATTATTGAAATAACAAATAAGATTGCTCCCATAAAACACATGGTATGAGTAGACTTAGCTTTCTTGAATACCTAAGTTTAACAGGCTAAGGAGAAATACCTTACTTTTACCTTTTTGGATCAATATATCATACTCTATAATTTTCTTCTATTTACAGAAACAAAACAAGCCAAGCCCGTTCAGCACGTGTACTCAGAAAGCTACAAATATTTGCTATTCAGATACCCAAATGAAGGTTTATTTATTTAAAACTAAAGAAAGAAAATGACTATTAATAGTTGGCTTGAGCTAATGAAATGTTTTTATGCAAATAGATGAACCCTAAATATGGCCTGGAAACAAAAGACTGCTTAACAGTTAGTATTAAGCAAGACATTTAGTCGATCAATTAAACAGAACTTCCTTTTAATGACTGTGCTCTACCCTTGTTTCCATAGAAACCTGGAACAAGAGGCCTTCAGAATGCTAACAGTGTGGAAAATAAACTGCAACAAAATATTTGTAAACATATACTTCAGAATTTGTATGTTCAGCAATGCAATGAAAGAGCAGTATGAAGATTTCCCAGTGTTAGAGGAAGTATGTAAGTCTAAATTCACAGCATTACATTATTTTTTTCATTGTGTGTATCAGATGAGAAGCTGCCAGATATTACTGTGGATAGCACTCACATGTATTTTCTGACATAAATAAACATTCTGCTTCTAGGATTTAAAAGAAATCATATATGAAATGCAGCATTAAGGATTAATGAAAAAGTCATGTGGTTATTTTTCTAAAGTGAAGATGAAGCAAAGATTAGGTTAAAATAGCAAGAAGTTAAATAATTATTTACATTCTTAATCCAAAGATATAATCTGACAAATCTTTTTTTCCCTTTATTTTCCCCCTCTAATTTTCTTTTTGAAATATATTTACCCTTTTGTCTTGGTGCATGCGTTAATAAAATTTGACTTGGCTTAAACAATTCCTAACAAACTGAAATGTCTAGAATTCTATAGAAAATACTGTTATTAATGCAAATACAATGACTGAATTGAACAAGGAAAATAATTCAGGCCATTTTGGGTTCCTGAATTCCAATGATAATTACTCCAATTTAGGCTACACTTTAAGGAGAAACAAAGCAGCTAAATAGCAATTCTATTCATCAAGGAATTAATTTCTTTCCTTTTCAGTATTGAGACAAAGTATTGGATTCTTTCAGATTCTAATAAATCAGAAATTCCGCAACCATTTTTGCCCTGAATTTCATTCATAATTATTCAGATGACAAATTGGAACAGACAGCACTCCAGTGTCACTGAAAGGAAAGAAGATAAAGAGCTTGACACTGGCCAAGGACGTCAGGTTTGTATCTTTCTTAGGAACCCACGATCTGATCCGACAGTGCGATTGTTCATGTATCCTAGAATCTGGCTGCTTCTTGATTGGTGAGGATTGCAAACCTCCCTTTATCCTCCCCCATTGTGTTCTCTCAACTTGAGCTAATTACCAGAGACGAGTGAGTATAATTGAGTTCCTGCCAGTGGCATTGGATGACTGATAAGATGTTTGCTGTTTCAGAGACACTGATTATTCATGTGTGTGGCAGTGCGACTTTACCTGAGGAGAATCACACTCATTCTGCGGAATGTGTCTTGGGACTGCTAGGGCTAATTATTTGTCTTTTGAGCATGGATGAGAAGTTCTGTATTTTCATCTTAATTGGTATTTGCTTTACACTTTTTCTGACCTGAAACAGAAACTATTTCACAGTCATTATACATTTCCTGGTCATCACTGTTAACAATAGTTAAGAAACAGGTGTGTGTGTGTGTGTGTGTGTGTGTGTGTGTGTGCAAGAAGACCCTTGAGTGTGTGTGTCTGTGTAGGTACAAGGGTATTGTCATAGTTAGGCACAGGTGTCAACTTGACTCTTGAGGGTTTGAGCTCTTGGGCACATCTGTAGAAAATTAGTGGTTGAGTTAGGCCTAGAGCAAACCTGAAGGACATTGTCTAGCTGATGGGGAAGGCCCAGTCTATGGGGGTGGGATTAGGCCCTGAAATAAATCACAGAGAGCTGGTTGAGAGAGTTGGCATCCTTTTGTTCACTTGGTCAGACACGATGGTCGGGCAAGTAAGGATTGTGGTGATGGTGTGGACAGTTCCCTCGGTCCTGGTGTCAGTGCATGCTCTCCTGTCAAGCTGGACTGAGAACTGTAACCAGGAATTGTAAGAAAGTAAACTTCTTGTTCCCTTAAGCTGTGTGATGGTTATTTATCAACAATCATGCAGGCGGACTGCAACAGGGACTTCAGGAATCGTCCAGGATTACTCTACCTCCTTTTTGCTATGATCTGGGGCTTACCAGTCTCTGCTTTCTAGGGCCATAATTAAAAGTGCTATCATATCTGCTATACATTTTACATGAGGTCTGGGGTTATAAAAACTACCCCTGAGTAGTTTCCCTAGCCCCAAGAAATAGTCTGTCAAAGGTCTAGTGGAAGCCAATAGTGACAAACTTCAGATAAAGTTCAGATCCCCAAATTCCATGTAAAAATTCCAAGTTAATATGGCAATGATCTGCAATTCTAGACCTGGAAGGTGGAGTCTGAAAACCCCAGCACACACTCATGTGTGCTTTGAGAGAGAGGGAGAGAGAGGGAGAGAAAGAGAGAGAGAGAATACTATACCACATTTTCAGAGCAATGGCAAAGGGGATCTCTGACATTATCATAATTTTTAAGGTAAAATTTGTCTCTCACACATCAGTAAGATATTTGCTGTGAGATTTTCATATGCAGTTTCTATAATATTGTTTCTGCCCCTCATTTTTTGAGATTTTTTTTATGATATGGTGCTGAAATTTGTCCATTGTATTCTTTTTCTTCTTTCCTAACATTCATCAAATCAGTATGCAACATTGACCAAACAGAATTTGTTGGTATCTACATCACGAAAGTTTCCATTCAATCAGCTCATCTTTTAGATACTTAGAAATTTTCTGCATAAAATTTAAACATGTCATTTATTTTATTCTTAGCAAGCATAGCCTACTCTTGGAAAAGATGTTATTTTGTCTTTTATTTTTCCTACATACAATGATTTTACTGCAATTCTGGCTGTTTGGTGCTGATGTTCTTGTATTACCTTAGTCATATTTTGGTTCATTTAGATATTCTATGTAGATTATTATATCATGTTAAAATAATAATTCTATGTTTCCCAATTGTTTTTTATATTTTTTTATTATTTATTCAATTGTGCGTGTATGCGTGTGCGTGTGTGTGTAGAACCACGGGCGAATTGGGGAACCACCATGGACCGCCTCCACCTCCTCCTTGTTTACTCTGCCCTGGGATTCACAGGCTCCGCCTACCAGGACCAGAAACGCAGGCCGCCCCCGCTTCTACCTGGCATCTATACGTGGGGTCTAGGATCCGAACTCAGGATCTTCCGCCTGCAAGGCAGAGGCTTAACCCCTGAGCCACCTTTCCAGCCCGTCCCCCAACTGTTTTTTAAAACATGTATCTTAAATAAAGTTTGTTGGGAACCCTCAATTTAATGACAGTTATGATGGCTAAAACAAATGCTGAGGTTATAAATGGCAATCTGGGAAAATACGAAGAATGTGAATAAGACACTCATCTTGACCTATTAAGCTCCCAAACTCACTAAACAAGTGCTGGGATAAAACTCTGGAGGAAACAACAGATCTGATCCAAGCAAGTTTCCTTCCTGAGCGGCTCACACGAGGCTCTGTCCCTTCCTTCCATCTATTAAACTTACATGCTTGCTTATTCTTTCATCAAATATATGTAATTTTAACATATGAAATCCTTACCTATTCTGGGAAGGAGACCACACCAGACATTTATACAAGAATTTCATGGCCAGATCGCAGAGACAGCATTCCCTCTCGCCCATCTCCACACCAGAGGGAGTACTTTGTCTTGGCTTGCTCACCTGCTCAAAATGCACTTTTGACTATCATTATAATTTTCAAATATGTAAAGATTTTGTGCTTGTTTTTGTGTGTAGAGAATGATTTCTATTTTCTCCTGAAGTTGCCTTCTGGAAATTTCTAAGCACAGCGCTATCCTCATCTTTCTGCCTTTGCTTCATGCTTTCTTCAGGTTTTCAGTGGCTGAAAGGATTTTGTTCTGTCCACACAGAATCTCCGTGAGGTACGTGAGGTAACACAATCATGGAAAAAGCTTTCTCACAGAATTCACAGATTCTGAGACTTAAGATAGTAAAGGAGGGGCTGGAGAGGTGGCTCGGGGGATAAGCCTCCGCCTTGCAGGCGGAAGGTCCTGAGTTCGGATCCCAGATCCCACGTATAGACGCCAGGCGGAAGCCGGGGCGGCCTGCGCTTCTGGTCCTGGTAGGGCGGAGCCTGTGAATCCCGGGGCAGAAGGAGGTGGAGGCGTCCATGGTGGTTCGCGAATTCGTCCGTGGTTCTACACATACACAGACACACACAGACACGCACATACACACACACATGCGCACAATTGAATAAATAATAATTAAAAAAAAAGATAGTAAAGGAGAAGCATTTTCAAATTCTAACTGACATGTATAAGTATATATAATAAAAATACAAATATACAATTAATATATGTGAATATAAATATGAAAAATCTCAATGAACTTTCCTTTGAATGAAATGTGCAGCCATTTAATTATCCAGAAAGATAATTAAAAATGCATCCATCTTTCCTTTCACTACTTGCTCTGCATTATGCAATTTATATAGAAATATTATTTTATTTCATGATTGACTATTTTCATCATAAGAAGGGATATATACTATTGACTCATTAGTAGAAAAAGTGTAAAACTTGAAGACACTTAAATATTTCCTATGCACTATAGTCAATGATTGGAATAAGACCTAAAGAACATACAGAGATCATACACATTTTATATACAAGAATCTCAGCATGTGCAAGATCCTTTCATAGGCAAGAACTTTGAAGTATTCACCCTTTTCATCTTTGAACGTTGACTTCTGGACATTAAGAACCATGTGGACTGCATTCCAATGAAGAATTTCAAGCCTTACACATGATGACTTCTCTGAATATCCATCAGCCACATTGATCTATAAGAAATTGTAAATTTCTTTTATAATTTTCCTTTATTTCTACAGTCACCTGAAATTTGCACAAGAAATGAAATTTCTTGTAGATCTAAAAAGTTAACTAGTAATCGAAATTGTACAACATTATCAAAGGTATGCATCCATCTTTCCTTTCACTACTTGCTCTGCATTATGCAATTTATATAGAAATATTATTTTATTTCATGATTGACTATTTTCATCATAAGAAATGCATAAAAGTGATGAGTCATGTAAGACATGATAGAATTTTGGTGTTCAGATGAATTTTGTTCAATTAGTAACCTTGATATCTAAATTTCAATGATTAATCAATACAGTTATATAAAATTTAAGTCAAGCAAAATATTTAGTGGACTTTTTTGTGACACTCATTCATTCATAATTATATTGTGCTTTTCATTTACCATGATGGAGAGAGTAAATGCTGTTCTCTAGTCTAAAAGATATTTCTATTAAATAATAAGTAAGGGAAATTAGTTTGATTTTGAAGATATCCTTGATTTACAGACATTTTAAATGCAATCATTTTGTGATTGCTTTTTAAGGTCGTTTTCACTCCACTATACTGAATTGAGAACTTTCTCTTGCTCATGGTAAGCTATAAACTATTTTCTAAGTTGACATATAATTTTCATCCATCTGTAATTCATAGTCCATGGATAAGTTAATATTACTTCAAGATAATATGATCTTGAACAAGTTATCATTTAAAAGTTCATTATAATTATGCATATCACTTATTATTTTTTCAATCAGTATTTTCTGAATACAAAACTAAAATATGATTATGAATATATATTTAATAGGTATTCATTCATTTAAGATTCATGGGCTGATTTGGCCCTTGGAAGTGTTTATACCTATAGGTTTACAATTACATATTGTCATGGTTAGGCACAGGTGTCAACTTCACTGTTGAGGGTTTGAGCTCTGGGCACATTTGTAAAAAATTAGTAGTTGAGTTAAGACCAGAGCAAACGTGAAGGAGATTGTACAGCTGATGGGTAAGACCCAACCTATGGTGGGTAGGATTAGGCCCTGGATAAATCACAGAGAGCTAGCTGATTGAGGGAATTTGTATCCTTCTGTTCACTTGGCCAGACATGCTGACTAGCAAGTAAAGTTGTCCATCTCTCAGTCATTATGCAGTGATGGTGTGGCCAGTTCCCTCGATCTTGTGTTGGTGCATGCTCTCCTGTCAAGCTGGACTGAGAACTATAACCAGACTGTTGTAAGAAAATAAAGTCCTTGTTCCCTTAAGCTGTGTGATGGTCATTTATCAGCAACCATGCAGGCTGACTGCAACACATTTTTTTTATTTCCACTCATACAAACTTAACAGGTACACCGGTCCCCTCCCTCCATCCAACTTCCCACCACCCTATGCCCCCCTTCTCTCCCCCCTCCCCTCCTCCCTCCCTCCCTATCCCCCAGTGCCTCCCCCTCCCATCCCCGGAGCATCCTTTAATGTGCATGCCGGACTCTGCTCTGGGTCCTCCTCTCCGATGAGGTGCAAGGACCCAGTGGCATTTCCCAGAACCCTTTCCTGTGTTCCCCTTAAGCATAGGAACACTACTATGGCTGTCAATCCCTTGCCTCCAAGGATCTTAGTGCCTTTAGCAAATGCTAGACTTTGTGGGGATAATAGTGTGTTGGACATTGTGCAGAGCATGCAAAGTCCAATTATGATTGCTTTGGCCCTAACTTGTGTGGAGTATCTTGCATATCATTACTCCTCCCATCCTTGTGCTCTTACAATCTTACCACCCCCTCTTACTCAAATTGCCTTGAGCTGCTGGATGGGGAGAGATTAAGCTGGCCTAGTTCCAGGTGGTTGATATAGAGTTTCTGAAGTTCTGGATTATGGTTTGTTGATTTTCTTTTGTAGTTTTGCTGCTCCTGCAATACCCTTCACTCCATCCTGATGGGTATTGGATGTCACCCCCTGGCCAGAGATAAAAAGCTGTTAAACTAGAGTCTTGTTATAAGAGTATATTCAAAGGTAGATGTAATAAAAGTAGGAAACCTCAGGGAGGGAGGGGTCAATCACTCATTTGCATACTATCTGCCAGACTATATGCCCTCCCCTTCTGGTGAGATCATTCCCCATCAGTTGTAAATGATCAGGAATGAAAGACTGTGAACTTAACCAGATGTCTCATTACTTAATTGCAGTCCTTGATGGAGGCCTATTTTCTCTGCTGTAACATGGTCCCCTCTCTCCTTGTTTCTGGTGTGGCCCTCCTACCCCATCCCTCCTGTTCATAATCCTTGCAATTACTGTAGGTATTACAGAGATTTATCCTTGAGTGTCTCTAGGTGGGTTTGGTACTAGGAGCCACCTATTAGGGAGTATATATGGTGCTTAATTTTCTGGGTCTGGGATACTTCACTTAATATAATTGTTTCTAATAACATCCATTTCCTGGCAAATTCAAGTAATTCATCATTTTTGATGGCTGAGTAGTACTCCATTGTATAAATGTACCACAATTCCCTTATCCACTCCTCAACTGTTGGACATTTGGGCTGATTCCATGACTTTGCTATTGTAAACAGTGCTGCTATGAACATGGTCATGCTTGTGCTATCAAGGTGAATTTTTGCTGTATGTGGGGTTATTCCCAAAAGTGGAATAGAAGGTCATATGGCATTTCAATTTTTAATTTCTTTAAGAATCTCCAGACGGCTCGCCATAGTGGATGTATGAGCCTGCATTCCCACCTGCAATGTAGGATAGTTCCCCTCTCTCCACATCCTCTACAGCATTTGATTGCAACATATATCTTGAAAAAGATCATTTAAAATTTTAAATAGCATATAAAAATCAACCTGTGTCTTACAATTTTTAATATGTTGAGTATTTTCATTGAATGGCATATGGCATAATGCCAACATAGTTTGAAAGCATACTTTGATAAAGTTTAGAAACTTTCACTATTTATTTATTTAACAGTCATTACTTAGGCTCTACAATTTTAGGTGCACATAAAAATTCAACTAGCTTAACAAAGAAACCACTACCTTTCCTTATTAGAGAATAAGCAGTCTTTGCAAAAGAAAAGTGTGAACCACAGCATTCCTCATTCCTTCACTTAATGTGAATAGGAAACCATGGAAGGAAATGAGGATAAATAAAGTTGTAGAAAAGAAGAGTCCTCAGGGAGGATAACACCCTAATTCTGGAGAATAATGTCAGGGTATATTTTTAAAACAATAGCTGATCCATCAATCTTTTGTCCATCAGGCTTTTTCTGTAGCACTTACTTCCTGAATTCCTAGGATTCTTAGGATTGATTCTGAGAGAAGCAGAAGATGCCAACTTCAGGATTGGAAAGGTTCACCACTGATACCAAAAATGATGAAGAGCTTAATCAGCCTAAAATAATTTATCTGTTGCCCATCAAATATACTGACATTTTTATTAAAAACTTCTGTTTTGTGACATACACAGTGCATACTGATACTGGCCCATTTCTTCTCTTATCCCCCTCCATCTGGCTAGCTCCTCTTCTCCACAAATCTCAAACTCACGTTTGTGCATTTCAGCTTTGTTTCATGTCCCACCCAGTTACAACAGGGCCAGCTTTCAATTAGCTGTCTGCATACTTCACAAAGGATACGAAGAATATTTACATCCCCAAGAAACAAACAAAAGTTTTGCTACAATGCATCAAAAACCATCCTCTTTTTAAGGGTCAATTATCAAGGTCATATGATGTAAAAAAATCTTTCCACTCCCACACAAGTGATGAAAATTTCTTGATTTTTTGGCAGAAGTTATCCTGAAGCGCCACTCTCCTCTGTGGATTTGTACACCTATGTACCAATGAGTAAAAGCTGACACCATATAAGACATCTGTGTGCTCTCTTGATCATTTCTTCAGGGACCAATTTCTTTTTTTATTATTATTCATTTAATTGTGCATGTGTGCGTGTGTGTGCATGTATGTGTGTGTGTGTGTGTGTGTGTGTGTGTGTGTGTGTAGAACCACGGACGAATTCGGGAACCACCATGGACACCTCCACCTCCGCCTTGTTTACTCTGCCCTGGGATTCATAGGCTCCGCTCTACCAGGACTGGAAACGCAGACCGCCCCCGCTTCTGCCCGGCATCTATACGTGGGGCCTAGGATCCCCACTCAGGACCTTCCACCTGCAAGACAGAGGCTTAACCCCTGAGCCACCTCTCCAGCCCCTGGCTTCTGATTTCTTAAAGGCTTTTATCTCCAGATCTTGACAATGTAATGCAGGTTAGTACATACTACCTAAGGAAGAAAGCCACAGATGGAACTTTTGCAGGAAACCGAGTATTGTCAATTAAAATTTATCATAGCCTCAGTATTCCTGGTGTTGCGGCCAAGTCCTGGTTTAGGTGTAGATCAATTCTTATGGGCTCAGTGGTCTTTGGCAAGGTATCCATTTCAAAACTTAGAATGGTATTATTTTTATGCTGTCAGTTATTTTATTCGCGGATATGTTTTAAGGTTAAATGTCAAGCTGTTTGTGTGCATGTATATTTGCCAAAGTGGCTGCCAAATCAGTAGACTATTAATCTACACACATATAAATTTATGCAATAATTCAACAACTAGAAAAGTAAACCTTAAAAAATGTAGTTTTTGTCAGCTTCTTCATTGCATTATTATAACATCAGTGCATATTCAGGCAAATTTTAATAATAGTTTTAGGAGGCATTTCACTGGAAGCCTACACTTCATAAATAGTTTGTATTAATCTTCTTAAGATTAAATATCAGGATAACTGCAATGACCTTAAATTATAATGGTCTTAAATTTTTTTGCTGTGTCTGAAATGTCCACCAAAGACTCCTGTCTTGAAGGCTTAGTCCCAGTATGGAGAGGTAAGGCTTAGATAAAGTGAATGGACAGCAAAAGCTTTGTTCTCACAGATTGATGAATGCACTGGACTCACAATCCATCTGTTTCAGTTACTAGAGTGCTAAGGATGTTTTTTCTTACTTTTCTTATAATTTTAAATAATTTAAAACACGTTTTCATCATTATATTATATTTGGGTTTGGGTATTTATGGATGTATTCAAAATACCTTAATGATTTGGAAATAAAATTAGTTAGAGAAAATTTAAAAGTAGAATCAAAAGAAAAATTTATACAGGCTTATCTCATTTCTAGCTCAAAAGTTATATTGTTTTATATGATAAATTTGCACAATTCCTGTGGCATAACTTTTGAAATGTTACTAAATACTTTCCATTTTACATCTTTGAGGGAGAAATATACTTAAAATTACCAAGTTTAGTTATTAATAAGGTTGTGTTCTTACAACTTAAAATTCATTAATTTAGCACAAATTACTACTAAATGTTATCTCTTTGTAACTTTGCTGGTGTGGAAAAAAATCAATAAATTGCTTTAGGCAATTATAATTATTTGTTTTGACTCTTTTAATTCTTTAAATTCTGTGAATGTGTGAATCTATACATTTTAGAAATATGACACAAAATTAGCTTTTTAGAAATGAATAAAAACAGTATGTGCATTTCAGAGTAAGCAAGAAGTCGATTATTACTTGCAGAGCTAGAGGCACTGATCAAAACAAGATATACCCACATGTCTATTTATTTGATCATTCCTACAAGGAAATTGTACATTATTTCATGGCTACTTTATACAATCATATCACATAACTATTACTTATACCTCTAAAACAAATTTAACTGACAGTTGAAACAGCAGCTAAAAGCTCTTGAGGTTTCCAGATAAATAATTTACAAAATGACTACATATTTACTCCAGAGACTTTAATGATATCTCTCCCATTTAAAACCTACATAATGAATATGTTCAGCTATTTTGTCCAAATGTGTACATGTATCTGGGAACAATATTTTAGAAATATAATCAGAAAATTACCCAGTGTATACTTATCCTATGACAAAAAGCTATATTTATACTTTCTGTCTTTCATATTTCTTATAAGAATAATGTATAGTGAAAAACTCTCCAGAATCCATTTCATATGATAATAAAATCAAATAAGCTCATTGCAAAGATCTTCATTATTTAAATAAAATACTAATATGAAATAATTAACTAAAAATTACGAGAATTCCTGTGTTATAAAATAAAACTTCCTGTATCAGTACAAGTATCACTCCCAGGAATTCCCTAATATATATTCAGATTGACTTGTCTTCATATTTTGGACACTGTCATATCCAAAAGCATATATGGGCCATAGATTCATAAAAACAAAGGTCTGAAACAGATTATGCCATAAGCACTTAGATCAACTAAAAATGTTCAGTACTCCATTGTTTTTCGTAGATATTTCCTGTTTTGTTTCATTATTTCAAAATTCTGATGACCAAAGAGTCTCACTAATTTCCATTAAACTTTCCCACATTTCTTTTGTTGTGAAAAAATGTTTATGGATAGATATGAAATCTACACACAGTTAAAGTCTGCAATTTTTTTTGATGTGACTAGTTGGTAGCTGTGTAGGTATGTGTAGATGTGTGTGTGTAGAGAGGGCATTGTATGTTTCTGTGGAGTCTCTATCTTCTTACTGCCTTGTTCTGGGCTTTTCCAGGCTCCACTTTTCAGGGACTAAGGTGCAGGCTGTTGCTATTTCTGCCCGTTATTTTTCTGTGGGATCTGGGATCAGAACTCAGGTTTGTTTGCTTGGGCTGCAAAGGCTTAACATGCGAGCCATCTTTCCAGCTCATCTGTATTATTTTATGGAAAGGAAATAAATATGAAAGAGTATCAGAAAGAAAAGCTTTCCTGAGACACACAGTCTTTACTACACAGACTTTACACAGATACCACTCCCTCCCTCTCTCCCAGTGCCTCCTCTTCCTCCCTCCCATCCCCTGGAGCATAGTTTTGTGTGAATGCCAAACCTTCCTCTGAGTCCTCCATCCTAGGGTGGATTCAGGCTTCAGTGGCATAGCCCAGAGCCCCTTCTTGAGTTCCTGAATTAGCATGGAAACTCTATTCTGACTCTTTACTCCCTTTACTCTAAGGATCCTACTGCCTGGAGCCTTCTCCCCTGTGATGTGTGATAAGACTTTGAGGGTGTTGTTGACATGTCAGCCATTGTGCAGGTCAGGCAAAGTCCATTCCTGGCTGCTGCAGCCCTATCTTGTGTGGAGTATCTTGCATATGACTGGTCCTCCCAATCTTTAGACTCTTAAAATCTTGCTGCCCCCTCTTCTTCAAGGTTCCCTGAGCTTTAGGATGGGGAGAAATTTGGCTGCTCTGGTTTCAGGTGAAGAATGTAGGGTCTTTGGTGTTCTGAATTATGGTCTGTTGTTTTCAGTTTTGCTTTCCTGCACCACCCTTGGCTGCATCCTGATTGGTATCAAAGGTTGCCTCCTAACCAAAGATAAAAAACTATTTAAATGGAGATCTTAATGTAAGAGGAGACTCAAAGGCATATGGAAGAATAGGAGTAGGACACAGCACTGGGAGGAGGGGTTGGTCATTGTCCCATTTTTCAGAGGGTTACTGTCTATCTGATAGTCCTATATCCTCCTGGATTGGTGAATCAAACTCTTCAGTAGCAAGTGACAGGAATAGAAGCGAGAGTGAGCTGCACCAGATATATGGCTACTTACATGCAATACTTGATGGTGACCTATTTTCTCTACTGAAGCATGATCCTCTATCTCCTTTTTTGGGGGGGGGCTCCTTCCTCTTCCCTCCTGTTTATAATCTTAGAGATTACAGTAGGTATTACAAACTCTTACCTTTGAATATGTCATTAAGTGGATTTGTATCTAGGATCCACCTATTAGGGAGTACATATGGTGTCTAACTTTCTGTGTTTGGGATACTTCACTCAATATCATTTTTTCTAACTCCATCCATTTCCTGGCAAATTTCATTAATTCATCTTTTTAGATTGTATTGAATTACTATCTGAATCCAGGTCCAGAGCAGAAAATTCCATTTTTTACTTATATGTATTACAATAATTGCTAGCTACATCAATCAATCTTTTTGATGTTTTAACACTCAAAAGATGGATTTTTGATCTTCACTAAACAAACAAAGACACAAATAATTTAAAATCACACTTTTTTAGTAAAGATAATCAGTGCAAAAAGCTTGACCAAAGAAGAGTTCATGTTCAGTTATACCATAATCTGTGGAATTGACCTTCACATAGATACATTATTTAAAATATTCATATATTAATACATATAATGAGTCATTCAGAATAGTAAAAGATTCATGTTTTTGATCTTTGTATACGAGTATTAAGATGATAGGAATTCTTAAGAAACAATACACAGGAAATGGATTTGGCACTTGTCTTAAGGTGAACTTTGAAAGTTGTAAAGGGTTAAAATTGGTCAATGAACTAGAGTTAGTAAGGAAGAGGCCATTCTAAACAAAGATACATCTATTCTGCAGTGTTTGAGATCATGAAACTGTACTGAAAAAGAAATGGGTGCATGTAGAAGAAATATTTCTTTCATTGGTTGTGATTTGCCTTGTTTTGACAAGAAATAGAGTAAAAACAATGGTTTATAAATACAAAATACAGTCCATCATTGTTTGTTGTCACTAGACTGATTGCAGTACAATATACAGAAAAAACAACAGTTCTAATATTTTTATATTTTTTTCATATATTTATATTTTTAAAGTCCTCCTTATCATAGCTAATGCCTTTTTAGGATGATGTATCCTATAATGACATTTTCAGAATCCATTTCAAATTTAAATATAGCCAACTCAAAAAATGAAAAAAAGAAGGCATCATCTCTAACTATTAAATACGCTCAGCTTTCTGCTTATCAACAGTGAAACATGATAAAATGTATATGTGATAAATACTATTTCTATTTTTTTTGCTTTTTCATTAACATATAAAATCATAGTTTAATCGTTAACATTTTCATCCAGGCATTGTTATTGATGATCATTTTCTCCTACTTTTCTTTCTCTACTTTCCTTTCACTTGTGCCTTTTCTCCCCCCAGTAGTATCTTTTCCATTTTGGTGTCACACATATAAATTGTAGTCACTTTTTAAAACAGATCCCATTTCTTTGAGACTTCTTTTCCCCTTTCAATAGTCCCCTTTACAGCTTCATGACTGATACATCACACCACACACAGAGGCACATACAAAACGTGGTATTTGTCTTCCTTGTCTACTTTACTCTCCTAATACAGTGACTTACACATTTGTCATTAATCTTGATAGATGAATGAAATTCCACATATATGCGTGTATTATGTATTCATTATCCATTCCTGTTTTGATGCCATGGAGGCTTTTTAATTTCATTTCATTAAGTTTCTCCAAGGGTCTTTTTCTTGCATTTACTTTACATAACTCTTCCTTTTGAGTTTATTCACTTGGAATTGCCCTGTCTTGGAATTGCATCCACACTGGAACATTATTCTCTGTCCCCATGAATTTCTGGACAGGTGACAGTGAAGGACTGCTGGTCTCTGTAATATTTTCACTCTGTAAAATAACAATAATAATTTTTTAATTGTGCAATATTTACCAATGTGTATTTTGTTTGTAAATTCAATTCCATCCAAATGGAATCAAATTTTCTAGAAATCAAAATTTCTTTCAGAAAAATAAAAATGTTAGCAAAAGTTCTCGACATTTGCCCATGCAAATCTGTTTTAGTCATTCTGAGTAAAATTTTTAATTAAAGTTATTAAATCTCCTTAAGTGTCTGTAATGTTGTCTGAAAATGCAACACATCTCTTTCTCCTTCTAGGAAGTTTCGGTCTTCCACAGAAGCCATCACAATTTCTCAGACTAATTGCTCAGAACTGCTCAATTGAATACATATGCATCTTTTGAAATCCATAATTGAATATGTTAGACATTTGTTTGTAATCTGTCTGTGATTCTAGTATTTGAAAGGGAAAGCTGTTATTAGATTAGGAAGCGGCAGACTGCAATTCCTTTGAGCCTCTTCCATGTGTATCACAAGACTTCGGAGGCTGATGACCTTCTTGTGATCAATTCTCCTGCAGCATTTCAGTGTTTCCCTATACATGCTGAGGTTCCAGAACTCATCTGCATCTTTCAGACATGACCCCATGAGTATACAGATTGTCCAAGTCCACATTATTTTCACTTCCTGTGTCAATAATTCCTTAATCATTAAGATGGGCTCACTTTGTAAACCATTGCTTAGACTATTATTCAAAATTTACCTTTTCAGACTTTAATCTGTTCTTTTCTTTGATTTTTACCAATGCCAATTGTGTAACTTGAGCATATGTTCAATCATTAGTAAGATGGGTGCACACTAAACTGACTCTGCTTTGCTAGAGTTTTATTTCATGATAATACCTATAGCATTGTTCTGGGTGTCAATGCTATCAAATTTCTAAACTCTAAGTAATGTGTGGTTAGATACAACCGTTATCATGACCCAGAGCTTCTTGTGGAAAGTACTAAGCTCCAACATCTATTTGTCAATACCTGAGGTTTCAGACCATGAGTAGGAGCCAAGACAAGACTACATTTATAGATGAGGTCAGATTTGGAGAGCTAGATCAGGTTGTATGTGAAGAGGGAGTTTCAGGTTCATGCAATGAGGCGCACAAGGGGCTCTCCATTAAACGACATTGCAGTGAGAAGACTTTCACACATAATATTCAAAGATATACTATGTTCACATAGACTGAAGCAAGATTAATGAGAGATATTCTGCTAAACAACTTGTTCATCTGGATTTCAGACTGCATCGCTTTCCAGCATCTTGTTCAGGTGAACCTCAACAAATATATAGATCATGTCAAGCTTCATAGGATGACTAATTTGTTCTCAACTTTGTCATATTTTACTGTTCCCAATGTCTATACCCATCAGGGCACCTTTGCACAAAGCATACATCAGTAGCCACAGCCTAGCTTTCCATCAGCGTTGAAAACCTTTATGATGATGTCCACCATCCCTTCAGTGGAAATTTACTTACTCACTTATTCTCAAGAATGTAATTTTTAACGTACAAAACACTTTTAAGTGGTATTTTATATTTAAGGTGGTATCATGGTCCGAATGCAAATTTTCCCCACAGGCTCATGCATTTGAATCCTCTGAGCTGTTATTATTGTTTGGGAAAGTTATGGTGTTTTTAGGAGGTAGAGCCTTGATGGATAGAAAGCCATTGTCCCCAGCGGTGGGACTGGAGGTTGCATAGCCCTGTCCTGCTTCCCACAGAGACATGATCTTGCAGTTTCCAGCTTGTCCTCTCTGCCTCCACGATGTCTGCAATGACCTCAACTGCCTTCGGTTTTGCCAGATGCCATGTCTCTTTTTCCATAATGGACTATGTCTCCCCTCTGAAACCATAAACTAAATAAGCTTATGTCCCTTAAGTTGTGCTTGAATATTGTCTCACAGCAACAGAAAAAACAACTGTGACAGGCCCTATTGATAAATATTTATCTTGTAATTATTTTTTCTAAAGGAACTTCTATTTCATGAACATGAATTATATTTAATTCAGAGATAGAGAGATGGCACACTTGGTAAAATGCTTTCCTTACAATCATGAGAAACTGAGTTCCATTTCCTGAAACCAAATAAAAAGTCCTGGAACATGGAACACTTTATTTCAAGACTGAGAAGGTGAGGTCTTGCAGATTCCTGGGGTGTGCTGGACCTTCAATATAGTTATTATGTGTCAATCTCTAGGATGAGGAGGGACATTTTTACCTTTAAAAAGGATGGATGCCACCAGAGGTATGACACACATTCATGCACACCTGTACACACACATATACCTACCCCATAGGCCTATACACATCTACCCCACACATAAACCCTCAAACAAATACACAAAATTACACTCCATTTTATCAGTCCAAAAAGGTGGATATCAAATAATTCTGTAATTCCTTTCATGTAACACTTGTGACAAATTTTGCATATACTTTCTAGATCTTATGATTTACTCATTATATAATAATGTGAAAGTCAGTCTATGCAAAGATTTTCAAATATTTTCCTCCAGCATTTTGTCAGTGGTTTTATCCCCAGTGGCATGAAGATGTTTGCTGCACCACAGTTTGGAGCAGCACTAAATAAGGATTGTTTTGAATTGTCATACTGATACATAGATGCAATATATCAGCTGAATATTTGCTAGAGAGAGAGAGAGAGAGAGAGAGAGAGACAGAGAGAGAGAGAGAGAGAGAGAGAGAGAACAACATGTATGTGAAGGTCAGAGGACAACTACCAACTACTTTCACTAGTCAGGCCTCTTCTTCCACCATGTGGACTCCAGGGGTTGAACTCAGGTCAGCCATCTTTATGTGCTGGGCCCTCTACTCACAGAACTATTTCCTTTGCCCTGAATATTTCCAGGTAATTTTAGATATAATCATACTGCAGTCTTTGAATTTTCGTTAGAAAAGTTGTAACATTTTCTATTTGTACTTTGCTTTTGTGTTGATATATGTATATATATATCAGCACATATATAATATATGTATATTCAAATATAATATATGTATATTCATATATAAGCATACATTCTTCACAATTACAGGACTCCCCTATACAAAATCAATTACTCACCAATTGTTTTTCACTTCTTTTATTTTAGTGCTTATCACTTTGTATTTGCTAATGTATTACTTTTATATTCATAACATCCTATATTCAAACCTATATTTTGGAAACACTTTTCATTCTCTCAGAAAACATAAAAAACATGGTTGTACAACACATCTTTACAATTTATTTTACAGGTGAGTTAGTTCCTAAGTCATTCCTTTTTCTTCACCTATAAAAATCTTTTTTTGCATTGTTTTGAAATCTGCCCCTTACTGTTTCACTATTTTGGATGTCTCTTCACTTAAGCTTATTGTTCTCAAAACCTGCAGTTCTGCACAATTTTTTAATCCTCTGACTAACCTCATCATTTTGTATTTGAAGCACATGTTTCAAGTTTGTTTGTAATTTATGATTCATAGCCATATTGTTGACCAAAACTTTTGCAAACTACATACTATTTTATGTTGGTGCATAGGTCAGTTAATTTTAGATGTCAACTTTATAGTTGAGAAGGGAGACTTTAGACACCCCTTTGAGGAATTCCTCAAAGGAATATAGAGCAATTCGAAGATTATCTGAATGTTGTGGGAAGACCCAGCTCAAGGTGGGTGAGACCATTCTGTGGGCAGGAGACAAGATGGAGAAAGCACCTGTTGGCTTTAGCATACTGGCAAAGTAGAAAGCATCACACATTCCTGTCTGTGGTTATAGTGTTGCATATATGGTCCTAGTCCCCTGCTGAAAAGTCTCCTGCTATGACTGAAATCATAACAATGGACAGAAATCCCCTTTTTCTGCTGCATTGCTTGGCGCAGGCATTTATCACAGGGACAGAAACAAATACAGCGTATCCACAGCATTTTGGTATGTAGTACAGGAACTTCGTATGTGTATTTCAAAAGCTTTTATCACCTTGTACCTGACTTTTCACTTCCATAATAAGCACTCACAATGCCTTTAAGCAACTTGACCTGTTTCCACTGACCGCAAAAAAAGGTAGGGTCAGGGAGCCTCTGTTTTCAGCCATTGTTTTCTTCCTTTTATTAGTAATAATATTCCCAATATTAGTAATTAATTGTTCTAATAAATCATGTATTAAATTAAGTTGTCCCTAAATTTGGAATTCTCTATATTCTTTTCCTTGATCTATTATCAAAGCTTTTAGCAAAGTTTCCCAAAAACTGACTCCGTGTAATAAAATCCAAAGTGACTATTAGTCATCCTTTCATTTTAGTGGCATGCTTCGATTTAATGAAAACAGAAGAAAAAGTAAATGCATTTCACAAATATAGCACATAACAGGATCATCACAATTCTACCAAGAAAAAAGGAATACTAGAAATTGAAATTAATATTCTAAATATTCACTTGTCAACTTTCCTTTTTGAGATTTACTTTTAACTCTTTTCTCTCTCCTATTTCAAGTTTTATACCGACTCTTGCCAGTGTGCAAAAGCATATACACATGAAGCTAATCTCTTTTTTTAAAAAAAATTGATCAACTGGAAATCTGTGTGGTCTTGATTTTTTCCACCTCTATAATGATTTTAAGATACAAAATAATAATTTCTCCTTGAAAAATAAATATAAAAATTATTATCTGAAAACTGCCTCTTGTGTGGGGAACTAGACCAACTTTGTATTGGTCTAAACTATTGTATTGTAACTTTTCCCAACTTGCCTGTCGAGATGTTCCACAAAATATCAACTCAGCAATAGCTATGGTGGAGTGAGATAATAACATCTGTGAAGGTCATTGTCAAATGCTTTGAATAAGATTTATGTCAGTCTCACAAAAAACTTATTTGAAAATTGAAAGTGATTTGTAATATTTTAACATGAATGCCTGTCTCATGTGGTAATCAACCCACTGCCTCTAGTCATTTAGTGATAGAAAAAGGAATAGTTTTTCACCTTTATATATTCCTAAATACATTTCAAAAGTAATGTAGTTATTCCATGCACACATTTTTATTAATACTTATTAAATATGAGTATATTCATATATCTGTATGCTTGACCTACATGTATATTTATGTATTATATGTACCTGTATACACTGCACACATATACAAATAACATAATACATGTATACAAATTTGTCTATTTTATTTATTACATGCACAATTTAATCTCAGAAGACATACATTTAGTTTAATTAAGAGTGTGAGTGCTACGAAATTATTATATTAATTTTTATTATGCTTTCTCTAGAAGCATAAATTTCATAAAAGTTTTGATTATTTTGATTGTCTTCATTATTACTCTTCCTATTATAGTTTTTCATAATTTCTGAATCTTAGTGATTTTCCTGTGTTCTGCTGTTTTACTGCAGTTCCTTTCTACTCTACTTGTTTTAGTCTGATATTTTAAGAAAAAGTTTTATTATGTAGTCAATGAGTTAATAATTTTAAAGTCAATTATAGAATCTTTTCAGCATTCAGAAGAACTGATATTTAAATAATAGCTGATCTAAGTCACTGTGAACATGAAAACTGTCAATAAAGTATTACAATTTCTCAGAGTACTAGTAATATAATGTTGCCTCCAAAATAAAGTGTAAAGCTGAGAGGTTAAAAATTAAATCCTTTCAGACCATTTTATTTGTTTTAACTTTGTTTTCATACATGTATATGGCAAGTTTTGAGCACTTCTCTGTCACCTCTTTGAATGTCTGTTTTTTGTTGTTATTTCAACATATTGAATTTAATTATCATCCCTTATAACAGCAAGGAGCATTAGTCTGAATTATTTACTGAAACATGGGCAGCTTCTCAGTGGTCACAGCACTGAGGTAAATGACATTCCCTCCCTGGCCACCCATTGCCTGCCATAAAGCCAAAGAGGAGTGATGCTTCAAGGTCCTTTCTGTTTGCATGATGAAATAGTGGTGGCTAAACCCAGACCTGTGGATATCTTATGTCATTATTATGCAGGCATACACAGCTGCAGTGAACTCACAAACACAGTGGCCAATATACATTGAGAGAGTACTGCTTTGTGATGGTCCTCCTCAAACATTTCAGAGTAATTTTATTTTTCAGTCCTATGCCCCAGAGAGACTGGCTTTACTAGTAGGTTTCGTTTTAAGGAAAGTAGTTGAAAACTCTGTGGGTCAGCAACACAAAAAGCTAGACAGAACTTAGCAATATTAACCACTCACACTGCTAGATGCAGCTTCTGCTCAGCTGCTTGCTTGATCATCATGAACACTGACCATATTAACTACCACAACAATGAAGTAGAAGGGAGAATTTTACTTGGGTGTTGAAAACATTCTGGTGCAGAGTGACATCCATGTTGAAATAACTGGCAAGGAAAGGAACCATGGAAACTTATAATGACTTTCAAGAGTTCTTGGTCTATGAACACTTATCAACAGGTATAAGTGAGGGCTCTATGTTGAGGTATGCACTATGACCATCCAGGGTGTCTGGACCCATCTTCATAAAGACTTCAGCATTAGGACCGAGGTCATATGTGTTACAATCCCTGCTTACAAGAGTGATTTTCTACTTATTTGCAGCTGAAAGTCATATCCTTTTTCAGTACACAACCCCATTTAGCTAGTATCTTATAATTATTATATTCTATCCAATATTTCTCTGTGTTTACAGTGGGGAAATATGATAAGTATTTTAGTTAAAAATTATTAATGCTTATTCTTGTAACTTTAATCTTTTTCATATCTAATTATTTTTATATTGGTCTTTTCTGCCAAGAATATTTCTACATAAATTCATTGCACTTAATCTCTTTTCTTATCCATTATTATTTGGTGCAGTTGGTTAAGAAAAAGCTTAAATTTTCTTTTTAATCATCTTAGGGGTATAGTCTTTCTTATCAATTGTGTGATCATGTCTCATTTATTTTACAAAAAAATACATATTGTTCCACAATTTAAATTTTTTCTCAAAATTGAATGTTCATATGAAATTTCGAACAGTGGTTTCCTTTCAAAATACATACAAGGTTTTGAAATACCTATGTATGCTGTAAGTTAGTTCAGTTGATTTGTGATGTGCATGCAATAATCTATGCTGCTAACAGATGTTGTGATACATTATTCCTTGTTTGTAACACTGGAGCTACTATTAAGCTGTGCAAAAATGGAAATCAGTAACTATAGGCCATCTGTGAAAAAATATCAGTGTAAAAATCCAGAAAGTCACAGACATAAATGGAAAATTATATCTGTAATCATAATGATATGATGTTAACATACCAGGATAGGTGAAACTTTTAAATCAGATAGTATATTGTTCACATCCCACATATGCACAGTAGTCCTGTAACAAATGCATTTGAATATGCTTATTGTTCCAGAACCTGCAAAGATAATCAGTGCCAATAAAATTTGTATTGAATTTGGATAAATTTTAGACAATTATCTATCCTCTAAATGTGATTTAGTTCAGAAATCCAATGGGACCATGACTTATCCACATTTATTACTCATTACAGGAGAGTAATTCCTGTCATAGCTGAACATCAAGGGAGTTATCGTCATAAATTCTTATCAGCTAATGGGCTTTGTAACCCTTTTTGCCCAAGCACAATTCTCTAGGTGAAACATAAGAAGCATAAATTGATCACTGATATGTGTTCTAATATAAATTGCAGGTATATGCAGACATGAAAATGTCAAACCTACAAATTCTATAAAGCTATTTCTTTATTTTACATATATCTAATTGCTGTACAAATACAAAAATCAGAATTCATTTTCTCATATTAAGTATCACTGATCTTTCTGACTACACTACTCTAGGTGTTCTATGTGTAATATGTAACTATCTCCTTAAGAATCATAAACATACATGGATAGACATATTTTTCAAACATAAATATCTTGTACTGGCTATTCATTAATTGTCTTTGATTTAGATAAATGTCACCTAAACTTATATGCCCTTTTAATTTTTTTCCTTCTACTTAATGTTTTTGTTGTGGCTGTATATATATTTTTTAAATGTGCTCCATTGTCATTAGGAAAATAATACTCTTCCCTAAAATTCTTTCGACGCTTTTTGAGCCTGAAGAGGTTCAAACTAGTTCCAGGAGGTCACATGTGTCCATTCAGGGCACAGGTCACGTTTGTTTACACAGGGCCCCATCTTCTCATCTTCTCTGAGGTGCTGATGACTTGGAGACAACACTTGCTGCCTTATTTCCTCTAAGTGACATTTCCTGTCAGCAGCAGAAATGGTAAATCCGGGTTGGTTTTATGAGAACTGGCTTGTGGCTTTCCATCAAAGTTAAATCATACTATACAAACACAAGTGGAAGAAACTTACAGAACTTTATATTGTATACTTTCAATTTATTAGGCTGTCTACTACTTCCTTTGGAAGCTATGAAAATGTAAAACAAATAATTGACTGATCTTATTTTATAGTTGGGTTTTAGCTTATTTAAAAAAAAGGTTTTGAACTTAAATTTTCTGAAGTTCAGATTGATGTTTAGTCACCAGTAGTCTCTCTTATATTGGAGAATATCATTTAGAATTTTTTCTTTTTTAAAATGTGTGTTAAAGAGAGAGAACACAAAATTTAACCAGCTAAAATACTTATTTAAAACAAAATTGTTTCCCCACAGCTGAATACTAATCAAACATGGTAGAATGTCTTCTATACATAGATTGGAGAAAGTTATGGATAACATGATTAGATGAAAAGTAGAAATGCCTTATTTGAAAGTAAGTAGAATGGGGCTAGAGAGAGATAGCTCAGGGATTAAACATCTGCCCACGAGGAAAAAGACCTGAGTTTGGATCTTAGATCCCATATCCTGGATTCCACATAAAGACACCCAAAGCAAAAAATAGGTAGAACAATCTAAGATGATTTCCTAAGTTATTTTGGGCTCCCACAGGCACACACAGCGCCTTCTGATACACACACACACACACACACACACACACACACACACACACACACACATACACACGAGATAAGTACTATGGAGTTACCTTGCTTTCTTGGTATTCTGTCATCAATCAAAGTAGATTTAACTTTTCTTTTGGAGAAAAATGTTCTATTTCCTCTCTATCAAAGAAAGAGAAAATGGATTCCCATGTACTACTCTAACTCTGTGAAAATATCACAAAATAAACCAGTCAGGAAATTTACATTGTCCAAAGAGTCCTCTTCTATTCACTCTGCTAAGATAATTCCCGTCTACACTCTCACCCTTGCTGAGATGCTAATTCCCTTCTACATTTACCTATGGCTTTATCAACTTGTTTGTTTTCAGTGAACATATTGATACACGACACTATACATACACAAACACATGCAGATGCACACACAAACATACGTGTGCATGCATGTATTCATGCACAAGTAACCCATGTGTTCAACTACATGCACACTCACATATGTAAATATGCATTAGATATTATGTACCTAAAATAGAATCATGGGGCTGGAGAGGTGGCTCAGGGGTTAAGCCTCTGCCTTGCAGGCGGAAGGTCCTGAGTTCGGATCCTAGACCCCACATATACGCCAGACAGAAGCGGAGGCGGCCTGCGTTTCTGGTCCTGGAGGCGTCCATGGTGGTTCCCGAATTCGTCCGTGGTTCTACACACACACACATACATACACACGCACACACATGTATACATGCACAATTGAATAAATAATAATTTAAAAAAATAAATAAAATATAATCATGTTCATGTGTCTCAGGTAGATGAATGAATTTGTAAAAAATAGAGTAAATTTCTATAATTCCTGCACTTTGAAATTTATTTAATGTGCTATAATTAATTAATTTTGATATCTCATGATAATGTTATTATTTGTTATTTAATTTTCATCATTAATCTTTTCCCAAGCACAGCAAAATTGAGAGGGTATTGAAAACGATCCTGACAAGAGCAGAATGTCTTACGAGAACAGGACCGATTATAAATCATTTATACTTTAGAGCATAGTAATGAAGTTCTAGGAATGTAGTCTCTCAGAGCCCATATTAACAGTCAAAGAACAACCAGAATTGAAAAAGGTGGCTGAAATGCAGATATACTTTAGTGCATTCTAAAAGAATTGAGGACTAACTGGATTCTATAGCTAAAGAAGCTCAGGGGTAAAAAGGGAAAATTGGGAGGTAATTAAGGTTTAGGTCTGTGATGAGGGAAAAAAAATGAACAGATGAACTGAGAAAGCTCTTTACTACAAGCAAAAATTGCAGCTTCGTTTAGAAACTTTTTTGAGAGAATGGTGTGTTTGTGCTCTTTTTCCTTTTTTATAGTGCTTGGTATCAGAGCCAGGAATTCACAATGTTGGTCAAATTGTCTGACAGCTAGTTATACACACAGTCAATGAGAAGCTATAGAGAGACAAATTTGTAGTCCTGGAAATTTCTAGAAAAAATTCTTGTTGGTGTTTCCACTGTGATTTGGGACAGAAAGTTCAGGAAGTGCCCACAGAATAAGAGAAATTTAAACAGAATCTTGCTTTTGTAAATTCTATTTGGGTTATCATTGATTATTTATTTTACACATAAGAATAATCTGAGCTTCCTTCACTTTGTATACTTGAAAGTGTTCCAATACAACGTTGAATTATTTCATATTTCCTCCAGTTTCATCTCAATTTTCTTCCTTTTTTCCTACAATCCTCCTCCTGCTCCATTTTCATGCACCTGAAACTCATCCATCCTTTAATTTGCAGCTCCAATATCACTTGTCACATGACACCTTTTGTTATAGTTAGATACAAGTATCATTGACTATTGTGGATTTGAGCTCTGGGCACATTTATAGAGAATTAACAGTTGAGTCAAGCCCAGAGTGAACCTGTAGGAAATTGTCCAGTTGATGGGAAAGCCCAGCTATGGTGGGTGGAACTAGATCTTGGACAGGTGAACAGAATACAGAGAGCTGGTTGAGGAAGTTGGCATCCTTGTGTATATTTGGCAAGACATGCTGCTCTGGCAAGTAAGGACCATCCCTCTCTCAGCTGTTATGTGGATATGACACAACCAGTTCTCTTCATTCAGGTATTGGTGTGAGTTCTCCTGCCATGCTCGACAAGGATTTCTAACCAGGAATTGTAAGAGAAACTTAAATCTTTTGTTCCCTTAAGCTGTTTTGTCATAAATTTGTCAGCAAAAATGCAGGGTACTGTGATACCTTTTCTTGGTCTCTCAGACAAAACTGAACATTTATCAGTTCATGTTCCTTCAGCACCTAAGAGGCTGTACTGGGCAATGATACCAGATGCTTGGTGCCATACACAGGACCTACGAAGGGAGAATCTGCCTGATTTTTATTTATGTTCATATCATGTGCATTTGGCACACTAGAATGTATTTGAGATACAGTGTGTGCTTATTGATTAAAAGCAGCAAATAGCCTATTAATTTTTTCCTTAGGTGCCCTTTGGGTTTAAATTGTATAGCTCCATAAAGAACAAAATTTAAGTGGCTAAATTAGCAACAAGGAAACTGTTTTGAAATTCTATCTTGGTATTATTTATGAGAATCTAAGACATTTATCTGAATGATGACATTTTCGACTTCTGTTCTGATGGGACTCTGCACAAATTAGTCTGTAAATGTGAAGTTGCAGGGCATAGGGACACATGTGTGTGATGCTACAGTACACACAGCACTTTGGTATGGAGGAAGGGGAGTGCATGGAAGGCAACCTAGACTACAAAGTAAGTTCCAAACCAGCCTGGGGTTAGGATGACTCCTTTCTTAGAAAATAAATAACACAGAGACAAACAAAAAAGAACTGTGAAGCTGATAATGTTTGTTAGTGTGTAGTGAGTGCCCACACAGGATGTAAGCTGTATTTAAGCTGTTATGGTCTTTCTCATTTTTGTGAACAGTATATTTAGGTTTTCACGGAGTATGTACGTGTGTGTGTGTGTGTGTGTGTGTGTGTGTGTGTGTGTGTGTGTAGGATTTCAGAGTAAATCATCTATATTCTAAACAAATCCAGTACAAAAAGTTTTGAATTTAAGGAGGAGGTATAAAATGGATTACTCTCTTTTCTGGTCCCTAGTCTTATTTATAAATGTAAAAAAGTGCAAAAGGCAGTATTAGCTAGAACTTCATGCTGAAGTTAGGAAGATATGGAGGAATATCAAATAGAAAATGCCTAATTATTTGCTTGAGGAATGACTAATTGAAAGTCAATTTGAATATGCATTTAATGTTGTACAACATTAATGGTGTCAGCGACACCATCCAATTGAATCATGGACAAAGACATGGACTGGAGAATCTCAGCATAGCTGGTATTGGCAGCAAACATGGGGGACTGCTATGTACCACCAATGCTGCTTCTCTTTGGACATCTCCTGCCATTTCATTTTCCTGATAGATCAACCTTGGCAGTTTACTGCTGTAGTCCCCTTGGTGGAGTACTTTTCAGATTGACCTGAGAGAAGTATTCAAGCATATTTCAATATTCACTTTAGGATAAACCTTTGCATATTTTCAAATTGATAAAATTTCATCTAATTTATAATGTATCAACTTTGTTCTTGCAAGTCAAACTATCCTGCTTCAAACCATCTTTCATGCTTGAGGGAAAAGCACTTCTGCAGAAAGAGACCCAAGACCCCTCAAAACTTATGTGTGGTTCTTAATTACAGATTTTCATGAACTTGCCGTTTTCACATTTCCTCATATCTGACAGATGTTCATGGGATTGTGCACTGAAGCTTAAGTCTTTCTGACATTTCTTTTCAAATTACACTTTGTATCTTTATTCATCGTCTTAGTTACCTGGAGATATACCAACTTTTTATGCAATCCTTGTCATTCTAGAGATATACCCTTATTTAACTTTCATTCATAACCATACCATTAACTCTGCAATTCAACTAGAGGAGAAGGAAAATATGCAACTCTACCATAGTAATTATATGCAAAAGATTATAGCAGGTGGGCTGAAGGATGCTCTACTAAGGTATGGAAGGAATGTTCTGGTGGTTAAGATGTACCTAAGCTTAAAGCCTAAATGATGCCCATGGTTGGCAATAAGAACTTTCTTGCTGGCCTTGCCATCTCTGGATCCAAAGCACTTCATGACCTCCGTGATTCTATCTTTCACTTTTCCAAAGATACTACTCTTACCGTATACCATTGGCAATGTAGAGGAATGGAACTGGCAATATAGATAAAAAATTGGGAACTATGCATATTTGGGCTAGCATTTCTGTGGACAAGATTCCAGAACATGTATATGTCAGGATGAATCTCTCATCATCAGATTTCTCTCCTATAGATGCACTTGACTCCAGTATCATTATGGCACAGGATGTCACCATATAGCACATAAATCTCAGAAAACGTCCATGGAATCAGGGAGCTTAATAACTAAATCCTTTTTCATCCATACTCATATCATGGAATGTGTGGCCCAAGGGTGAACCATGGATGGTGATGTCGAGGAGTGGGACTGGGTGTTGATCATGTCTGTCAGAAGGTAGCTATAGAGATTAATTGTATTTGTAAAGAGTCATTCCTATATTTTCTAGTACACATTCATGGAATATCCTGACATATTCTAGCACAAAGTGCTTCATTTTTATACTTTTTTCACCCACAGTTTATTTTATTCCTAATCATACAAGGTCAATAGGTACCCGTGTTCTCTCTCTCCCGTCTTTCCCCCCCCCCTACATCCCCCATTCCACTCTTCTCCCTTCTCCCCTTCCTTTCACACTCCACCTTCACCATCCCCTGGAGCATGCATTTATGTGGGCGCTGAATGTCCTTCTGAGTCCTCCACTCTAGTGAGGGTTCAGGACTCAGTGGCATAGCTTGGCCCCTTCTTGGCTCCCTATTATCATGGGGACCCTATTATTACTGTTTAATCCCTTGCCTCTAAGGATCTACTGCCTGAAGCCTTCTCCCCTGTAATCCATGGTAAAGTCTTTGACATGTCAGCAATTGTGCAGGTCGGGCAAAGTCCAATCCTGGCTGCTGTAGCCCTAACTTGTGTGGAGTATCCTGCATATCATTAGTTGCCCCCATCTTTAGGCTTTTACAATCTTGATACCGTCTCTTCCTCAACATTCCCTCATAGAATAGGGAACGATTTGGCTGGTCTAGTTCCAGCCAAATAATGTAGGGTATTTGGTGTTCTGAATTATGATTTATTGTTGTTTACAGTTTTGCTCTTCTGCCCTGCCCTTGGCTGCAACTTGGTTGGTATGGAAGGTCACCTCCTAACCAAAGATAAAACACTGTTTAAATGAAGATTTTAATATCAGAAGAGACACAAAGGTAGATGAAAGAATAGAAGTAGGACATAGTAGTGAGGGGGGTCACTGTCCTGTTTGTCAGATGGTTACCATCTATCTGCCAGTCCCTATACTCTTGCTGGTTGGTGAGATCAAACCTGTTCAGTCCCAAGTGACCAAGAAGGAATTTATGGTGAGATGCACCAGATATCTGTCTACTCACATGCAATACATGACTCTGGCCTTTTTCTCTACTGAAGCATGTTCCCCATCTCCTTTTTTTTTAAATTTTTTTTTTATTCAATTGTGCGTGTCTGCATATGTATGTGTGTGCGCGCGTGTGTGTCTGTGTGTATGTAGAACCACGGACGAATTCGGGAACCACCATGGACGCCTCCACTTCCTCCGCCCCGGGATTCACAGGCTCCGCCCTACCAGGACCAGAAACGCAGGCCGCCCCGCTTCCGTCTGGCGTCTATACATGGGATCTGGGATCCAAACTCAGGACCTTCTGCCTGCAAGGCAGAGGCTTAACCCCTGAGCCACCTCTCCAGCCCCCCATCTCCTTTTTTTTTTGAGGTCCTCATTCCGCTTCCTTCCTGTTTATAATCCTTTCTGATAAAAGAGATTTAAATCAGAAAGGAAGAATTCAAGATATCTCTATTTGCAGATGACAGGATCTTATACCTGAGTGATCCTAAAAACTCTACCAGAAAACTCCTGGAACTAATACATAAATTCATCACAGTGGTAGGTTACAAAATAAATGGTCAAAAGTTAGTGGCCTTCCTATACACTAAGGATGAAAAAAGTAAAATGTCCTAAGAGAAACAATCTCATTAATTATAGCTCATAAAAAATGAAATTTTCAGTATAAATCTAACCAAAGAAGTTTGAGACCCTTATAATGAAAACTTTAAAACCCTAAAGAAAAATAATTATGGAAGACACCAGAAGGTACAAAGACCTCTCATGCTCCTGGATTGGCCAAATCATCATAAAAATGACAATCCTGCCAGAAGCAATATACCAGTTCAAGTGCTTTACCAATCAAAATCCCAAAGCAATTCTTTAGAGAATTGACCAAACACTTTTGCTTGTCCACTGGCCTGCTCAGCCCAGATGCTCCTGGTCATCCTGGATCTCAAGTAACTCCCACCAGCCTGTCCCAGCTCCTCCCTCCGCCAGCCGGAGCAGCATCCAGCCTTCCTGAGGTTGGCTGGAACTCTAGGCCACTCCCCTGGTCCCAGGTGAGGTGTGCAGCCAGCGCACCACCAGTCTCTTTGCTGGTCCATCCACCCAGCCACCCTGGATGCTTCAGGTCACCCTGCATCTCAGGAAGGACACACTACTCCTCAGAAACCAAGAGAATCCAAAGAAAACCTCTAGGGGACAAACGCCATACATCTGAATTTCTCTAAAATCATCCTATCTGTGGGAGAGATTCTTCACAGCCAGCCCAAACATAAGTAAACCCCTTTCTACCATCCTGCTTCTTTCAATTATTAATCACTGTAGATTAACTTTTCCATATAGCCACCCCCAAACCATAAAAAAGTTCAGGGACTATACCATTCACCCTCAAATATCATCAAGGTACTAAATTGTAAAAGTGCAATACCACACTACTATTCACCTCCCATCTACTAAACCTGTCTTAATTGATGTACTAATGGCCTAATACCCCCATTCAGTAAATAATAACAACAGACAAACATACCGACCTCCAAGGCAACCACTAGGAATAACTGCCTGAGAATAGTAATATCAACTAGATCAGTTCATTCAAAAATACAGAAGATGAAAGGTCTTAAGAGACAAAACAGCAATGTCAAAGTCAAAATGCAGATCTATGAGAAACAAAATCTAAGAAGACAAATCTCCCACCAAAAGAATTAACACCATGATGGTAGATTCAAACTAAAACAAATTCACAGAAAATAGCCAAGAAAGCCAGCATGATCATTACCATTATCAATACTATGAGAGAGGAAATCTAGAAGGAGTTAAATAACACATCAACCACTTTGAAGAGGAACACAACAGACACTTGAAGGAGTTGAGAAAAACAGTTCAAGAAACAGAAAAAGGCATACAGCAGATAAAACAGTCTCAGGCAGAGTTTAAAATTGAACTAAAAGACAAGTTATCTTCAACCCAGAACTCAACAGAGAGTCTTATCAGCAGAACTAATGGAGCAGAAAAGAGAATTTCAGATCTTGAAGACAAAGTGGGAGTATTAACCAGCTCAATGGAAGAGATTGTTAAAGCCAAAAAGATATTGAGAGGAATATTGAAGAGTTATGGGACACTCTGAAGAAGCCTAACATGCATATTCATGGAATACCAGAGCAAGAATCCCAAAATACCACACCTGAGGAAATTTTTCAAATTATCATCAAGGAAAACTTCCTTCATCTAAAGAATGAGAGGACCATTCAAATACAAGAGGCATTCCGTACCCCAAACAGATTTGACCATAATAGAAAATCACCACAGCAAATAATACTCAAAACACTCCACATTCAAGACAAAGAAAAGGTGCTGAGAGCTTCAAGGAAAAAAAAACAAGTCACTTTTAAAGCCTAATAGGTAAGCCTATTAAAATAACAAATGACTTCTCAATGGAAACAGTAAAAGCAAGAAGAGATTGGAGAGATGTACTTCACGTATTAAATGAGCAAAAATGTCAACCCAGGCTGATATACCTGGCAAAACTATCCGTCATGATCGAGGGAGAAAGAAAAGTTTTCCAGAACAAAGACGACTTAGAGATTTACATACCTACCAAACCAGGCCTTCAGAAAATGTTACAAATGATACTCAAGGTTGAAGAAAAAAACAAGCATATACAGGAGGACAAAAAGGAAGTAAAATAACACCAAAAGGTAAAAGCCATATAATACACTTACAAAACCTAAAAAACATAAAACATAAAACAAAACATAAAAAATGTCCAGAATTAAAAATAAATTTCTCCACTATAACATTAAATGTCAATGGTTAACTCACCAATCAAGAGACACATATTACAAACTTGGGCTATAAATCACAACCCATCAATGTGCTGCCTTCAGGAAACTTATCTCACCACAAAAGATAGGCACATCCTAAAAATAAAAGGCTGGTCCAAAATTCTGCAAGCTAATGGAATCAGGAAACAGGCAGTGGTAGCAATTATGCTGTTGAACAAAGTGGACTTCAAACCAAAAAAAATCATAAGAGACACAAATGGACACTACTTTTAGTCACAGGTACAAGTCACCAGGAAGACTTCACAATTCTGAACTTATATGCACCTAATACAGGTCCCTCCACATTCATTAAGCAAATCCTGCAGTGTCTAAAGTGAGAAATCAACCCCAAAATGATAACTCTTGGGGATTTTAACTGCCACCCTCTCAACATGGGATAAATCAACAGGTTAAAAGATTAACAGAGACACTTTGGAACTTAATCAAACCCTTACTGAAATGGACCTTACAGATCTCTATTGAACTTTTTATCCACGCACCAAAGAATACACATTTATTTCAGCAGCACATGGAACTTTCATCAAAATAGATGACATATTGAGCCACAAAATGAATCTCCACATGTACAGGAAAGTTGAAATTCTAGCCTGTACCCTATCAGACCACCATGTCCTAAAGCTTGACATCCGCAACACAACAAACAACAGAAAATACACTAATTCCTGGAAACTAAATACTATGATGCTGAATGAGAATTGGATTCAGGAAGAAATTACAAAGGAAATTCAAGATTTCCTGGAAGTGAGTGATAATGAAAATACAACTATCAAAATCTTTGGGACACAACGAAAGCTGTCCTAAGAGGTAAGTTCATAGCTTTTAATGCCTACATCAAAAAAAATGGAACCATCACAATTAAATAACTTAACAATGCAGCTTAAAACTTTAGAGACACTAGAGCAATTCATCCCCAAAAGTAGTAGAAGAGGGGAGATCTGCAAAATCAGGGGAGAAATATCCAAAATTGAGATTAGTAAAATGATACAGAGAATCAACCAGTCAAAAAGCAGTTTCTTTGGGCTGGAGAGGTGGCTCATGGGTTAAGCCTCTGCCTTGCAGGCAGAAGGTCCTGAATTCAGATCCCAGATCCCACGTATAGACGCCAGGCGGAAGCAGGGCGGCCTGCGCTTCTGGTCCTAGTAAGGCGGAGCCTGTGAATTCCGGGGCAGAAGGAGGTGGAGGCGTCCATGGTGGTTCCCAAATTGTCCGTGGTTCTACACACACACAGACACACATACACACACACACAGACACACCTACACACGCACATACATATGTACACATGCACAATTGAATAAATAATAAAAAAAACTTAAAAAAAGCAGTTTCTTTGAAAAAATCAGTAAGATTGATACACCCCTAGTTACATTAACCAAAAGCAAGAGAGAAAAAACACAAATTAACCAAATTAGAAAAGAAAATGGAGTTACCACTACTAATACCCAAGAAATTCAGATTATTGTAACATCTTATTTCAAAAACTTATACTCTTGAAATTTGACAACACAAAAGAAATGGATGAATTCCTAAGTAAACACAACTTACCAAAATTGAATCAAGAAGTTTTGAATTATTTAAATAGTCCTATAACATATGAGGAAATCAATGAAGTAATCTCAAATCTTCCCACCAAAAATTGTACTGGACCAGATGGATTCAGCACAAAGTTCTACCAACATTTAAGAAGCTCATAACACCAATACTCCTTAAACTATTCCATCAAATAGTAAAGGAAGGAACACTACCAAATTTCTTCTATGAAGCTAATATCTTCTTAATCCCAAAATCTAATAAAGATACACTTAAAAAAGAAAACAATAAGCCAATGTGTTCATCACAGATGCAAAGATTCTCAACAAAGTCTTAGCAAATCGGATCCAAAATATATCAAAAAGATCATTCACAGGGATCAAGTATGGTTTATCCCAGGCACACAAGTTGGTTCAACATATGCAAATCAATAAATGTAATTCACCATATAAACTAGTCCAAAATACAAAACCACATGATAATCGATAGATGTAGAAAAACCTTTTGAAAAGATCCAACAGCCCTTTATGATCAGAACCCTAGAGAAGGTTGGAATGGAAGGAACTTTTATCAATATAATAAAAGATATATACAACAAGCATACAGCAAGGATTATACTCAAAGAGTAAAAACTTGAAGCATTCCCGCTTTGATCAGGAACTAGACAAGACTGTCCACTCTCACCACTTCTATTCAACATTGTACTTGGAGTCTTAGCTGAGGCAATAAGATAAGAAAGAGACATAAAAGGGATTCAAATCGGCAAGGAAGAAGTCAAGTTATCCCTATTTACAGATGACATGATCTTATACCTGAATGATCCCAAAAACTCCACCAGGAAGCTCCTGGAACTAATACAGAAGTTCAGCAGGGTGGCAGGATACAAAATGAATATACGAATATCAGTGGCCTTCCTATATTCCCAGAATGAAAGAAGTGAAAAAGCCCTGAGAAAAACAATCCCATTTATTATGGCCCCTAAAAAAATGAAATACCTTGGTATAATCCTAACCAAGGAAGTAAGAGAACTTTACAATGAAAACTTTAAAACCCTAAAGAAAGAAATTGCAGAAGACACGAGAAGGTGGAAAGACCTCCCTTGTTCCTGGATTGGCAGAATCAACATCATAAAAATGACCATCCTATCAAAGGCAATATACAAATTCAATGCTATACCAATTAAAATTTCAAAGCAATTCCTTAAAGAAGTTGACCAAACAATCTCAAAATTCATATGGAGGCACAAAAGACCCAGGATAGCAAACACAATCCTGAGTTGCAAGAACACTGCTGGAGGTATCAGCATGACAAACCTTAGTCTATACTACAAATCCATAGTTAAAAACAGTCTGGTACTTCAAAATAGACACACAGATCAATGGATAAGGGTTGAAGACCCAGATATAAGCTCACACAACTACAGCCATTTGATCTTTGACAAAGGGGCCCAAAGAATCCAATGGAAAAAGAACAGCATCTTCAACAAATGGTGCTGGCAAAACTGAATCTCCACATGCAGAAGATTAAAACTGGACCCATACTTGTCACCATATACAATAATTAATTCCAAATGGATCAAGGACCTTGATATAAGGCCAGACATGGTAAAAACCATAGTTGAAAGGGTAGGGAACTCCCTCGAGCTGATTGGGCTAGGCCAACAGTTCTTAAATGCACATCTAATAGCATAGTCACTACCACTACCACTTAACAGATGGGATCTTGTGAAATTAAAGAGCTTCTGTTCAGATAAAGAGATTGTAACTCAAACACAAAGGCAACCCACAGAATGGGAGAAAATCTTCATTAACCACATATCTGATAGAGCTCTATTATCCAGAGTGCACAAAGAACTTAGAAAACTAAACACCAAGGAAACAAATGACCCAATTAAAATATGGGCCTTGGAATGTAAAAGAAACTTTACCAGGGACGGAATTGGAATGTCTAATAAATATCTTAAAAAATGCTCCACATCCTTAGCCATCAGGGAAATGCAAATCAAAACCTCCCTGAGATATCATCTCACCCTGGTCAGGATGGTAAAAATCCACAATACAAACAATACCAAGTGCTGGAGAGGATGTGGAGAGAGGGGAACTCTCCTACATTGCTGGTGGGAATGCAGGCTCATACAATCACTCTAGCGAGCTGTCTGGAGATTCTTAAAGAAGTTAAAGATTGAAATGCCCTATGACCCTGCTATTCCACTTTTGGGAATAACACTCCAAACAGCAAAAATTCACCTAGATAGCACAAGCATGACCATGTTCATAGCAGCACTGTTTACAATAGCAAAGTCATGGAATCAGCCTAAATGGCCAACAGTTGATGAGTGGATAAGGAAAATGTGGTATATTTATAAAATGGAATACTACTCAGCCATCAAAAATGAAGAATTAATGCAATTTCCTAGGAAATAGATGTAATTAGAAACAATTATATTGAGTGAAGTATCCCAGACATGGAAAATTAAGTGCCATATGTACTCCCTAATAGGTGGATCCTAGTACCAAACCCACTTAGAGACACTCAAAGGTAAATCTCTGTAATACCGACAGTAATTGTAAAGATTATAAACAGGAGGGAAGGGGAAGGAGGGCCCCACCAGAAACAAGGAGAGGGGGGACTGTGTTATATCAGAGAAAATAGGCCACCATCAAGGACTGCAAGTAAGTACTGAGACATCTGGTTAAGTTCACAGACTTTCCTTTCTGATCATTTGCAACTAATGGGGTATGATCTTACCAGAAGGGGAGGGCATATAGTCTGGCAGATAGAAAGTAACCATTTCACAAATGGGAGACTGACCTCCCCCCTCGCTGCAGTCTCCTATTTTTATTCCATCTACCTTTGAATATACTCTTATAAGACTCTATTTTAACAGCTTTTTATCTCTGGCCAGGGGGTGACTGACATCCAATACCCATCAGGATGGAGTGAAGGGCATTGCAGGAGCAGCAAAACTGGAAAAAAAAATCAACAAATCATAACTGAGAACATCAGAGACTCTATATCAACCACCTGGAACCAGGCCAGTCTAATCTCTCTCCATCCTGAAGCTCAGGGAAATTTGCAGAAGAGGGAGTGGTGAGATTGTAAGAGCACAAGGATGGGGAGGAGTAATGATATGCAAAATACTCCACACAAGTTAGGTCCAAAGCAATCATGATAGGACTTTGCATGACCTGTGCAATGACCAACACATTATTGACCGCTCAAAGTCTAGCATGGACTAAAGGCACTAGGATCCTTAGAAGCTAGGGATTAACAGCCACAATAGTGTTCCTATACTTATGGGGAACACAAGAAAGATTTCTAGGAAATGCTACTTTGTCCTTACACCTCATCAAAGTGGAGGGCCCAGAAGAAAGTTTGTCATACACATTAAAGGATGCTCCAGGGATGGGGGGAAGAGGCACTGGGTGAAGGGAGGGAGGGGGGAAAAGGAAGAAAAAAGGGGGGAAGGAGCTAGGGGGTCCAGTGAGGGGTGGAGGGAGGGAGGGGACTGGTGTATTTATTGTTTGTATGAGCAGAAATAAATAAATAATAAATAAATAATTTAAAAAAGTATTGACCAAACAATCTCAAAATTCATATGGAAGCACAAATGACCCAAGATAGCAAAAATGATCCTGAGTAAGGAAAACACTGCTGGCGGTATCACCATATCAAACCTTAATCTCTACAACAAATCCATAGTAATAAAACAGCCTGGTACTGGCTTCAAAATAGACATGCAGATCAATGGATAAGGGTTGAAAACACAGACATAAGCCCACACAATTACAGCCATTTGATCTTTGACAAAGTGACCCAAAAAAACTCAATGGATAAAGAACAGCATCTTCAACAAATGGTGCTGGCAAAACTGGATATCTGCATGCAGAAGATTAAAACTGGACCCATACTTGTCACCATGTACAAGAATTAATTCTTTTTTTATACTTTTGACATACCTGTAACTCAGTCCTATAGTATCTTCTCTCCTAAGGTAAATAAACTGGATGCATCATCTGGGTGGTGAACTACTAACTATTGAAATAGATGTTGTAGCCTTTCTGAATAATGGTAATTACTTATGTAAGCAGTAGACTTGTTTTAAAGTAGCTGTAGTCCTTTGCATATAGTGGTCAAAGCCACAATGGAGCAAGTGCTCAGAAGGCTCAGCATGGGATTGAGAGTTTATCTTTTATTCAGACTTCATTGGTGAATCACACCTGCTTTGTGGCAAGATGTTCCTCCATTATGCATGTTTAAGAAAAGCCTTTTGGCTTAGGGAACTTTTTCTTTTCAGTAATAGACTTGGTCTTTACATCACTGTCTGAAATAAGTTCAGTAACATACACAGCACAACTGTCAGTTCCCTGTGGATATTCTTTCAACATATGCTTTAATAAAAAATTTATTTTTGTCCATTTAAATTAAGTTCACATGCCCTATTAATTGTCTGTTTCTTCCCATTCCTTGTCTTCTAATCCACTGACTCACTTCTAATCACTGACTCATAATTTACTTGCTGGGGGTTGGTTTGCTTTCTGACAAAGGCTGACAATGAGAAGTGAGACAGAACAGAACTGAAGTCTTGTGTATTTCATGCTGCCAGTATTTGTTGCTTTAAATATTCACTGTGGGTGTCTCAGGAGATTGGCTCCATGGTTAAAGTACTTGTTACACAAACAAGAGAACCAGGTTTAAGATCCTTAGAATCCATATAAATTGCTGTGGGTGTGATTTCTCACTTGAAATTCCAACCTGAGATTCTGAGATAAGCTCCTGAGAACATACCATTAACAAAATTAGACACGGGGTGAGCTCTGGGTTTGGCTTAGAGAGGAAGATGATTTCCAGTATCGTGTTTGGGTCTCCTCATGCATACACATGTACCTGAACGCACATGCAGGTTACCACAGATGTGACCATGAATACATACATGCATATAATACACACATACACATGAAAATGAAAACAGATTTCTTATAGGAGTTCTACATGCAGAGGAATCCCATATATCACGTAAAACATCAAGCACTCTTTTTTCTGTCAGCAATGGTTCACCTGCATGGTTGCTGATAAATGACCACCAAAGGGCTTAAGGGAACAAGGGGTTTAATTCCTTACAACTGTCCAGTTGCAGTTCTCAGTCCAGGTTGATAGGACAGCATGTACCAACACCAGTGCCAAGGGAACTGGCCATACTCTCACTACATAACGGCTTAGAGATGGACAATCCTTACTTGCCAAACCAGCATGTCTGGCCAAGCATACAGAAGGATGCCAAGTTCTTCAACCACCTCTCTGTATTTTATGCACCTGTTTGAGGCCTAGTCCCAACCATCATAGGCTGGGTCTTCTCTATCAACTTAGACAATCTCCTGCAGGTTTGCTCTGGGTTTAACTCAACGATTAATTCTCTTCTACAAATGTGCCCAGAGCTCAGACCCTCAACAGTCAAGATGACACCTGTGCTTAACTATGACAAATGGCTTGCTGTTTCTACTCTCGTATAGAAAGTTTTAGAATTCTGAGAGTTTAACTGGATGGGAGAGAAGGAGAGCAACTCTCTCCAGTGATATGCACACTGGTACATTTTCCTTACTCCAGCAAGTGCTCAGATACTTGTCATTAACAGCACCTCAAATAGGATGGGGGTGGTGGGAAGAGAGGGGGAGAGAGAGAGAATAAGGAAGGAGATAGGTGAGAAGAAAAAAGTTGTAGTAGGAGACCATAGGGTGTAAGGATTGAGCAACAAGGTGTACAAATGGCAGGACTACAGAGGCCAAGTCCCCAAAGAATATAAATGAAAAATGCAAAGTCACAGCTTAAAACAAAAGACTTGCTTGTGGTGTAATTTTGGGATTATGATCAGAAAACAAGGACAAGTTCTTCTTTTATGACTCTGACTACAAATTATTCATTGATCACTAGATATATGCAACATATTTTTATTTTACATTTTTCAGACTCTTCTGCCTTGCTCAAATCTCAATTTGCTAATTAAAGAACTGTGTTGGAATGGCTGACATATCATCATTCTCCTGTGAACCTGAGGATATCAGGAAAGACAACCATTCTCAGAGAAAAGCTCTGCTGCAGGTTGTCCCCTCTCTTAAGTCTGCCCATTGAAGGGTCATAGGTAGTGTCCCAGAGATCTGGTTCCTTTCTGGCAAGGAACTCTGCAAGGAGCCCTGAGGTCTACACATGAAGAGGGACAGGAGGATGGGAGGGACATGGTTGGTTTGAAGAAGGGATGGGAGGGTGGAAGAAGAGGAGCATAGGAAGGGCTGGGGATGGGACTGGCAAAGACATAAATTCATTTTGTCTGTATATGAAAAAAATTTCAATAAAAAAGAAAGGGCAACACTGAGAGGTTGACAAATATGGAGATGCTCATTTAAAACAATAATGGTAGCTGAGGATATAGTTCAGTGGCACAGCACTTGCTTAGCTGTGTGGGGCTCTGGGTTCAGTTTCCAGCACATAAAACATAAAAAAGAACAAAATAAATTTAAAATGATAATGGCTTCAAAAAAATGGAAAAAGAACCATACTGGAATCATTCCCCAATCATTCTACTAGAGTTAAGTACTTGATTCTTTAAACAGTAACTATCTTTTCGAAATTGTTAAGATAAATAAATGAAGTAAACAAGGTGCTATGTGCCAGACTCCTGGCATAGTGCCGGGCACTTGTTCATATATGATTGTCATTATTAAGCTGTGAATTGGCACTGTGTTCCAGCCCATGATAAAGGAAGAAGTCTGCATGGTATCAGTGTAATTTAGAGAATTAACAATGTTGTTATTTTCCTAATTGCCCCATAGTCTCAACAAAGCAGCCAGTAATTAACTGGGCACTTTTCAGGTCAATGAGTGGACAGAACGACAAAGAAAGAAAATGCTAAAAAGAAATATCTATGCTGTTAGAACCAAGATCTATAAAACATTTAATTTCTAAATGCTTGTTGAATATATTCATCATAGAATTTATATTCCAAATACACCTGGCTTTATTAGCAGCACCAATTCATAATTTTAAAATTTTATATGTTTCTTAAAACTCTGTCACTTGAAAATTACCCTATTTAACATACTTTCATGTTATCAACAAGGATGTTCTCTTGAGAGAAAATTCAGGAGATGGAAGGAGGAAGGGAATTCTTCGCTTTCAGGTTGGTTTTAGAAGCAGAAAAGATATCTTTTGGTTTTTCATCCCCTACTGTGAACTAAAACATATTTACAAATACTCCTATTATCTTTTATACAGTGGGTTGTACTATAGTACAAGCACAGTTATATAGACATGATATGAATAAATTCTGTTTGCCTAATGAACAACTGCAAGTCACATTCTGTGAGTATTCTATGGAATCTTGTTGATTGTCTTATCATATGAGGTGGTGCTGTAAGTAGCAAAGGTATAATGTGTTACTGATACAGATCTGTCCAATAAACTGTGATGGTGGTGAGTGTGGGGTTACTGCAGTTCAGTAATATGTGGTTCATTAAACATCCAGTCACTCAAAAAATACATATTAACTGAGTTTTAAGCAACGTCCCTTCATTTAAAATTTAAATTTGACGACTCTGTTCTCTGGAATAGATATTTTTAATGAAATACTAAGCCTAAAATTCATGGCTAGGGCAATAACACAGGATGTTATAGCTTATGTTCTTTATACTATATACTATTAGAGCTTTTTTTCCAGAAATTTCTTTCTTAGTTTCTCTGTTTCATTACAGAATTCTTGCTGCAAATTGCTAATGTATGTTAGTAAGTATATAAAATATCATGTAGATTTTTCATTCTGGTAAACCTAATCTTGGTTTCTTTCAATTTTAAAATGGTATTAGAAATGTTCTTATTGTCATTTGTTTGACCCCTAGGACAACACAACTTAATTTGGGGCAAAAGATATTTCTTAATGTGATTTGAAGTTGGAATGTTCTAACCTGAAATAGTAAGAAACACTCAAAAATCTTTTATGTCACTTCAAATATTTTAAATCAATTTTTTCTTGTGAATAAAAATTACATTTTTGCTACATACACACACATTTTTAAAAATGACCTGCTGAGATTTTCTTTTATTGCTTGACTTTCTTTAATTAAAATTTATAAAAATCTGAAGAAAACATTTTGTTTCACGTACTATAAGACACAAAGAGAAACAACAACTATATTTCAACTAATATCCTCTCCAGCACAGTACCCGTAATTCCTTATCTTCTGTAATACCTCTGGTGAATGCAATCATTAATCCCATGTTTTGAAAATTATTTAAGATTGAAGGTGCCACAGCTGTACATATTGGTTCAGTCTCCACAATCCCAAGGAAAGATTTAGTGCATTTTTCAAAAGAATTCTGCAGGTAGAAGCCCAAATGGATTTTCAACTAGGCCTCAACCTTTTTGAAACCTACTGATGTTGAATAGTCTTTTACTGGTTGCCATGCCAACTGATGCCAGAGGAACACTCTGCAGTCTGTTCATCCCCTAGAAAGCTTCACCAGATGTCTTCAACAAATTGCTATGAAAAGACTTTGGTCTGCCAGTCTTGTTATGAGATAAAAATCAGGCTATGAGACTTGTCCCTGCCTCCATTTCTGATAAAACCTGCCCATAAAATATGTAGACTTGCTCTACTCTCACAATAAACCAGCAGAATCTCTCACCCCACCCCACCCCGCCTTGCTTCCTGTAACAGGATTTTTAAAATATTTATGCTCTTATTTCTACATGAAGCAGGGCCATTATGTGTTGCAGCTGACATTGTCTGGCTGAGCAAAGCGAGAAGCATCTGGCTGGCTGCAAGGAAAGACAGCAAGTTGATAAATTATTGATTTACATAAATCAACACCCTTTAAATATTGGTCTTTGGAAGAAAAAGGCTTTTACGTTATTTCAGGTTGAAAAGTGTTAGGATGATAAATTCAAAGTCCACTACACCAAGATTTTCTGTGTCTAATCAAACATATGTAGACATCTCATGAATGTAGGTATTACATTCTAACTTTGGGATGCAAACAGCTAAATTTTAATTTTTTTGACTATCAAATTAAAGAAGAATGCTTTATAGCATATTCATAACTTTAAAATATTTTAAATTTGAATAACCTTATATACTAATAGCTTTTCTGTTATAAATTAAATTAATACTGTATTAATGGTTGGTTTCTTTAAAAGGGAAGAGAAAACAAGTGAAGTGTTCAATACAACATTATTTCTATGTACCAGTTAGCATTTGTATGTTGTAAAGTGGGCTTACAAGTCCAAATGTGCAATTTAAATTTACTGTCAAATAAACTGTTTGCATATCCAGTTAGTCCAAGCAGTATGAAAATGCATAGGATTTGCATATACAGTTGGGGTTTAGGCATTTATGAGCCCTGAGTTTTAAATGGGAATTAAAATTGTTATTAATGGAATTCAAATAAATTAGAAAAATGAGGAATCATCATATTGATCAAACATTTATTTCATAGTATTAAGGTTGAGACTTAAAGCCCAGATCAAACACCCGAAACATCAATGCAGAAAGCTTTACCTATTTGTATTTTGAGGACTGTATATCATGTTTTAAAACAATGTTTGTGTGTGCCTGTGTTTCATAGTCATGAATCTATTTGACATGACACCTTTACATATATATAGTATGTATGTATGTATGTATGTATGTATATATATATATATATATATATATATGTGCATGCATACAACTATGCCATGGCATGTTTGTGGAAGTTATTGAGCTTTTGTCAGACCTGAAAGATTAGTTTATTACCTTCTAATCTGGCTTCCAGGCTATTTTTTGTAAATATGACCAGATAACATAATTTTGAAAATATAAGATAAATATTAACCATTTTTTGTCAAATATTTCTAAGAATTTTGATTTTGATCATATAGCTAAAAAAATTTTAAATTCTTTTAAAAGCATTTGTTTTGTTTTGATAAATGGTAAGTAATTTGTAATCACAATAGATTTAATCAATTTAGAGCAGTGGAAGACTTGTGTTGTATACTCGTACTATATTTATTCCAAGAGATTCAACTCCTTTGACATTATATGCTAAGTTCTACATTTAGAAGTCGCAATAATATAAATGTGGAATTGAATGATATGAATGTGGAATTATTGAAGCCTTGAGCATACAGTTATTTCCTCAGATCTTTCTGTTTGGGCCTAGGATTATTTCTTAAGTTTCTTATAGCTATATTTTGTGAACATTTTATTTCTCTTTTTAGTTTAAAATTGACAAGTTACACTCAGGTTTTAACATCTAGAAGCAAAAGTTGAATGGAGTTTATATTATAAGCTATTTGTACAAGATCAAGTATAGAAGAAAGGAAGAAGAAACTATTTTGGTTAGAAAGAGAAATGGGAGGGAGACTAGCTAGAACGAGAAACATGTAAGGTGGTGAGATGGGCGGGCAAATATTAGCAAGTGAAAAGAGTCAAATTCATTATTTTTGTGTATGAAAGCAAAAATTATATACATAGATGCATATATAATATGCATATATATAATTTTAATTCAATTTACATATACATGGAAACCACAAAGAGAAGTTAAGTCGTGTAATAAGTGATCATTCTCACCAAAGCTAGGATTCACTTTTCTAGGTTTTTTTTCTCTGTTTTCTCTTGAGGCCTGAGTCCTTTTCCTTAACTTCTTGTTGCTTTCCTTAGCCACTGAGGTACAAGCCCAGGGGGAGGCTTGATATCAGTAAAGTAGCTCTCTGAAAAAGAAGCAGATATCTCCTGACAGAACAGACAGGACTTGCCTGCCAAGTACATGCCTAATGTTTAGTTAGCCAGCCCTTTCTTGAAGTATCTGCCCAGGGCATCTCTACCTCCATGTCCACCATGAGTATGTATACCCAGTAACTTTCCTAGAAGAAGAAAACTTGATTGTTTTCCAAGACTGCTTTGCAGCCAGTCTGGCATTCACATAGCATCTTTCTGCAGACTTATTCTGATCCCAAGACTATTTTTATTCTGGTAGTGTTGTGGCAATAATGAAAGGCAAGTGAAAAATAGAAGATGTTTCTCAAGCTAAGTCAGCACATTACCACCTGGGTGTTAATGCAAGTGTGCCTTTGTTATATGAGCATGGAACAACTAAATTATTCATGGAGTTTCAAAACGGTTTGTGTCTGACAGTGAAGGTGGAGGATGGTAAATCGTGTGCCAGCATCAACGCTATAGGACACCTGGATTTGTCTGTCCCAGTCACGTGGTGCACTGCATTTTGCTGCAACCTTCCATGAGAAGATCAGTCCCTGAAAAGGCATGGCGATGCTTGCAGATGTCTGTCTTGATAATCAAAATGACACCATGATGGCGGTATGACAGCAGGATTATCTGTGACCTCCTTAGGTATCCTGTTCACCCCTAAACTCATCCATAGCTATGGAAGTAAGCTATGGAAGTACCAATTTTCCAATCCCAGAATCTAATTAATTCCTATCTGTAGCAATCACCCCTTCTCTAGCAACATGGTATCAGGAATTTGCAGCTCAACATATGCTCAATCCTCTGACTGAGTTTTAGTCCCCTAAATTAATTGGTTTCCATCATCATGGCAAAATACATGAGAAATTCAGCTTGAAAGGAGGAAAGATTTATCTTGGGTCAAATTTTTACTACATGCCCACATGACTACTTTGGTGCCTGATTTGTGGCTAGACAGAGACTCTTAGGGAATAGCACATGGTGGAGAAGGGCTGATCCCTTCACAATGACTGAAAGCAAAGAGAGAGAAAGAAAAAGGGGAAAGAATTCCAATATGCCCATAAAAGAACATCATGAAGGGAGAAGATTTTATTGACCTCATGATAGTACCAGATTCTGATAACCAAGCTTTGAACATAGGAGCTTTTGGACTCATTCAAAGTCCTAGCCATTAAATATATTCATTATCTGAACACTTTTAGAAAGAAATATTTGACTTAAGCCCCCCAATATATCCCAAAGCTGTGGTCTCCACATGACCATTTATTATTCACTTGACACTGGCTAATGATTCCCCTTGTTCCTTTGCAAAGAAATCAAGGGAGACAGAGAAATAGTTTTTATATTCATTAGAGAATGTGAGATCAAATGGTATGATGCAATTCAAAGGATTATAATGTCCTAAAGGGCCCCACTTGATATTTATTTTGGTGTGAATTTCTTACGGTAGTTTCTAATCTCCTGTAAATGGAGATCATATTCCAAATAGTTTCATATTCCAAGAGTTTCATGATATATATCATATAATTGGGAACATAATGAAATAATTGTACAGTATATTTGATATATATAATGTTATACCTAAGACTTTATTGGGTAATGAACTCTAAATACTTTCCCTGACAAGTGACTATTTGTCCACTTGGAGGGAAAGAATTGCATATATGAAGTAATTGATGAGCTAAGCTAGGTAATAAGCTATTGTGTTAAAGGCCTTAAGATGAAGGAAGGGTTAGTAGTTGTAAGTTAACTTGGAGAGTTATGAATAAGTATGGGGCTATTTTAGACATTGAAAGTTGGGAAGAAAGTCTGAGAAATGAAAACTGGAACAAGCAAACAAGATTGGACAGAAGTGCAAAAAGTGGTAAATGTAAGGGACTTGGTGTGTCTTTAGACACAATATAAAGACACAATATAAAGTAACTCTTGGAATGCCATTGAATTCTGTCTAGAGAACATTGACCTGTGTCTCCATATCTGCATGATAAAACAAACAACTAAGTACTATGAAAATCAGATTTTATGATGCATGTAAATCATTTAAAGAGGCATCAATCGTATTAATGCACTCTTACCATATTCCTAGTGATATTATTATTCTGTTGATGAGCAAATACTGAAACCAGGTTCCTTTGTAGTTCAGGCTTGAAGGCTCATCCAATAACACAATGAGCTTTCAAATACTGATTGTTGATTTTCCTCCTTATGTTCAAATTTAGCCATTCATAGAAGACAGAATTGCAGAAGTAGTGAGGGAAATTTCCAGAGTATAGTATCACCATATGCACCTCTCAACAATTTAGAAAGGAAAGGAGATATTAGTTAGTGAGTGTTAAGTTTCCTAGACAGTGGACACTATTTTTCCTCCTAGTGATGTGCCCCTCTCTTGAAAATTATCCCCCTGCCTTCAGAGAAGCCTCGGAAAGAACAGTTTGGCTATGCTCTGGCCAAGGAATTTCCAGGGCCATGCTTATCACATTCAAAATCAGATCGTGTCAAGTTGACATCTGAAATTTACCATAGCATCCATCAACATGAAAATGTATTTATATCGAATCCTACACACTCATAGTAACTAAGAAATTACAACCATAGGAAAGAGAAATGATATATATATTTTAGTATTCTACTTTATTTATTTATTTATTTTTATTTACTCTGTGTGTGTGTGTGTGTGTGTGTGTGTATGTGTGTGTGTGTGTCCCTGTGGAGGACCAAGAATGACTTCAGGAATCATCTTGAATCTCTTCTGCCTCTTTCTTGCTTCACTCTGGGATTCCCAGGCTCTGTCCACCAGAGCCTGAGATGCAGGCCGCTGCTGTTTCAGCCTGGCATTTTTATGTGGGACCTGGGATCTGAATGCAGGACCTTCTGGTTGTGAAGTAGAGTCTTAACCCATGAGCCATCTCTCTGGCCCAGATTTAAAAAAAATACGTGGAATTAATGTTAGTTTTAAGGAAACTATATAAAATATACTATATATTCATTCCCCCTTATTTAGAATTCAAACATCAGTTGTGGCCTCATACTTAGTGACATTTTCTTAGTCTAATCTCATATCACATTTTAATATCTCATATCTCATATCACAGCTTCTCTCTTTCTATATATATATGTATATGTATTTATATATATAATTTCAATGGCATATCACTTGCATATGGCAAGGGCCTTCTTGTGTAATAACACTGTAGAATAGTTGACAGTAAACATCTGTGAAATCTTGAAGCCAAGAAAGGAGAAGGCAAACCCATTTTTTTAATCAACAGTCTGTTCTTATGATTGGTATTCTCCCTCTGTATGGTGACATCAATCAGTTTATGAGAGTGATGTTGGGAGATATCTTAAAGGGAGCCACCTCTTATGACAAACAACTAAAATAGGAATTGCATTTAAATAAGAGTTTTAGAAGAGACATTCAAGGGCTGGAGAGGTGGCTCAGGTGTTAAGCCTTTGCCTTGCAGGCGGAAGGTCCTGAGTTCAAATCCTAGACCTCACGTATAGATGCCAGGCGGAAGCGGGGGCGGCCTGCGTTTCTGGTCCTGGTAGGGCGGAGCCTGTGAATCCTGGGGCAGAGTAAACAAGGAGGAGGTGGAGGCGGTCCATGGTGGTTCCCAAATTCGCCAGTGGTTACACACACACACACACACACACACATGCACAATTGAATAAATAATAATTAAAAAAAAGAAGAGACATTCAAACCATAGAAAACTTAAGGGAAAAATGAAAGAAATGGTCAATGAAATATGATATTATCTCTTAGAATAAGTTGTCCCCGGAACACACCTTCTATTCCCTATTCCTTTGACACCTTTCATTTTTGGTTTATTTGTCTCAAATTTTGTGTCTCATAAGTGTCTTTTTACTCTCAATGTACCTACATTAAAGTAGCAGAATCTATCTGGAAGGAAGAGTAATTCACTCTCACAAAGAGTAATTCACTCACTTTCTTTGTCCTTTAAAAAAATTACCGCATTATTTCAAAAAACAGAGAGTGAAGCATAACTTGGCTATGGATCTATTTTTAAGTTAGATACCATTAGTGTAGAAAAAGTGAGAATAAAAATGACCAACGAAGAGCTGTAGAAATGGTTCAGTGGAAAAAAATATGCCTGAAGAACCTTGGACTATAAGTCCAAATGATCTCCCCATATTTTCCAGTAGTTCATCCATATTTACACAGCCAGTTTTTAATCTAGAACTTTTCTGTGAATGTTTTATGCCTTTTCCTTTCTTCTCATACCTCAGCCTTGTCTTCCCTTTACATTTTTAACTGAGCATATCACTTTTCTAGGAAATCTCAGGTAAGCAGGTGAGAGTGTTGTTATTCCCTTCCTTTTAAACCTCCTTCCTTCTAAACTGATGTCCACTTATCATGTTTCTTGCCCAAGAAAAAAACTTTTATTCCACTCTAAAGCCAGTACCTCCCTTCCCTAAGTAATGATTCTGAGTCCTTCTGTAGTTCTTTGTTTTGACCTTTGTCTTTTTCCCTTCCAGTTGCTCTGTTCAGGATCTCTCCCTTCATTACTGAAAGGCTGGAAGTATCTCACACACTAAAAATAAGAAAAAAAAACTTTGTGTCAATATGTTTGCACTCTTTTTCAAGGTTTTGCTCTTATTGCAAAATTTATTCTCCCTGTCTCCACATTCTAACTCTCTCCTGTTTTCTCTTCCACAACATCTCATCAAGCTGTCCGTCCTATGATTCTGTTGAAAGCAAACATATCTAAGTAAAGAGTAACCTTCATAGGGCTAAACACGAAGGTCTTCTCTCAGTTGTTATTTTCCTGAACATTTAAACAGTATCTTTCCCAGTTGATTTAGTTTTCAAGACAAGCCATCCCATTTGTTTTTTTTTTTTTTTTTTTTGTCAACAGTACAAAAAATATTCCTCTTTGGGAAAGAATTTCTATATTCAAGAGAATCCAGTGATTCAGTCCCTAATCCTATCCTTTGCATTGAAGATTTCAGCTAGGTTTCTAACTCATAAGATCTTGTTCTTAAATGGAAAGCTTCATATTTCAAATGAATATTGACAATTTTCCTTTAGTTTCTACTTGTCATCATAAAGGTAATTAGACAAGAATGTAATTCTTCATTCCTGCCTTCCCTTCCCATCGACAGAAATTTTTCATGTGCCTCCATCTCAGCTAGCAGTAGCGCCATTTCTAAAGTCATACAAGACACAAGTCAAAAGACCATGCATATCATTACAAGCCAGTGGAAACCCAGGCTTCAGCATAAGCAGGTAGAGATGAACCTGCTTTTGAGATTCGCTGCTGCCTCCCTTCTTTCCAATAGTCCTGTTTCCAATCCCTTGCAAGTATCTCTTGGGAGCATTTCAATAAACATAATTTATAAAAAGCTTTAACTCATGTTTTGCTTTTTCTTTGTCCTTTAAATAAATTACCGCAAAACAGAGAGCAAAGTACAACTTGGCTATGGATCTATTTTTAAGTTAGATACAATTAGTGTAGAAAAAGTGAGAATAAAAATGACCAAGGAAGGGCTGTAGAAATGGTTCAGTGGAAAAATGTGCATGAAGACCATGTTTAAACTGAAGAACCTACATAAAGTCCCTTGCTGGTCACACTAACATACCTCTGTAATTCCCGTGCTCCAATTATGGGAGGCAGAGACAGAAGGATCCCCAGGAATTTGCAAGTGAGCGAGAATGAAATACACCAATACAGAAGGAGAGTGAAAATTAATTACCAACTCCTGATGCTCTTCTCTGACCTCCATGATATGCATGGAGTATGCCTGTGCATAGGCATGTAAAAAATATACATGTACATGCACAAAATCAAGAATTGTCTTTAAAATTCAGTGAGTTTCACCTTTTTTTTTATAAAGAAACATTTTCTATAAAGAAACATGTATTTCTATAAAGAAACATGTATTTCTATAAAAAGTATTTCAATATTATAATATCAAGATATTTATAAAATAAATTATGACTTGGAAAAACATTAGCTAGATTGAATTGTATTTAGTAGTCTTTATTTTGAAAGCATTAGATATTTAAAATGTAAGAAATATGTTGAGAATGTGGCTATGAAATAGTTTAAGCTATTTTAAGCTTGAGTAGTTTTGAAAGTAGTTAATATTAAAATGAAAGATCAGAGCCAAAGTGTATGATGATGGGATGTTTACTCAAGTGCTTTCTAGTTTAACTACCTCATCAAATATTTTAATTTCAAGATTAAGATGTAAATGTACACTGGAACCATTTTTTTCAAGGTCATGGTGGAGACCCTGGTCTTCCTAATACACCACTCTTCTTCATTCAGAGGTAGAAGAATTGAGCAATGAGCAAAGATAAGTGTGGACAAGGTGCTATTCACTTGTATAGTGTAATCTGTCTCCCGCAGCTTTTGCTTATCACTGCCCTGGCCTCATTTATTTCCTTTAGGAACTTGCATGCAGCTTGGCCAGAGCAGTAGAATTATCCCTAAAATCAGCCTCCTTGCTGCATGACCAATGAATAAGGCCCTGATGATTCTTTGATCCCTGTTTGGATTTATACATTTTATCAATTGCTAATGTGGCCTCTACCTGGTGTTCCTCAGCCCCTGAGATTGCACCTCCTTAGTAAAAGGAAAAGCAAGCCCTTCAAGTACCAGGATGGAGTGGAATTGCCTGTCATTCTTCTTCCTGCTCTCATTTCTCTGTTCATAAATCGACCATAACAGAAACTATTACTTGTACATTTTTCTCTTTCGAGAGGGTGATTTGGATATGTTTGGTTGACTTCGCCTTGGCTATTTTCAATATCTACCTCAGCTAAATAACTTTTTAAGTATAATCCCTGGAATCATTAGATGAGTGTTAGAAATATTGTGGTTGATAAGGTGTCTGTTTATGTTTGCTGTGTCAGGGATACAAGATCTGAAAATGAAAATCCAACTTAGAATTTAATCCTCCATTGGTGGTTAGCTATGTGATTTTAATTAAACTAGTTAATGTTGCAGGCTATGTGTTATGCTTCTTGCTGGAAATATATGGATGAGAATGTCACAGAACAGTGCCATTGGATAGATAATTTATATGAGTTAGGTAGCCTTAAGATCTTGAGAGCTCACAAAGAACACATCAGATTTATGCGATACATTTAGGAGATTTCCATGCCCCTAATTCCATGTCTGACATTCACTTTATAGGTTCTGACTCTTTTCTATTCATACTAGCATTATGCTCACTTCTAGTTTCCTTGTATTTGCTCAGTTCATGTTTGGCCCACTTATGAAAGTCTCAGAGAAGAAAGATTTCTGTCATTTGATTTCCCATTGCTGAGTCAGTTACAGGAACTCACTTTGGTTCAAAGTAGGCCTTTAGTGAGTATCTGCAGAGAAAAATGAATTTTCAGCATTGCCTACTTTGTATCATTCTCATCAACTAGCACTACAGTTTTGTTTTGTTTTAGGTTTCTTATGCTGTTCTAGAGACTAGGATGTTAGAGGCAAGGAACAGCAAGAAATAACTTCAGTAGAAACAACTACACACAAAGAAACTCTAGGGCAGGCGGTGAACAAAAGAAGGAGAGCTTTCCCACTGGTGATTTTGCCCCCTGAAGGGACTCATATATTACCACACAGCTCTGGTTCTGTAATAGCACAGGCAGGCACCCCAAAGGAAGCCGTGTAATCCACACATTCAGAGACATGGGTGGTCAGGATGGACAGGACAGGAGTGGCCAAGAGAGAAGAGGGTAAAGAGGAGGAGGAAGGGAGGGAAAGGAGAGTAAGGGCATAAACTCGTTTTGTTCATATAAAGTCTCAATGCTAGAAAATATTGTTCCATGAAGAACATACTTGTTAGATGTTTGATCTCACAATTATGATGATAAATAGTTCAATCACCAGTGAGAACACAAACTAAGCTTAGTGAGTTAGAAGTTAAGAGGGATATATTTAAATTCTTTCATTTTAGTTAAACCTTAAGAATATAGATTTTAAAGTCTTTTCTTATGTTTATCACAAAGATATAGGGAACCAAGGACTTGCCAAGACAAACTAAAATGTAGTTTGCTTTACACAGAGCTACAACTTAACATTCCTGCTTTAGTAGATACTGGACAGCAATATTTACAAAGTGACTAACACTGATGTCCAAAGTTGACAATAGCTTTGAATTGGTTTAAAAACTCAGTCATTCAGATATTGAGCACACTAAATCTGATTGTCAGATTGTTTTAAGTGGAAAATATGATTGCTGTGTTCAAATAATTTGAAGAGCCATTTTGCTTTAAGAGTTTACATTTGTTCTCATAACTAAAGAGTGTTTGGCTTCATAGAGAAAACAATTGTATTGATCAAATAGATCTGAGTTCAGTTCCAGCACAAACATGGATGGCCTTTGTTATATTGGTTGCTAAATGCTCAGTTGCCAAATACCTAAAAGAAAAGTAAGTAGTTCACCTTCTATAGTAAAGCGGCTATGATAACTAAAATCAACTCATGACACATACATCTAGATATTACCAAGAAAAAAATCAACATTCACATACCAATATACATTGACAGATAGCAAAAGATTTTGAGGATAATACAGACCCTCAATCTCAGCCGTGCCACATGAACTGTTACATAAGTCCTTAATCTCTCTTAACATCAGTGAGTGGACTTTACTAGAGGTGACATTTCAAACCAACATTCAAAGTAATTGTCATGCACTTAGTGCAGAGCCTAGTACATGTTACGTTTTGGTAAATGACTTCTTCACTAAAACGCTGCAGAAAAATAAGCATTTTCCCATTGCATTTTTCACAAAGTCAAACAACATGCTGAACTGATACTGAAGTATCATGTTATTTAAACAGAAGCATCCAAAATTGTTTTGAACTAAGAATAATTTACAGATAAACTACAAAGAAAAATCAGCCCATGTGTTAGGTGATAGGTAAATGTGAGAAAGGTAAGTTGAAGATGGCCACTGATTCTGCCTCCTTGAGCAAGTCTTTTATTCCTTTCCTCTCCTTTATAAAGCACTGGGAAAAGTTCTCTTAACTAAATAGGAGGAAACCTCAGCTCAGTACGAATTTACAATGTACTATTGATTGTATTAGTGTGTTTGACACTTGATTTCAAAATGACTAGTTGTACTATTTGTAAGAAATTAAAAGAAAGGTAGTGAGGTAGTGTCAGTAAATTTGAAGTACTTCTTGTTTATAGAACACAATTTCCTTAAAGTAACAATGAATTATACTGATCAAGGTCCTTACATGTTTCTTTTTTCATTTCCATATGCATGTGGGTAGCATGTGTATGTGTGTGTGTGTGTGTGTGTGTGTGTGTGTCTGTGTATCTGTATGTGTGTGTTTGTGTGTGTGGGTGATACATATTTATAAAAGCAGGTGTGTGTGCATGTGTGTGTGTGTGTATGTGTGTGTGTGTGTGTGTGTGCATGTGTAAGCCCAAAGACTGATATTAGGAATTATACTCAATTGCTTTTCCGCCTTATCACTTTTAGACTAAATCTCTAGTTAAAACCAGAATGAACCTAGAGCTAGTCTGGTTAATTACCTTCCTCTGGGAATTCTTAAACTCTAACTAAGATGATGGAGTAATAGGCTGCCACATTCACCCTGATTTATTTTTTGGTGGCATTCAGTGGTCAAAAGTCTGATCATTTAAAAACGATTTTTTCATGTGTGGAGCTCATGTGGCAAGCAATTTAACTTCTGAGCAATCTCCCCAGACTCAACATCCTTACTTTTGTATAAATATTTGAACAAATTTTAGGTGACTTAGTTCCCAAACTGTAGTTATGTTATTTGTTTCAGATATTTTTCTGCCTAATAATACTATAGGGGAGAACATTTGCTTTATTCTTCATGTCTAGTTTATGTATTTAATAATTTTATCAATGAATAATTACATAAATGAAGCATGATAGCCAAGTGGTTGTCCCATATGCTATACTTTCTCTGCCATACAATACTCTGCCAACCATTCTTAGTTTCTTCCTCAGCACCCCATCCATGAGCATGCAAGATACCTTTACTCTTAGCATAAAATTTAGCTACTTTATTTTACTGTTGTTCCAGTTTTTTGAATAGCTTCATCATATTATTTTTGTGTCTATAACATCTGAGAAAGTCCTCTGCAAATAAGAGAGTAGAAGGTCTAATAAATTCCAGAAAGAGACTTGCTAATGCTGACAAACAAGTGTCAGGCAATAATCCACCTCTGTAAGGCATCTTGCTATGACCATCTTTTCCATATCACTGCTCTTGTTACACAAAACTAGAAACATATTGACAAGATAGTCAAAATATTCAGTAACTGGTAAAAAATGAATACTCATCAGCCAAACTATCAGTCATTAATAGCTGAGTAGAAGCAAGTCACACACACACATAAAATGCTTATATTATATTATATATATAAAATAGTACAGCTAAAGGGGTCTTACTGGAGAGATGGTCAACTGATAAACTAATGTGGGATTGGAGAGATGAGAAGGCTTAAATTAGTGCCTGTTTACCTAGTGGAATGGAAATATTTCAAAATCTTAACCTTGGCTGTAGTGGAAGACACTGAATATCAGCTTTACTTGGCAACATGTATTAATAAAAGAATTGGCAGAATGTCAACAAGTTCTGCAACCTGGACTCCTGCCAATTCTCTTTGACTACCACAACTCTTAACAGCCTCTGCTAACATCTCTTTCCTTGAAGAATGCAGACTGGAAAATGAATGGGGAAATTTTAGTATCTGCAGAAATGTGAATGGTATAACTCAATATTTTACAGAAGCCTGATTTATAGGAGGGGAATGGGAAATTATGTGTGAGATATAAAATTGCAATCTCTTGGGATCTTTGCTGCTTTTCAAAAGACAGGCAGATCAGGTCAGAATTTTATTATTTTTGGCTAAAGGCCAATGAAAGTCTTATAATGTGATCTTAACATGTTAAAAAAAATCAAGCAAAAACATAGCCATAGTCAGATCCTTACCATACAAGTTACTAATAATAGTTGTTGGGAGTTGATTTTGTAAAAATAAAAAAGGCAAAGGTCTAATACTTGAGTATGACATTTCCACTTGAAGTGTCTTAACTTTCTAAAGCTTCTTCAAATACCAGACACGAAGAGACAGTCTATATTCACTCAGACCATAAAGGATGTCTTCCTTTATAATTTTTAAAATCAGAACTGCTCCAAGAAGCCTACTACATAATTTCAAATTCATAGATCAGAACCCACAGTATATAAATAGAGTCATAACCAAAGGATTCCAACTAACTTGCTGGCTTCAGCAAGCAAAGTTGTGGCCTCCAATTCTGTCATTTGTTATCATGACATTTTGCAGTTCACAAAAGCTTAAGAAATGTTCCTCAAAATAAAGGAGAAAAGAAAGAAAGAAAGAAAAAAAAGAAAGAAAGAATGTTCTTACAAGAGAAAAGCCAACTCATGGACTCTTAGTTTATTACCTAACATGGAAGCAAAGCATGAGCATATTCTCATCCATTTTCTTCATGCTTCCCAATTAATTGATTCCTAAAAAAGTAAACTTTTCCTTTCAAATTAAGATACATAATGCCAAACAGCATCTCAGCATAGAAAAGATATGCCATATCACATTCCAAGTATGAGCTTTTTAAAACTATCTTTTGAAAAATATAAAGGCAACAAAATGTCATATTCACTTCCCTCACTTATTACTTCAAAATGTTAAAAACCTTTCTTTTTATTCTGTAGTAATGTCAAATGGTGAAACTGTAAATCATGGCAGGAAGTGGACAGAAGTATGACTTGTCCTGTGAGTCTCTGTAAAAATGAACTGCTCTTTCCACCCTATCACTTAAGGTACTGTGCCCCTTTGGCAAGTGAGCAGGGTGAAGGTTTCACTCTACACTTTCCTCCACTTTCCTCATCTGCTACTATGCATCGCTTGCAATTATAATAGGAGGAATATCCATAAAATCCATGCATTGCCCAATTCTTGATCCTCATATCGCCTTATGTAACAATATCACTTGTATTTATTTATTAATATATAGAGAAAAGGAGAGGGGGAGAGAGAAGGAGAAGAAAAGAAAGAAAGAAGAGAGGAAGAAAAAGATTATGTACATACTATGATGCATGTGTGCAGTTCAGAGGATGGATTTCAGAATTGAGTTTTCTCCTTCTATCATGTGATGTCCAGAAATCAAACTCAGGTCACTGTGTTTGCACACCAGTACCTTTACCTGTCATTTCCTCACATCTCTCTTTCTCTCTCTCTTCAATTTTCCAATGCATGTGAATATCTTTCTTTCACTTAGGAAAGATTTTCCTTAGTGAAGATTTGAAGTCTTATTTTATTGTTACTTTACTCATTTTTCCAGCGTTTTCAATTTCTTTGTCATTAGTGGATGTTCTGGGTTGTCGAACTCACTTCAACTATTGTTCTATGCATGTGAATATCTTTCTTTCACTTAGGAAAGATTTTCCTTAGTGAAGATTTGAAGTCTTATTTTATTGTTACTTTACTCATTTTTACAGTGTTTTCAATTTCTTTGTCATTTGTGGATGTTCTGGGTTGCCGAACTCACTTCAACTATTGTTCTTATACTACTGCTCTTCATATCATTTTTGGTTTCCTTCAAAATACCCTTGAAAAATCAAGCAGACAAGCATATAAAGCATGAACTGGTCCTATAATTTGTTTCATATCCTCTTCCAGAGAGGATTCTCAGTCTAACTTATCTTTGTGGGATTTTTGGTCTGTACTTGGATCTCCTGCATTCTCATCAGGAGTAAAAGCCTCTCATGGGAGAAATAGTGCCATGCACTTTGCATCCTGTCACCTTCCAAGTAATACGTGAGATTTTTAAAGATGCTTCATAAGGCCTGGCCTCGTCTCCATGTTTCTGCATCCTTTTAAGCAATGGTGATGAAAAGAGGTGGACAAATATAGAACTGTTGCTAGTTTATATGTGTTTAAAGAACTTTTTATGTTGTTAGAGGAGAAAAATGTCATACCAAGAAGAATGACGAAAAACTAAACTTTGTTCTACCAGTTGTAGATCTTTTGTACTGGCCAATTTGGTTGCATTGGGTGAGGACTGCTCCAGGGTCACATTGATTGAATATTTGGTACTTGGGAAAAAATGTGAATACTGGCCTGTGGACTGATGAGGAAAGATTTCACATCTTGACCACAATATTTAATGGAAGAGAAAAGTACAAATTATTTTCTCTCTGGTCATCAAATGTTAGCATATGAGATGATGAATTTTGTGTCATCATGTCGACCAACCTGAATGTCACTATGCCAACCACTCTGAGTGTCACCAGGCCTACCAGCCCAAGTGTCCTCACTTCTGACCATGCCACATGTCATGATGCTGAACATTTTGTGTCACCATGCCAACAACCATGATGTCAAACACATAGAATGCATCTTCAATACTGGATGGAAGAGGAACAGTCTTTCATTTTTAATCCGTGGCATTTGGAAGTTAGTCTATATTCCAGTATAATTTATCCTGGCACATCACATTTTATGTCCATAGAATTATTTTAATGAATATATTTTCACATTCTGGTTCATATTCTCAAAAATATGTAAGCACCTCCTTAATGTACTTACACTGCTTTCATTGATTTGTAAATCTTTACAAAGAATTAGATATATTTTGACTCATCACAAAATTTATATGACAACTAAAATACCTCTATATTTATGATGAAGAGAAATGTCCATTTTTTAATTAGGTTTGAGATAGGTGCTGGAAAAGAGAAGGGAAGCTTACTCACCTGTAGGTCTGCCACTGGAAGTCCACTTGCAACACAACAGATGTCCATATTCATGCCAATACAGGTAGCTCCAAAGAGCCCTGTGGTCCACACATGAAGAGGGACATGAGAGTGGGAGGTTCATGTCTGGACTGGTGAATTGAAGAGGAGGTGGGAGATTAGACAAGAAGGCTGAGAAAAGAGAGTGTGGAGGAAAGGACAGAAACTCATTCTGCTAGTATATTTAATAAAAAGATAGAAAAAGAAAAGAAATTCATGTTACTTGCTAGAGCGTTTTCAATGAAGGGACATCTATTTAAATGTTACTATTTAAATGTTAAAATAAATAGCCATTACTGCTTTCCTACTGTAATATTTTTCTAGTTCAAAAACTTTGTACTCTATAGTATATAAAAATTATTTTGAAAACCTATAGAAACACAGAACTTTACCTGAAATTGTCAAAATATTGTGCATATGCTGACTTTTTGATATTTTGATGTTATAATTCTAGAAATACTACAATATATTCAAGATTCCCATGAATGCCACATTATTTAATGAGTATTTGCTTTTATTCTCACAAATTCTGCATTATCCAGAATATTACCCAATAATGTACCAACTTACAGAGTAAATTTGGAGCTTAGTAAATTGCCATGTACCTAAAGATTATTATAAAAGTCATGTGTACAAAAAGCTGGCCCAAATTATAAAGTACAAGAAGTCAAGACCTATAGCTCAAATAACAAGATATGAGTTCATCGATTATTACTAACCATAGATTAATACAAAGTTAACTCATTCTCAGTTTATAGATATTATCAAATTATATCAGTTATCTTTGAAAAATTGCAATTGTTTTGGCTTAAATAAAATAAATCGCAAAATTTCAAAGGCTTTGAGACTACAAGCTTTCTAAGAATTAGGATTTATAATCAATTTTCTTTAAATCTACAGAATCTTGATACCTATTATATAAGTATATGGAAAGAAATAATACAGAGAAACTTGATATATATGGGTTTTCAATTTATCATAAGGTGAAACATTATAAAATTCATTTCTAGGAAAAAAGGAACAGTTGTAAGCTTAAATCCCAGCATCATCTTTGCCGGTTCCCAAGGTACAATACAGAATCAAGAAAAGTAACTTTCATTTACTCTTGAAAATTGATCAAATCCATGAGAAAGAGCACTGAATAATTCTATAAGGCATGAAACCTATGAAAGCAAATTATTTGAGTTCTTATTTTGAAAATATGAAGGGACATTTTTGTCTTTAACAAATTCATATCAACTAATGAAAAGACTGATCCTGCATTCTTTTACATTAAAAATAAAGAAGAGAGAAAAAATACAGGGAGAGAGAGACAGAGAGACAGAGACACAGAAAAAAAGATAGAATCATCGTTGTAAAATATCAATGGGAAATAAGCAACTTTCTGGAGCAACGTTTTTCTATCCATGAAGTGAAAGAAACAGACCCAATGAAAAATTCTTTCAGTCACTAGAACAGGGTCAGCAAAATGAACAGGGCACCTGCTTAGAAACCTGGAACCATGAGTTTGATTTCTAGAAGCCCAGTCATTACATACAAAGGACTGACTTTTGAAAGTAGTTTTTTGCCCTCTATCCATGTATCATGGAACTCAGGTGTATTATCTCTCTCTCTCTTTCTCTCCTTCTCTCTCTCTCTCATAAAACTGAATAAAAATTGAAAAAATCACTAGAACTTTTTTTACACAAGTCGAGTATCAAAATTAATGATTCAGGAAAGGTTTTCTTTCAGAGCCCACAGAAATGAAAATCAAGAGCAAGTGATTTAGAAGAGAAAGCGATTTGTGATCTGTAGAACAGCCAGCAATTTTCTTTAACAATCCTTCTTTATGAGCTCAGTAAGCGCATTGAGTGTATTAGTATAAGACATCTCCTTACTGATACTAATTAAAGGGAATATTCATAACCTTCGAGTTACAATTAAATAGTGATACAAAGTTCTCAATATAAAAATATAAAATTTGAGATGCAAATTGCATTTGTTCAACACTGAATTTTTGATGAAAGCAATTGTCCTTGTGTTTTTCATTTGTACGTACCTATTCCATGCCAGCAAGTCTATGTAGTTTGAATTATATCATTAAATTATTTGACCCACCTCATGATATATTTTTCCTAATTTACACATAGTGAACTTGAGGTACAAGCAGGTTTAGTAAACTCGTCAAGGTCAAGTAGCTAGTAAACAGAAGAGCCAGCATGAAAACCAAAGCCATTTTGCTAACAAATCTCTATTTATTCCTCTGTGTCATACTGAAATTAATTTCATGTCAATGTAAGCATGTGATAATAATAGAAAGGTTTTATTGTAATTGCCATACTTGAAACCATGTAAGTACCAGGTGTCATAGACTTCACTAAAATATGCTTGATGTGTATTTTTCAATCTTCTGAATTGTCCAATATTATTGTCACCATTGGAAAATTCAAAAAAAGGCACAGAATGTCTCCCACCTTGGGTATAATCTCACATGGCTAGATAACAGAGCCAGTAGAGAGTCTACTAAGCAGAGTCAAGAATGTAGATGTGTGAGCATTTACAGAAAGGAGGATTAAATTTTCTTTTATATGTAGCTAGAAGTATATAAATAATATAGGCAGTAATCTTGATATTTGACAACAATTGCACTCTCCAGATAGTTTATTAAAATGATGTCTACTGACATCTTAACATTTCTTTATGATCCATAAAATTATGCGTAAGAGTGAAACAAATAATAGTGTTCTGTCTTTGCTCATCTGCTACTGTCAAGGTTTTGTTCTGAAAATATCTTAGGTTCATAGAAAAGGAAGACAATGAAGGAGAGATTCTGAAAGACTCAACCCAGATTCTTAAGAGTAGTAAATCTTTCATGTGAGACGTGGATAAAGCAAAGTAAATAAAAAAGAACTTGTAGATCCAAACCTTACGTAATTGGCAAAATAGGTAGCAAAGGAAAAGGATATCTTTTTATTTCAAAATATTCTGAAGAATATTTTTCTTCACTTTGTTAAGTTCTAGCATCCAGTTGTTTGATAAAACATGGTTATGGTTTAAATAATAAATGCCCCCGGGCTCATTCATGCACGAGTGGGTCAGTCTTTAGCTGGTGGAGCTTATTTTACTAATTCAAAATTGCAGTCATATCATCTACCACAGCAAGGTAAGGACACACCAAGGAAACAAGCTCATCACACAGTTCCTGTGACTCGCATTCAGTGCTTTCAAACATTCTGTCCAATAATGTGGCTTCTGTTAAATTCGAGGACACTGTTTCTATCTTTACAGGGATACCTGTTTGAGTTGGCTATTGTTCAATGATTCTGAGCTGTCTGTTTATGGTGTTTAAGCAAACAGAGAGCTTTATTTTTCTTTTACTTGAAAACCATTTTCAGAAGCGATTTTATTTTTCTGTGGTAGTTTTTATTCTCTCATAACAAATACTTGTATTTATTTTTTGAGCAGTTCTCATGTTGCTCAGAGTGTCCTCAAACTCTGTAAGTATGTGAGAATGACCCAGAGTTTCTAATATTCCTGCCTAAAACAAGCTAGGTGCTAGGATTACAGCTATGTGTCCCCATACACAGTTTCTATGGTGCTGAGTGTGAAATCCATAACTTTGTATACTATGGAACCATTTTACAAACTCAACTACTTTCCTAGCCTGATAAATACATATTTTTGGTGTGTGTGTATGTGTATATATCAAAGGGCACTGTGTATTCCTACGGAAGCCCAAATGTGATTTCAGGAATCATCCTGGATCATACTACTTCTCTTTGCTTTGCTCTGAAGTTTCCAGACTCCTACTTCCAGGTACCGAAGTGCAGGCTGCTGCCATTTCCTGCTGGCAGTTTTACATGGGATCCTGGATCCAAACTCAGGGCATTCTGCTTCTAAAAAAGATGCTTAACCACTGAGCCATCTGTCCCGCCCATAAATACTTTTAAGACAAGTGAATCTAAATAAAATCATGAAAATAAAAAGATTAGATATCTGATGATCTCAACATTTTTCAACCATTGAGGATTGCCTTGACCAAAGATATGCTAAAATCTCTATATTTATGTTGACAGAGAAACTTGTCATTTGAAAAATCCACTATTATTATTCAAATTTGAACTAGGCTTAAAATTAAAAAGCATTACTCTGAAGTTCTTCATTTATATATATATAATTCCTCTGGAAAAATTAGTCATGGGCTTATATGATAATTTAAATAAAATTATCACAAATAATTTTGTGAATTTCTTGAATACAAATTATCTTAAGCATATTTAAAATATAAGTCAAATTCATTCTCTGATAATAGAAATTAAGTGGTTTATTTATTCTGAATATTTCACAAATGACTATACATTAACTATAGATTAAAATCAATATAAAAATATTTATGTCCAGGAGAGTGTGAGTGTTTTACTTAGAAAATAGCTGATGTATTTTATATGGCTCTAATTGCAATGGATTTCTTATGAATAAAAGTTTAAAATACAACCATATTCGACTTGTTACAAATTATATGTTCCTCGGTAAAGATTATTTCATGATCAAAGAAAAATAAATTCAAATAGCAGCTATAAAATATTCTTATGATACTTTTGTAAGATTAATGAAGTACAGAAAATGAGAAGAAGGGCCAGTCAGCCATCAAAGGGAGTGAGGTGCCTGTTTGAAAATCTGGCGCTCTGAGTTTGATAACCAGAAGCTTAGAGTGCCTATGTGTGTCTGTGTGCCTCTTCCCTTCTCTGTCTCTGTCTCTGCCTGTCTGTCTGTCTGTCTCTCTCTCCGTCTCTCTCTCTCTCTCTCTCTCTCTCTCACACACACACACACACACACACACACACACACAAATAAATAAATAAAATATTTTTAAAAGAAAAAGAGAACAAGTTTCCACATAAAAAGGAAATTATAAACAGTCACTGTCTGGTGTTTGGTCTAAACACCATTTTTCCTCAGTTTATTTAAGATGAACCTCCAGATTACGGTGCCCTAACAACAAAGTCAAAGTTAATTAGTCTTCACTAACAGACAAGTAGTAAACTTCATGAGGTCAGCTCCACCCCACCCCCAAAGAGTGGACATTAGGGAGTGATTTTAAAGCAGTGTCTGTTTTTATAGGCAGTGCAGGGAAAGGCTAAGCCAATAAAACGTAATGGTTCCATTCTGTATTTTAATAGCAACCTCCAAAGGACAGAGTACTTCCCTGTGATTTGAAGGCAAAGCCCTGTACCCGGTTAAAAATGACACGTGAGCAAAGAAAATTACTGTCATTTTACTTTCATCCTGAACACTGAATGTAGCAAGTGAATAGCAATCAAATGCATACCAATCATTGGCTTTTGGGGGAGGATTCCTCAGACCCTGGACCATGAGGAGACCCTTGTAGGCACCTTGAGACTCCCTGAGTTGGTAAATCATGGGAGGTCTATGTTTGAGGGAGAGAAGCACCAGCTTGAGAATTCTGGGATGCTCTTGGGAAATGTTAGGCGTGAGCAGCTGTAGTCAATTATGGCTTCATTTTTCTCTCCAGTCGTCTTTGGTTGCATGCTATAACTGCACAGGGCATTGAGGTTTATGGCTCTAAAATAGCCTTGTCATTTTGTGAAGCCTAACAGAGCAAAGAGGTTTGATAAATGGTTGAAAAAAAAGTTACTCAGAAAGCAGCTTCAATCAGATTAGTTTTCTGCTGTTTGTTTTCAGAATCCCAGTCATACACCAAAATGAAGAGAAAAGTAAAAGATTCCCCAAGAGAATTCATTTATTTATTTGTTCACAAGGTGTCTATGCTGCATATCACAGTAAATTAAATCAATGAAGAGAGAATTTAGCTGGCTCTGAGGAAGAACATTCTTTTGGAATACTGCAGTTGAAGATGTTGTAAACTGATCACAGAGATGATATGATTTCCTACTTTCAGCTACCACAAAGTTTTCATTTTACTCACAGCAAGAAATATTATTGATTTCTTTTACTGCCATGCTTTTCGTCTATGTCATCACTTAAAATAGAAGAAGAAAGCATTAAATAATACTGGTTTGTGTTCCAGCAATGCTAGATCTACCAATCCTTACCCACTTACCCACTAAAGCAAAGTGAAAAATAATGATAGAGATGCCAATTTAGAAATAGAAAAGTCCTTTGCAGACCCAATTATTTTATTTAATATTAAGCATACTTGTTTAAAATTGAATATATTGAAAAGAAATCATGTGGAAGGTTGGAAGCTGGGAGCTTGAAAAAATTGACTAATTTTCAGCAGGCTGCAGAAGCAACAGGGCATATTCCCACTAGTGTTCAAGGTAATTGCAAAAGCGGTGGGATTCAGACTCTCCCTCATGTGTCTTCCATCCAATCAACGCAAACAACTAATGCACTGCAAGGTATATTATACTCCATGCACTTCCCAATAAAATCAGTGGTGTCCAATCAGACTTCTATTGTTACCAGAGACTCTGAAATTGATACAATCATCAAATTGATCCAAAGTTGTCAATCATCCTACATCTTTACTTCCTGCTCTCTCTTACCTCAGGATTTAAGAATTCCATAGAGAACATCATATTGATTCAAGATTTTGCACTTATTGCTGAAATCATAGTTTTTTCCTAATAATCTTCAAATGAAATTTTTAAAATTTTATCGATATCGTTCTCAATTTCTGTTTAATACTTGGATAAGTACTACACGCACTGAAACCTAGCTTTTAATTATACATATTCTTCATAGTCTGTAATGGGCTATGTAAAGATTATGTTATGTTACAGATTTAAGACTAGTAAGGATTTTTTAGTGTTCCAAAACATTTTCATTATGTATATTATAATAAAAAGTATGTGTGTTTATGATATATGTATATATTATAATGCAAATCACTATCCAAAGCTTTTAGATATGTACTTTTAACTTTTTATACTAATTTATTTCCCCATTATAAATGCTTGATATGGAAAATGTGTAGATGGGAAGTTTCTTAAAGGATCTGAACTACATGTTTAGAAGTTTCAATACTGAATACTTCAGATAACTTTGAGAAGGAATTAAATAGTTGAATAATAAGATCTCTATGTCAAGTGAGCATTTTCTGTGTTGCCAATATTTCTGAAGGTGACTAAGCTTGTTTTCCTTATCATTTGTGTTTAATTTCTTAGCAAGGAGTGATTTTACTCAGTGGTGAGACTCCGTTCTTTCTGGAGCTCATTAATGGCATGCCAAACCCTGGTCCTAACAAAGGAGCAGGAGCATTACAATTTTTTTCTTACCCCCCCTTTGGCAGTGCAAAAGAATTTTGTTTTTTATTCACATACCAGTTGCCAACCAAAAACTGTATATATTGACATCCACAAAAGTCTCCAACTGTATCATAAATTGGTTTTGTGGTTCTATTTTAATATAATTTCTCTTATTCCAAATCAAAACTCCAAATGTAAGCAACTATAAGATAGCTCCAAATTATACAGATGATAGGAAAGATCAAGTTCAAAATGATATCAGCAACGATATGAGCATTTAAAAGCATTATGAGTTGAGCTTTAGATGTAAAAGTGGAAATTAAGAGTGCAGGTCAAGAATGCCAAATTTACATATTAAACATTTAGAGACTGTATTTTATTATTGTTACTGAGAGTAAAATAAATGAAATTTTGGATATCTAATCTCATCTGTGGTTCACTGAAGTCAGCAATTCAATGAGAACCTCACTAAATCTGTTTATAATAAACAGTAATTAGAGAGGGATAATTCAACCAGATATGTAACATGTACACAAATAAAATGTCTTCACTCTACCCATATTTGTGTCACAAATAGAGAGATAATTGCCATTTCTCAGATTCTGTCTCCCCCACCCTTAACTGCAGCTGCTGTTTGTCACAAAAATGATGGCTAAGAATACACACACACATACACACACACATATATATATTTAAATATATATATATTTATATATCAATGGCATGAGGAGCAGATGCCACCCATAGGATAAATGCTGTCATTGCCATTTGAGCTATTAGATAGTAAACAGAGACAAAATTGGGTCATTACTGATGGGAGCCATGCACATCTGACAAAATTGTTTCACAAAGTGAAGAATTGTAGCACCTGTTCACAGAGCTTATATTAATATTCATATATCCATCCAGAAAATCATATGTAAGCAGATGGGTGAAATTTGAAACCTGTCAAAACACAATTTCTTAATTGCTTTAAATAAAATATTCCTGCAGTTGGTGGAAAAGCAATTAGATGCATGCTATGTTCATTACCATTTTCCAGTGTCACAGTTTTTATAATTAGGAAAACTGATAGGCTATATATTCATCACAACATCAGTGATTGGTACCAAACTCAACTTGCATGTTTTCCAGAATTGATATAAAGAATCCACATACAATTATAACCATAAGCAAATGATATTTTGAAATATGTCTAATATTTTATATTATTTATAAAGAATGGTAATTATTCTTATTCATATTTGTGTTTACATCCCACAAACATATTAATTTAATAAGTAACACATAATAAACTAATCTGTATTGGATTTGTGTGTGTATGGACAAATCATTGATAAAATTATATATATATGGTTAATTTGGCCTAAAATTTGAACATTATGAATTAAGAAATTTCCTCTTTTCATTTACTTATTTATTTAACTTTCATTTGTCTGTTTGTTTATTTATTTAGTATGTGTGTATATGTGTGTGTGTGTGTGTGTGTGTGTGTGTGTGTAGGCATGTGTACTGTATTTGTAGAAAATTTAAAGGTGACATCAGGCATCATTCTGGATTGATCCACTTTCCTATTACTCTGAGGTTTCCTATATTCTTTCTTCCATGGCTGAAATTTCTGAAGCTTTTACATGAGCCGTCTTCCCAGCCTGAGAAATTCCCATCTTTTGAATCAATTCCATGCCTTCTTCTTATACAACCTTTACCTCCTGGCAAAATAGCTATATAACCATATACAATGTGATTAACTGTATAGGTTCTATCTTATTTATTTCTTTGTTTAAGACTCAGCCTCATTGTGTAGTTCTGTCTGATGTAGGGCTGGCTAGTAGCTACCTTTCTGGTCTTCCTGCCTTTGACCCAATTTCAGGAATTTACAGGCATGTGCAAGACAGCTGGATAGAGCTTTAAACACTTTAAAAAATATTGTAATTATCAAAGGTTAGAATTTTTAATTCATCGTGGTTAGGGTATTAGATATTGATTTTGTAACTTGAGCCTACATCATCTTCACATACTCATTAAGCCACCTCTCAGATCTCAGGATTTTGCAAGAACCACCCTGACTGTAGGCAGCATCATCTCTGGGACCTAAATAAAATGGAAAAAAAAAGCGAAAGAAAACATGAGATCCAGTGCTTATCGCATCCGCTTCCACACAGCAGATGCACTGTGACCAGCTGCCCTCTGTTACCCCTTCCCTCCATAATGCACCGCTTCCTATTAAACAGTGAGCCCAAATCAATCTCTCTTAAGTTGCTTCTCTTGGGTATTTTTTTTAGCAATTAGAAAAACAATCAACAACTAATGCAACCTGCGATAATCAGTTTATTTCATGGAAAGAGTGTGTTAAAACCAAGCAAAAATGCACGTATCAGAAAGGTTTTGAAATGTGCTATCAGGAGATCATATATAAATATTTGATTAAGTGAGTTACATATATGAATGCATATTTTGGCAAATGAAAACATTACTTTCAATGTTAGGGATTTGAACCCAGGGACTCACATATTCTAGATACACACTCTAATAAATTGTCATGTCCCTTTCCCATGGAGAAACTTTTTGATATGGAAGTGCGGATGTTCTCCATATCATTAGGAAAAGATAAGTGTGCTACTTTTAGAAGCAGAACATAGTCTTCAGAGACGTGCAGGCTTAGTTGTACATGACCACCATAATGCATCTTTTGCAGAAATACTATATATTCCTATTTCCCTTCTAATTTACCTATGCATTGAAAGTTGTTTATATCACAGTGAAAGCTATCCCACATCATAACACCATGTATTTAAAACCATCATTTAAAATTATTCCATTGCTAAAACTTCTAATGACGATTTAACTTCCTATGAGTCACTATTTTTCTGTTCAAAGGGGGCCTTGCCTCAATGTCTGTGAGAACTGATGGATCAGGTTGTGGTTATGAAAGGCTGAAGAGGAAATGGAAATTTCTTAAAATAAAGCAAACATGGTTTGCTGCATTGTTGACTATCTTTCAAGAAATATTTCTATATGGAATCCAATGCTTCTTGGTAAAATTTTGCCTATAGTGGGACTTCTATAAAAAATGAAGTCAGTCTTCTTTATCTCTGCCACTGCCCAATCAGTTACAGTATTTTATATCTATGGTTATTATTTCACCAATGATCACAGCATTATCACTAGCATAGATTCCAACATAGTAAATCAATTCCTTTGATCGTCCATTAGAAATAGCTACCTGCTCACTAAAGTTTTATTATAATTCAGGCACATCTTCAAGATCTACTGGTTTTTACTTTGTTGTTATTTCTACCACATTTGAGTTGAACTCTCCAATATTATTCACAAAGAATTGAATCAGCCTCACCCATACTGTTGTTGTTGATGCTTCCACTTCTCTCTTTATTCAGGAATATGCTTCATCACATCTAGAATGGTGCATTATTTCCAAAAGGCTTTCCACATATTGACTTTTCCCAGATCTATCAGAAGAATTACTATCTTTGGAAGCTTCAGCTTTGGGAAATGTATTTCTTAAATAATCAGACATGAAAGCCATTGATCCAGAAGCTGCAGAGTGGATGTTGTGTCTGCAACATGAAAGCAGCGTTAATGCCATTGTACCTCCCCATCAGAGCTCTCAAGTGACCAGGTGCATTGTCGGTTAGCAGGGATACTTTAAAAGGTATTGCTCTCTGAGAAGTACTTATCAACAGTGGGCTTAAAATATTCAGAAAGTCATTTTGAAAACAGATGTGGTTCCATCCGGGCTTTGTTGTTCTATTTATAAGGCACAGGCAGAGAAGAATTAGAATCATTTGTAAAGGGCTTGGGGCTTTCAGAATAGATACATGCGTATTCTTCTTCCCCCTAAATATTGCTAACAGCATTAGAAACACAACAGCTAGCCTGTTCTCTATAGCTTTTCAATCATGTTCTGACGTCTCCTCTGTCTCTTTGTAAACCATAATCACAACATTTTCCTGCATAAATATGCTTTGTTGTATTTAAAACATATTTGTTAATGCAGATCACTCATGAGTGATCCTAGCTAGACCTTCTGATAACTTGCTGCAGTATTTGCATTATTATTTGTCATTTCACCTTTCAATTCTATGTTATGGAAATGGCTTTTTTTCTTAAGATACTCAAATTCAGGGTTGCTGTCTTAAAGCATTTCTTCTGTAGCTTCTGATTAAAACATAAAATAATTTGGGGTCAGGGTCTAGATTAGTATTTGGTTTAAGAGAATATTTATGGCAGGCTAATTTTCTTAAAAATCAACTTGAGGTGAATCAAAGACCTTAATGTTAAACCCGAATCTCTGGAAAATGTAAATAAAAAGATAGGGAGCCCATGTGAAGATATAAACTTAGATTAGAACTTTCTGTATAGGATCCTGTTCACACAGGAACTAAGGCCAAAATTTGAGAAGTTAAAGCTCATGAAATTAATAAGCTTGTATTTTGTAAATAAACTGTTTATAGAGCAAAGAGATAGCCCACAGAATGATAATGAATCTTTGTCAGCAATACTTCTCACAGAAGATTAGTATCCAGACATACAAAGAACTGAACTGATATGTGAATTACACATCAAGAATCCAACAAATCAATTTAAAGTTAGCCTATAGACCTAAACAGAGGGGTCTTGAAAAAAAATATTAAGTATATTAATAGTTTTCAACATCCTTAATTATCAGAGAGATGCAAACTAAAATTTTTTTGAGACTCCATAATTCCTAAATCGGATTGGCTAAGATGAAATAAATGAATAAATAACAAGTGTTGTAGAGGATGAAAGGTGGGCTGTTCAATGTTGGTGGAGTGGGAAGTGCAAACTGATGCAGCTACTGTGAAAATTAACATGGGGATTATTCAAAAAGTTGGAATTAGCTCTGTTGTATGAACCGGTTATACTACCTCTGGCATATTCCCAAAGGAATCCACATTTTGCTGCAGAGATACTTGTGCTTCTGTATTTATTGCAGTTCAATTCACAATAGAAATGAAATAGGATCACTCTAGATCTCTGAGAATGGAAGACAAAATAATGAAAATATGGTACATATGCACAACGGATACTGTTAAGAGGAAGTGAAATTGGAAATTTTCAGGTAAATAGGTAGGACAGGAAAAAGTGGCTGAGAATGAGGCAACCTAGACTGGAAAAAAAATGTAAAACTACATGGTTTCCCTTTCTATAAGTATACTAGTTTCACATCTTTAAATTTTTATACTTAGCCAGGAGATCCACTAATACAATAAAACGACAAGGAAGCTATTAAATAAATGGGGGAAGTAAAGGCTTTCAAAGGTTTTTAATGGAGGTCAAGAGAAGACAAGAGGTATGAAGAAGGAAAGGGGAATACTAAGTGAACATGTTTAAGAAGCTTGAGAAAGAGGAGGCATGATATAAATGGGGTGGAGAAAGGATGGTTAACACTAAGGTGATATCATAAAGACCCATGGAAAATCACTACATTATTATTCTTGCTTAAAAATTCAATAAAAATAGCCAAATAGCCAAGAGCATGAATTGGGGTTGTAAAATAAAAGTACCAGGACCAACTGTGGGATGCCTCCACACTAATTGTTGGTCAAGAAACCCCTGAGGCCCCCAAATGATATAAGCTATCAACATTGCTCTTGTTTTATCACCACACCCCAAAAATAAGCGTCTAGTGCTGATTGCATATACATGTCCATCACAGGGTATGACAAACGTAAGCTGTACGTGACCTAGAAGTTTCATCCTTGTTGACTAGCTTTCACAATGCCAGAAGGTACTGTGCTGGCTGCTGTTTATTCAGCTATAAATATGACCCAATCTGGAAAAATATTGATATCAGTTAAATAATGTCACAAATATTGTGGGGGGAAGACTAATGCTTTGATATTTGATTTAAGACCCCCTCCCTGAAAGAAAGGCCATTCATGCCTGGTGTTGTAAACCTGGTTAAGAATGGGAATGGGATGGGAAGTCATAGGTCCTAAGGGAGAACTTATGCTATCAGGTTGTTAAGTGTTCATGGCATATTCTATATTCTAGATACTTATCTTTAAATCTATAAATTAGTTCACCCTCTTCTGTCTTAAAAACCTGACTTGTCAATGGATGTTGGTTAAGTCAGAGAATCACAACTGCTCAAAATACAGAGCATAAGTGACTGGCAAGTATTTAAGACTATAGGACATGTAAATGTACACGATCTATATAAGACTGGACCCATCAGTATCACGTAATGAATGAGGGAAGGGCTCATTCTCAGTTTTCTGTGAGTGAATACTGATGGTAAATGGACCTGAAGGATGAGGACATACTTGCTTCAGTGGTGTTGCCACTAATACATCATCTATACTATGGTAGGAAACTCTTATTAAATTCAATGAATCACACACACACAAGAAAGACACAAAAAAATAGGAAGTGTAGTTGTTGGGAAGAAGATTCTCAGTGGAAATAGTAGGAGAAGAGTTGGAAAGATGAAGTAAGGTAATTTATGGAGAAAAATAGCAAAAATTCTTTGTTTACATAAAGGAAACTCTGAAAGAACTAAAAGAAAAAGATGGTGATAGAAGTGCTGGGAAAAGGAGAAGGACTTTGTCTATACCCAGTTATTCCAGGCAGAGCATGATGCACTAAAATAATTATTATAAAATGTCAAAATAAGGAAGAATCCCAATATGTGAAAGCCAAAAACATGTTTGCATAGGGTAGAGACTGAATTCACACTTTTGGAAGTTAAACTGTTAGTAGTTACAGTAAGTATTCCTTGTTTTCCCTACAGAAATTAGTTGTCTACTAATATCTGTATTTCTTAATGTAGAAAATTGGGAAAAGGTACAGCTTACTTATTTTATATAACAGGCCAAAATTCAAATTGGATAAATATCCTAAGGTGCTTAAATTGGGGTCAGGCACATGTAGAAAATGTCAACACATGTGAAATTGTATGTGGCAGAATTCAATAGAAAATGTGTGCTTTATTTTTAAGGTCTTTCACCATTAGATATGGATGTAGGGATTTCAAGATAGTATCAAATTTAAAACACAAGTGAAAATTATAATTTACCTTAATGTATAAGGTTGTAGTATTAATGAGTAGTGTTTAATGCCAAGTTCAGAAAAAGTAATAAAAATGTATTTGTATTTTAAAGTTCAAAACATTGTAATTTTCAAAGAATTGAAACATAAATTAGAAGTTTCAAAAGAGTCTAAGAAGACATGAAAATCCACCAGCAAGTTGTATGGTATAAGTACTGAGGCGTATACTGAGTAACTACATTAAGTCAACTACATCAAGTAACTGCATTGAATCATCTGGATCAAGTGAAATGAAAAAAGGGAACTAATCATTGGATTGGCTCATCTAGCTCATGATGAAACCTGCTAAAATAGTGTCCTGGGATAAAACATCACAGGCATAATTTCAAGAGAGTAAAAATAGGCACAGTGCAGGTAGTTTCTTTGTACACTTTCCCTATAATACATGAGCTGATATATTGATAAGTGTACAGATTTATTTTGGTTACAGATTTGTAGGTTTTATTCTATGAAGAAGTCCATTCAACTGCATCTATGTGATGAAGTAAAACCACTCATGCCCAGCTGTAAAGCAAAAAAAAGTGAGAGAAGGCCCACTTTCCACCTCTATGTTAACTCAATGACTTGAATGTTTGCAAATTCATGAGCTCTCAAGAATCTATCACTTCCCAGTAGCACCTATCTGGGGTACATAACTTTAATAGGTAGTCTGTGGGAGATATTTTGCACTCGAATTATAGCAAAAAGTAAATGTTATAGTTTAATCCTTTGTTTTAAAAGGAAACCAAGAATAGTATCTAAAGGAATAAGAAGAGACACAGAAAAAAATTTTGTTTATTGATTCTAGAATACGGGATAATATATTTTTGTAGGTTTGCAGAATAAAGGAGGGTATTTTTTAAATAAAAGAGAGGAAAGGATGCCATGTGAAGAGGCCATTTTATGTCCTAGAGAATAAACAAAAGAGGTAGGATTCAACATTATGATGTGTTTGCTTCATGCACAGACATTTCATCATTACTGCAGGTTAGGTTCTGGAAACAGCAAGAGCACATAGAAGCATATTCTGAACTGATTTAAGTTTTGTACTGGAAAGAGAACTAAACTGAGCATGAAATTTGGGATGAAGGCATTGGAGGTGAGAAGAGTAATTAAAAATAATCTTTCACAGCTAAGGTGAGTTTCCCAGAAGTCTGCAATTGATTATTAAAAGAACATTACGAGTAAGGTTGTTTACAAAAGAGTATTTGGTCTGAAAACCTTCATGAGAAATGAAGAAGGATCTGAAATAGATTTGCTTGAGATGCTTAAAAAGAAAACACCTCACAAGGCCTTGGGGCAAGCAAGGTCATATTGTCACATTTTCTTTTATAAAGGATGACAGTTATGTCAGACTTTTGGAAATTCTGAGCTTTTCAAAATAATCTAGAGATCTGATTTTACTATTTAGACAGAGAAATTCCATGGAAACAAAATGAGTGGATGAAAAAAATTCCTAATTTTTAAATTTGAATTAATATTTAGCTACCATAGCAGAAAACAATTCCCTTAAGCCAAACTGTTGGAAAGAGATGTCTCAGGGATTAAACTTCTGCTTCAATAGCAGGAGGACCTGAATTTCGATCCCAGATTCCATGTGAAAATGCGGGGCAGAAATTGTTCTGGTCTATACTTCTGGCCCTGGAAGTCACAGCCTGGGAAATCCAGAACAAAGCCAAAAAAGGAAGTAGAGCAATCCAAATGATTCCCAAAATCATCCTTGAGCCTTCAGACACACATAGTGCACACTGTTACATACAGGCAGACGTACACACACACGTGCTCACACACGCACGCATGCACACACACACACACAAATACACATACACACAAAAGACAAACCCTACAAAGACTACACAGAAAAGAGTAATATTACTTGTTAAAACATGAGAATTAACATTTTAGAAATGTGTACATTTCTAGGAATCTTAACATACATGAATATTACAAGTCAGTAAACAAAATGCAGCATTTCTCATGAGAGGTAATCTGAAGAAAATTCCAAGAAAATCAAGTATTTTCTTTGAAAGTGATGGTGATATTGTAGTTAATAATATTAACTTATAATTGAGACAGTATCATGTATATTTATCAGTCATCTGCTCATCTTTTGAATTTCTTATGTGGCATTTAAATATCTTTACATTCCAGCATCCTTACTGCTAATGGATGGATATGACATTTAGTCCATAGACCCTCTAGCTATGTCTGCCAGAAATCAGGCCATCTGTTCCTTCCTGCTTCCACTTTCTCTTTCCCTGTCCTTTACAATTCCTTGCTTTCCACTTGCAACTGTATGTTCTATGCCAGCCCAGGCTCCCAGTGTAGTGTCCTAGACTAAGGTAATGTGAATATGTCTGTTTACATTCTGTAAATGCTATAAAAATTAGAAACCCCTTTTGCTCTTTTGACTGTGGATTTTAAGACTTTGGAGAAACATTGTTGAAGGCTTAGTGTCTACTCACAGCTTCCTTATCTCTCTCATGTTCTCTCCTATATTAAGTACTATTCTTATTTTAATGTTCTCCCAACTTAAAGCCATACTATGGCTCCAATGGGTGAAAAGCTTTCTATTCTAATCAAGCTCACATTTCTCATCTTGTGTTACCTTATTTTGTCATTGAATCTCTGCTGATCTCATAAATTTTGTTATAACAGATACTATTCTACCCAGTATGTATGAATATATTATTTTTGGATAGCTAAAACTAGTGTCCTGAACAAAGGAAACTTTAGACTGAGCTAGATGTTAGAAATAGTAGAAATAATAATATTGCAAATCTAGTATCTTATTCTAATATTTATGGTCTTTATAATACTTTATAGCTGTAGTCAATCAATTATCCAACTGCCAAATAAGTACACTAAAAACTATCATTATATTTTCTCTTTCTTCACTTACATAAAATTGACTGTCATGAGCTTTAACACTACCTAATTGTGGATAAAGTTTCACAGAGGAAAGCTGAAATTGACAGTAAAAACCTACACAAAGTTGCTGCAGTCACAGCAATTATCACACTAGTCATGCTCTAATCATGCTGAAATAAAACTCAGCTACTAGCATTTTGTATAACTGCCATTCAAGATTCTTTCAAGAAAATCTTAAGTAAATGCAGCAATATTGAAGGAGCAATAAGCCACCAAAGCATTCCCAGGATGGCATCCTAAAGAAGCTGCCCATTGTCTCGAGGTTGAGGAAAGGAAGATATTAAGCTATGCCTAAATACAGATGATATAATTCTATACCTGATGATCCCAAAGTTCCACAGGAAACTCCTGAAACCAATAAAATTGTTCCGTAAACTGGCAGGCTACAAAATTAATGTCCAAAAATCAGTGACTTTCCTATACACCAAGGATGAACAATATGAGAACAACTTCAAAAAATATCAAATACCTTGCAACAAACCTAAGGAAGAACGTGAAAGACCTATTTAATTAAAACTTCAAAACTCGCTTTTCTACCCTGGACCCTGACTAGGGCGGACTTCTTGCTCCTCAGGTAAGATCCCCTAGACCACACTCCAGGCCCCAGGTCATCTGCATGCCCCACTAGCCACTCTGCCTTTCTGTTCAAGACCCTGACCTGGAACTGGGAGGGGCTGACTCCCTGCTCCTGAGTAAACCCCCAAGACCACACCCAGGCCCAAGGTTATCTGCTCCTCCCACTAATAGCTAGCTTACCTTTCTGGTCCTGGGGAAGACCTCCAGACTATGCCTCTGGCCGCAGGTCATCTGCATTCCCCACTAGCCACTCTATGTTTCTGCCCTGGACCCAGATCCTGGGGACTCCACGCTCCTCAGAATTCAACAGAGTCCAGAGAAAACCCAAGTAAAGAGCTAGGGGACCAAAACCATTCATCTGAGACATTCTAAAATCATCCCATCATATGGGAGAGAATCTTCACATCCAACTCTAAGATAAGTAGACACTTTTTACCATCTTTTTTCTCTAAATTACAAATCACTATATCTTAACATTTCCAGATAGCTGTACCCATACAACTTTAGGAACTATACTATTCACCCTCACATGTCACCAAGAAAAGTAAACCTAAAAAAGGAACTACTATACTAATCTTCAATCCCTGTCTACTAAACTGACCTTAATGTAAGTACTAACAACAGTCCAATAGCCTCATCTAGGATATAACAGCAATACCAGATAGAAATAATCAACTCCAAGGCAAACACTAGCAATAACAGCTGAAGTGTAGTAATACTGTCTAATTCAGTTCAGCCAAAAATATAGAAAAATAAAAAGAAGGACATAATAGATAAAACAAAAATGCTCAAAGTCAGAGTGCAAAGCCATAAGAAACAAAAACCAAGACAACAAATCTGCTACAAAAAGAATCAACCCTCATAATGATGGACCCCAATCAGAACAAACTCACAGAAAATAGCCAACAAAGCCATACCCAAGATAATGATTTTCAAAGCCTGAACTTTACTATGATTAAAAGAGGAAATCTGGGAGGAGTTAAATAACCACATCAACCAGTTTGAACAAGAACACGACAGGTACTGGGAAGAGATGAGATCTTGAAGAAACAAAAATAGGCATAAAGCAGTTAAAACAATCTCAAGCAGAGTTTAAACTCAAACTAAAAGACAAACTATCTTCAAGCCAGAACTAAACATAGAGTTTTATCAGCGGAAGAAACAAAGCAGAAAATAGAATATTGGTTCTTGAAGACAAAGTGAAAGAACAAAGGAATTCAATTGAAGAGTTGTTGAAGCCAAAAAGATACTAGAGAGGAATTTTCAAGACTTATGGGACTCCTTGAAGAAACTTAACATGCACATTCATGGAATACCAGAACACGAATCCCAAAATACCGCACCTGAGGAAATTTTTCAAATCATCATAAAGGAAAACTTTCCACATCTAAAGAAAGAGAGGCCCATCCAAATGCAAGAGACATTCTGCACCCCAACCAGATATGATCAAAATAGAAATATGCCACAGCAAATAATAGTCAAAACTTTACACATGCAAGACAAAGAGAATATGATGAGACCTTCAAGAGAAAAAAAAAAAAAACAAGTCACTTTTAAAGGTAAGCCTATTAAAATAACAAATGATTTTTCAATGCAAACAGTAAAAGTCAGAAGAGCTTGGAGAGAAGTACTTCAAGTATTGAACACGCACAAACGTCAACCCAGGCTGATATACCTATCAAAAGTATCAGTTATGATCAAAGGTGAAAAAAAAATTTTTTACCTTAAGAACAACTTGAAGGCTTACATGACCACCAAACCAAGCCTTCAAAAAATGCTAGAAAAGGGGGCTGGAGAGGTGGCTCAGGGGTTAAGCTTCTGCCTTGCAGGCAGAAGGTCCTGAGTTTGGATCCTAGACCCCACGTATAGACGCCAGGCAGAAGCGGGGGCGGCCTGCGCTTCTGGTCCTGGTAGGGCGGAGCCTGTGAATCCCGGGACAGAGTAAACAAGGAGGAGGAGGAGGAGGCGGTCCATGGTGGTTCCCGAATTCGTCCGTGGTTCTACACACATACACATACATACACACACGTGCACACACGCATACACACACAATTGAATAAATAATAAAAAAAATTAAAAAAAATGCTAGAAAAGATATTCAACTTTGAAGAAAAGAATAAGCATATCCAGAAGGACAGAATGGAAGTATAATACCACCACGACCTACAAGCTAAATAATACACTTATGAAAGCCACTAAACATACAAAAAAGTAATTTCTCCATTATAACCCTAAATGTCAATGGAATTAACTCACAAACCAAAAGACACAGGTTACAAACATTAATTAGAAATCAAAACCCATCCATTTGATACTTTCAGGAAACACATCTCACCTCAAAAGATAGGCACATTCTAAAAGTAAAAAATTCTTTAAGCTAATGGAACCATGAAATAAGCAGGGATAGCAATTATGCTATCTGACAAAGTGGACTTCAAACCAAGGAAAATCATAAAAGATACAGAAGGATACTACATTTTAGTTACAGGAACAAGTCACCAGAAGACTTCACTATATTTAACATATTACATACCTAATAGGCTCCTCCACATTCATTAAGCAAACACTATAACTTCTAAAATAAGAAATCCATTCCAAAATGATAATACTTGGGGATTTCAATATCACACTCTCAACATGGGATAGAACAACATGCCAAAAACTCAACAGAGACACATTGAAACTAAATCAAACCCTTACTCAAATGGACCTTACAGATCTCTATCAAACCTTCCATCCAAGCACCAAGGAATACACATTCTTCTCAGTAGTCCACAGAACTTTCTCCAAAATAGACTACAATTGGGCCACATATATAGAAAAGTTGAACTTATAGCCTGTACATTATCAGACTACCATGGTCTAAAGCTTGACATCCAGAACACAACAAATAGCAGAAAATACTCTAACTCTTGGAAATTAAACACTATGATGCTGAATAAGAAATAGGTTAAGAAAGAAATCAAACAGGAAATTTAAGATATCTAGAGGCAAATGATAATGAAAATACAACATATCAAAATCTCTAGGATACAATGAAAGCTGTCCTAAAAGATAACTTTATAGCTCTTAATGTCTGCATAAAAAAAGGAAACATCACAAGTATATAACAATGCAGCTTAAAGTTTTAGAGACACAAGAGCAATCCAAATCCCAAAAGCAGCAGAAGAGAGGAGATTAGCAAAATCAGGGAAGAAATATCTGAAATTGAGAAAAGGAAAATGATACAAGGAATCAACCAGTCAAAAAACTGGATCTTTGAGAAAAAAAAAAAACGATAAGATTGATACACTCCTAGCTAAATTAACCAAAATTAAGAAAGAGAAAACACAGTTAACAAAATTAGAAATGAAAATGGAGTTATTACAACTGATAGGCAAGAAAATAGGTCACTGTCAAGTATGCATATAAGTAGTGAGACATGTGGTGCAGCTCACACTCACTTCCCTTCCTGGTCACTTGTGACTGATCAGGTTTAATCCCACCAATCAGAGGATATAGGGACTGGCAGATAAATGGTAACAATCTAGAAATAGGACACTGACCCCCAGCCCCAGTGCTGTTTCCAACTCCTATTCTTCCTTGTACCTTTGAGTCTCCTCTTATATTAAGATCTTCATTTAAACAGTCTTTTATCTTTGGTTAGGAGGTGACCTTTCATACCAATCAGGATGTAGCCAAGGGCAGTTGCAGGAAGAGCAAAACTGAAAACAACAACAAATCATAATTCAGAACACCAAAGACTCTACATTAATCATTTGGAACCAGACCAGACAATACTCTCCCCATCCTAAATCTCAGGGAACCTTGGGAAAAGACAAGATTGTAGGAGCCTAAAGATGGGGAGGACCAATGATATGCAAGATATTCCACACAAGTTAGGGCCACAGCAGCCAGGATTGGACTTTGTCTGACATGCATAATGGCTGATATCTCAATGACCCCCTCAAAGTCTAGCATGGATCACAGGGAAGAAGGCTTAAGGCAGTAGGATCCTTAGAAACAAGAGATTAAACAGTCATAATAGAGTTCCCATAGTAACAGGAAGCCCAAGAAGGAGCTCCAGGCTATGCCACTAGGTTCTGATCCCTCTCTAGGGTGGTAGACTCAGAAGAAGGTTTGGTGTTCACACAAAAGAATGTTCCAGGGGAAAGGAGGGAGGAAGGGGAGACCCTAGGAGAGGGTGAGGAAGGGAGGGGCATGAAAGGAAGGGGGAAATGGAGGAGAGTGCAAGGGGGACTGACTGGGGAGGGGAGAAAGGAGGGAGAGGATGTGCGTAACTATTGAGCTTGGATGATTTGGAAAAATATAAAATGTGGGAGGAAAAAAAACTTCCAAATGCTAAAAATGGAAATTAAAAAAGACCTCCAAAAAATGGAAAGACTTCCCATGTTCTTGGATTGGTAGAATAGAACATTGTGAAAATGACCATCCTGCCAGAAGAAATATACAGAATCAGTGTAATGCCAATCAAAATTACAATGCATCTTCAGAAAAAAATTGATAACCAATCTCAAAATTCATATGGAAACAGAAAAGCCCCAGGATAGCAATAATAATCCTAAGTAAGAAAAACTCTGCTGCAGTTATCAGACCATAAATTATACTATAAACACATAGTAATACAACAGTATGGTGAGTTCCCTGACACAAGCTTATACATCTACAGTGAACTGATTTTTGACATAGGCATCCAAAAAAAAAAAACATTGGAAAAAGGACAGCATCTTCAGCTAATAGTGACAGTGAAATTGGATGTCTATATGCTGAACAATGAAAGTAGATTCTTTATCTATCATTATGAATGAAAATTAATTTCAGGCTGGCATCGAACTCCTGATCCTCCTGCCTCTGCCTCCTTCAGCAAATCCTACTGGTGCCCTCCACCACAACCAGCAAGGTACTTACACTGCATTTATAAGGCAAAAACATGTGTTGAAGTAAATTAGAATAAATACTCCTAAACTGGTATCATATTAATATCCTCACACCTTGTATCAAATAAGAGTAAAGATGAAGCATTTCTGATGAACTCATTTGGAAATGGTGGTGAATGGAAGATACCAGAACAGTAGGAGAATACATAACCACTGGTGCTGGAAGATCTGACAGACATAACACCCCCCTCATGAAGATGAACATGAAGCTTCATGCAATAAGTCGTCTACCTGTTTTTATTACATGACACTCTGCATCTGACATTAAAGAAGCTAACCAAAAAAGGGATGGCCCAGAAAGATAAATCATGGGTAAGACCTGCTATGACAAACACGAAGATCTCAGTTTGAACCCCAGAAGCCTGTGTTGTGAAATAACTGTCTTTTTCTGATATTCACCTGTGTACCATGACATGGCATGTTTCTCTCTCTCTGTCTGTCTCTCTCTCTCTCTGTCTCCATCTCTCTCTTCTTGTTTTCTTTTTCAGTAATAAACAAATACATATAAAAAATTTTTTTACTCTTTTTTTTATTATTATTATTTATTCAACTGTGTGTATGTGCGCGCGCGCGTGTGTCTGTGTGTGTGTGTGTGTATGTGTGTGTAGAACCACGGACGAATTCGCGAACCACCATGGACGCCTCCACCTCCTCCTTGTTTACTCTGCCCCGGGATTCACAGGCTCTGCCCTACCAGGACCAGAAGCGCAGACCGCCCCCGCTTCCATCTGGCGTCTATACGTGGGATCTGGGATCCGAACTCGGGACCTTCCGCCTGCAAAGCGGAGGCTTAACCCCTGAGCCACCTCTCCAGCCCCATAAAAATTTTAAAAAAAGAAAATTAATTTCAAACGGATCATGATTTCAAAGTCAAACCAGAGACCATGACACTCCTAGAAGAAAGAATAGGGACCTCACTGCAACTGATAGACCTGGGTAAGAATTTTCTGAATAGGACCCCAAATGCACAGAGAACAAGATCTAGACTCAACAAGTGGGATTATGTGAAATTAAAAAGCTTCTGTTTGGCAAAAGATATTGTTAAAAAAGCAAAAAGCAACCCATGAAATGGGAGAAAATATCCAGCATAAGCAAAGAACTCAAAATATTAAATTTCAAGGCAGTAAACAACTCAATTAAAAAATGGGCTTTAGAGCTATAAAGAAATTTTTCACAGGATGAATTCAAATGTCTAACTTAAGAAAATGTTCTACATTTCTAACCATTAGGGAAATACAAATTAAAATTACCCTGAGATATCATCTCACCCCATTCAGATTGTCTAAAATTCAAAACAAAACAATAACCAATATGTCCAGTATGCAGGGAGAAGGCATCCTTCATTCACTGTTGGTGGGAATGCATACTTACATATCCCCTATGGAAATCAGTGTGGAGTTTATTAAAAATTTTAAAAAATTGATATGGCCCAGCTATTCTTCTTAGGGATATTCCATCTCTTATTGCAGAGACAGGTATATATCCATGTTTGCCCCAGCTCTGTTCACAACAGCAAAGAAATTGTATCAGATGTTCAACAGTAGAAATAGATAATGAGAATGTGGTAAATATATGCAGTAGAATACTATTCAACTGTCAACAAATGAATTAATGAATTTTGCAGATAAATGGATGGAGCTAGAGGAAATTATACTGAGTGACATATCATATGCAGAAAGACAGATACCATATACTAATAAGCAGATCTTAGCATTGACACTTCAGAATGATATACCTTCAAAGATACTCTACCATACCCACAAACTACAAAGAGAAAAAGTTGATGGGTTGGCAGATTCAAAAAGAGTAGAGACAAAAGAACTTAGACAAATAGGTGAATAAGGCAATGATAGAAGAAAAATTCTTAAAGGAGAGGCGAAAAAATCCTTAAGGACAATGCAGAAAAGAGAGGGTGAAAAAGACAAAGACTAGGGGAAAAATGATCGATGGCCTCATCCAGCTATAAATGCTGCAAGCTTCAATAACTCTGGTAAGAAGAACCCAGTGGAGGACTATGGAAGGTCCATAGTAACCAAGTATTCTCTGAATGTATTCTAAATAGCCCCTTCCCTTATTATCAGGGGACACATGCCTAATACCATAAACCCATCCAAATGGAATGAGAGAAAATACACACTAGACAGGATAAACAATAGATAGCTTCACAATAAATTAGCGTCTTAACACTTATTATATCTTTAGGTAAGAAAAGTTCTCAGTACTCAAGCAAGATACACCCTACTGAAGTGGAAAATTATGAACCAGAAAACCACAACTGTCCCACGTGCAGAGTATTTGTAGTCCTGGAATGCTCAGTCCTCATCAGACCACCAAAATCTCTCCTCATCCCAAGGCTCAGGACCATGCAGAAGAAGGGGCAATATATGAATGTAAGAGCCTAAATGTGAGCAAGTATATTGCTAATCAGGACACTCCAGTCATAACAGGTTTGCTCCATCTAGGAGCTCATTGCAATCAGATTTACCACTGTCAGATCTACATAATGGCCTACATATCAACACTCACCCAAAGTCCAAAGAAGATCTCAAGAGAAACAACTGCACTCAGAAACAATCTCTAGGGCAGGTGTTAGACAAAAGAAGGGGAAACTTCCCTGTAATGGTTTGAAATGGGTCACTCACATGTGTTTGGGAAGATTATTGCACGTTTAAGAGTTGAATATTTGCTAAAGGAAGACAGACACAGGACGTGGATCTTAAGGTTGATTAGCTCTACCCTATTTCCAAAAGAGATCTGCTGTTGCAGTTGGTAGTTAAGCAGCTCTCAGCTTTCCAGATGGATATGACTACCTCCTGCCTCCAGCTCCTGCCATTATGCTGCTTCCGATACTAAGCACCATTTCTCCCAAGCTGCAAGCTTAAATTGTAAGCTGAATAAATCTCCTCTTGTTCCCTTTAAATTGCTTCACTCTGGGTGTATTCTCACAACACAGATAAGAATAACTAACACAGAAATTGGCATGAAGTACTGGGGCATTGCTGTGAGATTAAGAACATCTGGTACCACAATGTGAAGTGCCTTGAAAGAAAGAAAAATTTGTAAAATTGTTGTTTGTGAAGTTGAGAGAAATTGATATACAGCTGTATGATAATTGATATGATGTGGCTAGTATGCCTTTGGAATTGTTTGTTGGGAGAAATACAGAAAATTTTGGTACTTTGTGCTGAGAAAGCCTTTGTGTCCTGATGACCAGAAAAAAAGGGCCAAAAAGGCCAATTTTCTGAGACTTTGTGAAAGAACAATGTTGTGAGACACAGATCATGGAAACCCAGCTTTTGATTGTCTAGAGGTGAACACAGACTGTTTGAAACTGGATGAGTGACAAATGCAACCATGTGTTGCAGAGAGTTTAACGATGTTTTGCCCTTATCCTCAGAGCCTGCCTGAAGTTAAATTAAAGTTGGTGGAAGAACTTCCAAGGCAAGACAGTCTTGACAATGTGGCATGGCAACTTTTTAGCATTCTTGTTCAGAGTTATGAAAACATAAAGGAATCAGCAGAAGGAAGTAAAATCTAAAATCTAAGGGAAAAAAATTAGGGCAAAAAAAATGGCATCTATTGTTAAACAGATTAGCTCCATTAGTAACTCAAAGCCTGCTCTTCATTTGGATTATAGTAGAGTCCCTACCTAGAGAAAAACCCTACCTGTAAGAATGCAAATCATTTTGGTAAGAATAAGCTAAAAGGTAGAATTCCAAAGGTCTGTTTTTCCTCTGAAACAACTGCCCAGGAGATAGATTTTCCCTAAGTTAACACTGAGACGCTGAATCAGCTGTGAGTTGAGGGGGGTAGGCCCTACCCAATACTGTAGCAGAACTTGACAATGTTGTCCACATGGTGCTGGCTTCAGACACATCAAAGATGCAAGAAAGAGGAGGTTCTAGATCATTCCTCCAAGGTTTCAGAGAATGAGGATTTAAAGAGCAGTTTAAGCTGTGGAGTTAAAGTCTGGTTTGCCATTGAGAAGTGAAGATGTTAGAGTTGCCAAGGTCATTGTGGGACATCTTCTAAGGAGAGCCCAAGAGAGTGATATTTTCCAGAGGCACCTGCATTGAAGGGTGGAACAGAAGCCCTTTAGAACTGAGATGATTTCAACAAGAGGCTAATTTATTGGACATGTAATGCAGGATTTGGAGTTTGTCCTACTGATTTTTGGTCTTGTCATGTACTCATATTTCCTGAATAAACTCCCATTCCTCTTTTGGAATGGGAATGTTTATTCTGTGCCATTATAGGTGGAGATATGTAACTTGTATTTTGATTTTATAGGAGGCTTTGTAATTTGGACCTTTGGACTATGTTGGGACCACTGATATAGTCTGCATTGAAAATTTTCAAAGTTGGACTGAGTGTGGTTTACATAATGAGATATCAATGAGCCTGTGGGGGCTGGGGCTGGAATGTCATGGTCTAAAATGTGTGCTCCACAAAATCATGTATTTGGAAAGGTTGTGACATCTTTAAGAGTAAGAGATTTATTGGAGGAAGACAGTCAAAGGGGGTAAGCCTTAATTTAGATTACTTTGTTTTTATTATTGTCAGTTTAGCAGCTTTCAGCCTCCCAAATGGATGTGACTTAAATGCCTTCAGCTTCTGCTGCCAGCTATGATGATTCTGTATCACCTTTTGAACTGTAATCTTCATACATCTCCCTTTCTTCCTTTAAGTTGCATGACTTTAGGTGCTCTCTCACAGTAACAGATAAGAGTACCTAGTGTATGTGATTATGCCCAAAGAAGGGTCATGCATGCTACCACAGAGACCTGATTACTTACTACCATAGGTACTCTAAATGTGGCCCTATGATTCACACATCCAGATGGATAGGAAGTCTGGAGGGACAGGGCTGGCATGGCAAAGGAAAGAGAGTGTATTAGAAGAGGAAGAAGTAAGGGAGGGGGAAGAGGTAAGGACATTAACTTATTGTGTTTGCATGTGAAAAAGTCTCAATAAAAAATACAGACAGGGAAGGTAAAACAATAAATAAATTAATTAATTAATTGAAATTCTGAAACTGCTAGAGGAAAATATTTTCTAAATGATACTCAAATTGCTCAGGGGAGGATTTCCAGGGTAGACAAATGGAACTACACGAAGTGGAAAGGTCTTTGCAAAACAAGGGACAATGAGCAAAGGAAACAGATGACCCACGAGATGTTGAAAATATTTCCCAGTTGTAACTATCATGGGTTGAAAGCTAGGATATATGAAAACTTCAAAATTGAACAAAGCAACACTGCCAATAAGTCAATAAATAGGATAATCAAAAACTAGGAAAATGAAATAAACAGACAGCTATAAGGGAAAAAATATCAGTAGAAAATCAATATGAAAAAAGTTCAACATTCTTAGACAATAGGAAAATGAAAATAAAAAGTCATTGGAGGGAGCACGCTGTCATAGTGGTTTTGATAAAGAAATCAAACAACAAATTCTTGTGAGGCTACTGTCAAAATCAAATCACTTATCCATTGCTGGTTTGATTACAAACTAATGCAAACACTGGAGAAAATCAGTGTGGAGGTTCTTCAAAATACTAAAACTAGAACTATAGTATATCCTGCTATATTAACTCAGGGAATGTTCCCAAAAGACTATATTCACAAAGTAGGAAATAGAATCAGCCTAGAAGTTCATCAACTAAAGAATGGATGATAAAAATGTGGTAGAGATTGAAGTCTTAGCTGAAGCCATAAGACAAGAAAGGGACATAAAAGGGATTCAAATCGGCAAGGAAGAAGTCAAGCTATCCCTATTTGCAGATGACATGATCTTATACCTGAGGGATCCCAAAAACTCCACCAGGAAGCTCCTGGAACTAATTGAGAAGTTCAGCAGGGTGGCAGGATACAAAATAAATGTGCAAAAATCAGTGGCCTTCCTATATGCCCAGAATGAAAGAAGTGAAAAAGCCTTGAGAGAAACAATCCCATTTACTATAGCCCCTAAAAAATGAAATACCTTGGTATAAACCTAACCAAGGAGGTAAAAGACCTTTACAATGAAAACTTTAAAACCCTAAAGAAAGAAATTGCTGAAGACATCAGAAGGTAGAAAGACCTCCCATGCTCCTGGATTGGCAGAATCAACATCATAAAAATGACCATCCTACCTAAGGCAATATACAAATTCAATGCTATACCAATTAAAATCCCAAAGCAATTCTTTAAAGAAGTGGACCAATTAATCTCAAAATTCATATGGAGGCACAAAAGACCCAGAATAGCAAAGACAATCCTGAGTAACAAAAACACTGCTGGAGGTATTACCATACTGAACCTTAGTTTATACTACAAATCCATAGTTATAAAAACAGCCTAGTACTGGCTCCAAAATAGACACACAGATCAATGGATAAGGGTTGAGGACCCAGATATAAGCCCACAAAAATATAGCCATTTGATCTTTGACAAAGGGGCCCAAAGAATCCAATGGAAAAAGAACAGCATCTTCAACAAATGGTGCTGGCAAAACTGGATCTCCACATGCAGAAGATTAAAGCTGGACCCGTACTTGTCACCATGTACAAGACTTAATTCCAAATGGATCAAGGACCTTGATATAAGGCCAGAGACTATAAAAACGATAGTTGAAAGGATAGGGAACTCCCTCGAGCTGATTGGGCTAGGCCAACATTTCCTAAACAGACATCCAATGGCACAGTCACTGCTACCAACTCTCAACAGTTGGGATCTTGCGAAATTAGAGCTTCTGTTCAGATAAAGAGATTATCACACAAGCTAAAAGGCAACCCACAGAATGGGAGAAAATCTTCACTAACCACATATCTGATAGAGCTCTACTGTCCAGAGTGCACAAAGTACTTAGAAAATTAAACACCAAGGAAACCAATGGCCCAATTAAAAAATGGGCCCTGGAACTTAAAAGAAATTTTACCAGAGATGAAATTAAAATGTCTAACAAATATCTTAAAAAATGCTCCACTTCTTTAGCTATCAGGGAAATGCAAATCAAAACTTCCCTGAGATACCATCTCACCCTGGTCAGGATGGCAAAAATCCACAATACAAACAACAACAAGTGCTGGAGAGGATGTGGAGAGAGGGGAACCCTGCTACATTGCTGGTGGGAATGCAGACTCATACAGCCATTCTGGTGAGCTGTCTGGAGATTCTTAAAGAAATTAAAGATTGAAATGCCATATGACCCTACTCTTCCACTTTTGGGAATAACCCCCCATGCAGCAGAGGTTCGCCTCAATAGCACCAGCACGACTATGTTCATAGCAGCACTGTTTACAATAGCAAAGTCATGGAATCAACCTAAATGTCCAACAGTTGACGAGTGGATAAGGAAACTGTGGTACATCTATATAATGGAGTACTACTCAGCCATCAAAAATGATGAATTACTGGAGTTTGCTGGGAAATGGATGTCATTAGAAACAATTATATTAAGTGAAGTATCCCAATCCCAGAAAGTTAAGCGCCGTATGTACTCCCTAATAGGTGGCTCCTAGTACTAAACTCACCCAGCCCACATTGAGACACTCAAGGGTAAATCTCTGTAATATGGTAATTGCAAGGATTGTGAACAGAAGGGATGGGGTTGGAGAGCCACACCAGACACAAGGAGAGAGGGGAACATGTTACAGCAGAGAAAATCGACCTCCAAGGAATGCAAGTAAGTAATGTGACACCTGGTTAGGTTCACAGACATTCGTTCCTGATCATGTACAACTGAGGGGCTATGATCTCACCAGAAGGACAGGGCATATAGTCTGGCAGATGAAAAGAGATCATTTTGCAAATGGATGACTGATCCCTCCCTCACCGAGGTTTCCTGCTTTTATTACATCTATCCTTGAATGTGCTATTATAACAAGACTCCAGTTTAACAGTTTTTTGTCTCTGACCAGGGGGTGACATACAGTGCCCATCAGGATGGAGTGAAGGACATAGCAGGAGCAGCAAAACTGCAAAAGAAAATCAACAAACCACAATCCAGAACTTCAGAGACTCTATATCATCCACATAGAACTAAGCCAGCCTAATCTCCCCCCATCCTGAAGCTCAGGGACATCTGCGGAAGAGGGGGCGGTAAGATTGTAAGAGCAAAAGGATGAGGGGAGCAATGATTTGAAGAGTCTCCACACTAGATAGGGCTGAAGCAATCATAATAGGACTTTGCATGCCCTGCGCCATGTCCGTCACACTATTGACCTCACAAAGTCTAACATCGGCTAAAAGCACCAAGATCCTTGGAGGCAAGGGATTGATGGCCACAGTAGTGTTCCTATGCTTAAGGGGAACACGAGAAAGGGTTCAGGGAAATGCCACTGGGTCCTTTAACGTCATCAGAAAGGAGGACCAAGAGGAGAGTTATACGCAATAAAGGACTCTCTGGGAATTGGGGGGGAGGTACTGGGAGATGGGGAGGGAAGGAGGGGGAGCAGGGGGTTCAGGGGGAGGAGGAGGGGGGAGGGATCTGGTCTACCTATTAAGTTTGTATGAGCGGAAATAATAATAAAAATGTTATAAAAATGTGGTAGAGATACACAATGCGACTTCATTCAATTATTGTACAACTACAATTATGGTGTTTGCAGGTAAATGAGTGGAGACAGGAAGCATATTAAATGACATGTATAGTATCAGAAAAACAGAAATCAGCATTTAATGCACAAGAAAGGGAATGTGAGAATAATGCAGACTATAAAACTAGATAGAAGGACATGAGAGAAGAGCAACAAGTTTTGAGAAGATGGAAGGGTCAAAGGTTACAGGAGACATGGATGTGGAAAGAAGGGCTACAGAGGTTGGAGGCCTAAAGGGTGGGGGTCAGTGGGGAATAAGTGTCAAACAGAAAGAACAAAACAAATTTTGTTTGAAAAATGCCATGTTTATGTCTCTGCTTTAAACAAGACATCCAAAACATGCCTTCCCCCAACCCAAAACTCAGGGATCATCATGGAAGAGTTGCCAGAATGTAAAGACTGGAAGGTAGACTGTGATGTAAAAACATGTAAACTTCTGATATGACAAGATGGCTACTTGCATGTGTCCACTAAAATGATGTCTTCTTTCAGGAGTCCAAGAATTGACATACTCACATTATATCATGAAAGGGGAAAAAATTCACAAGGAAGCACACTTCTTTCAGAGACTAACGAAGGTTAATGCAGATGACATAGATTGAGAGTTGCTCTCCCTAATGATGTGCCTTTTGGCACATTGTATTTGCCCTTGCCATTAAGAGTAACCTAAGTGGGACTTATTGGGCAACACACACAGGACTTGGAAGTGGGAAAGAAGACCAGCAGAAAAGAAGAAAGCTTGTAATGGGAGTAAACAGGGAATGGGTAGTTAGGGGTGAAAAGGACACAATTCATATGTAAATCCCTCAAAGGAACATAAATAATAAATGAAAGGAAAAAATTCTATGATGAAGCTTTATTTGTAAGCTAATACAAAACATCACAACTGCTAAAAGAAGAGAAATCTAGGAATATTGGTATAGTACATTGGAGCACAGGAAAGAAAAAAATCATAATGGGTAAAATAAACCTTCATTTTACTATTCCAATACAGTGTTACTCTTTCTCATATAATTCTCATTTCTACAATTCTGCCTCAGGGCACAGTCTATTTTCTGTCAGTTTAGAATGAAACTACAGTGAGTTGAAATGTCATGAAATTCTAAGACTGGTCACAATGATTGGGGATAAGGAAAACTTCACATTCATCACAAAGTTGAAGAGATCAACATTGTGTTGACTTTTATTTGTCAGACTCTCAGTTATAATACTGAACTTCATCCTGCATGGTCAGTAATAACATATTCATGCCTGGAATACAAAAGCCTTATGTCAGTCAGATCACTTATATTACTACTCACTTTGAATGCATATAAAGTGTTAGCATTCATAGAAAGCAAACACGAGAATAAATAACCTTTATACTCACACATATCCCAAGCAATTTATGGGGCAAATGATCTGCCCCCAAGTTTGTACCACAGACACAAAAAGAATGGACACGTAATGTCAGCACTTTATTCTCTTTGGATATATGCAGGCAAATCACCATAGATGTTGACGGGGTTCTGCCTGTGTGTGTGTGTGTGTGTGTGTGTGTGTGTGTTAAAGAGAGAAAGAGAGAAAAAGAAAGAGAGACATTTAAAAACGCTTTCTGTGCATATTTTATATTCTTGACTAAAGTGGGTAACGACTATACAGTCCTCATGCCACTCGCTAATATGTGTTTAATTAATATTTCATAAAATTTTTGCTGTGGTTTTATGCAAATACAACCATAAATATATCTGTAGGTTTTTTTCTTTTCTTACATCTTTCTTGTGGAGTTTTGCTCTCCTGAGGTACAAAACTGAGCAGCAAAATTACCTTAAAGAGGGTTTATGAATCACAAAGGAGAATTCTTTCTGTACCTTGTTTCCATATGAAAGTAGCAACATTTGTGCATAAATGGCTTGCATCATTTTTTATGAATTGGACCTTAAGTGCCCATGATTGTCCTTGGTATTCAGTTTTTAGTCATTAAGTAGCGTTGAAACAACAGGAGGAGAAAAAAGGAAACATTTTGTACCTGTGGTACACACTTGGACAACATAGCTGAGGAAAATAGCTACACTCTTATCCTTTTATATGTAAAAATTATGCTGGGACAAAGACAAGTGTGCATTGATGAAAAGGCAAATAATATATTTCTGAAGCATTAATAGTCAAAACCACACTTGGGCTAAAAATAATGCACCGATTTTCTTATTTGATTCACGTGCACACTCATATTTTGCCAATCTATATGGCTTGGTTGACAGAATTAGGTTGCTCTGGGTTGAATAAGGAACAATTCTCTCCCTAACTACAGGGTAGTATGTCACTTTTCTTACCATATTACCTAATACTAACCCTCCGTGATAGATGAAGAAGAGTATGACAATTTTTAAGGTTGTTTCTTAAAGAGTTTTGTTATTTAATATTAGAAAGAAAAGTGAAAGGTTTAAGAGACGATATTCTTTAGCATCCATCAAATTCTGTCAAATTCTATTATGGATCAAATTCTATGTAAAATTCCTGCACTGAAGTTTAACTCTCAGTAATTCAGAATGTAACCCCATTTTGGCAACAGAGACTTTAACAAGTTAACTAAAATAAAATGAAGTCACACGTATGAGTCTTAATCAAACATGTCTGCTATTGGTAAAGAAAAACTTAGGACACAATTAGAAGCAAGGGTACCAATATGAAAATTCAGGGTAATGGTGGCCATAAGTCACGGAAGGGAATACTTAGAAGAAGCCTGTCTTAAAACACACTTTGATCTCAGATTTTAGTCTCTAGAATTGTTAGAAAATGATTTTGTTTGTTAAGCCATACAATATTTATAATGAGATCCTGTAGAATTAATTCAGTTTCCAGTCTTAGATTATAATGACATTGGATACAGATGCACCAAAATCCTCATTGGGCTTTATGGGGAAGAATGACTTGGCAGAAGTGGAAACATTTATCATTGGCATGTGTCAAATGCTGAACACAGTGCTGTTTCTGTATTTGCAGCTTGCCTAGAGAGGATTAATGAAACACTTTCTCATTATTCGAACTGTTATCATGTACAATCTTATTGGACTTATTATGTACTATAGGATTTTTTTTTTTGAGTGTGGAAAGACAACCATGAAAACACAATGCATGTGTTAACTAAAGTGATGATCTGCACATTTACCTTTCCTACTTGATTCTATTTTCTTCTTTGCCATGAACATACATCAGGAAATGTGGAGAAACAAAATACACTGAATTTTCTGAAGGAGCCTGAAGTCTGTACTGGGGTAATACATGCTCACTATCCATTCAGAAAATTAGTGGAAGAATAAAAGGTAAAGCTATTACAAGCCAGAATACTTTGACTTTACACATCGAAAGAGCAGTAAATCAAAATGCCAGTGACAGATAATGGATGATCACTTTGCATCTCTGATGCTGTTCACCTATATTATTCACACCAAATCTGAATGATCAAATCTGTATCACACTATTTATGATTCCTGATACGATTTCCCAAAAATATTATGCTCCTGGATTAAACCTAAGACCAGCTTTTCATGTGTAGCCAATTGTTCCACCACTCCACTGCAAACTTTTTCTATAAATTAATTCCAAAAAGTTATTAGTGAGTAACTTCATAGTTGCATATATTTCTAGCATTGGGTAGGCTGAGGCAGGAAGCTGGTGAGTTCAAGTCTAGCCTGGGCCACCAATTGAAACTGTTTCCAAATCACTATCAGTAGCAAGTGATGAGAAACTGATATCAGCTATCAGCTGCATATAAAAAATTCCTAGAGTAATAATGCATTACATCAAGAATATAACACTAATAGTGTGTCAAACATTACAGGTAACCTTCGGTGGAAGCTTTCAGAGACAGATGCCAACATACATACATGAGAATTGTCAGTGTATACAAAACTCGAATGGCAATATTTGTAGTAGTAGTTTAATGACTCTAAATTCTTTCTAAAATCCTATCAAGTGAAAACAACAAAAAATTCATACAAACTAACAAATGACAGAATCTTGGAAATTCATGGAAGGAAATAATACAAAATAATCTAGGCCAGACTGTAAATTGCTACATATAGAAAATATATTCTACTAAATAAATTGCCCAAGATTCTGCATTTTGTGGTTTCATAATAACAGTTCACATGTGGGCCTTCTAGTTTTTGATTATGAATTGGATGGGAAATGAGAAAGCAGAAGCTGTTACTTTGGCTCCAGTTTGTTTCTAATATTATACTATCTTATGAAATTTTTCTCACTCATGCACAATTTGGTTTTCCTGCATGCTAAATTGACAACTATTTCATTGTACTGTGGTTTTACTTTCAAATGTCTACAAAGACTTGAGAACAAAAGTATTGCTACAAATCTAAAAAGTCGCTGAGGCTTTCTTTTATTAAGGCATTATTTTGGGTTGTGCACAGGCAAATTTTTATGAATGCATTATCTCTTTTAATTTTTACACATCCTATTGTTATCCTTTCTTTACATGTGAGCAAAACTGAGGGTCAGAATAGGAATTACTCAAAGTGACACAAATAAAAATAATCAGAACTATGTTTTGAAACAAATTATTTGATTTTCGATATACTGCGTTTTTTTCATTTCATGAAACATAGCAAAACAAATGGTCTAGAGAATAGCAGCATGTGAAAGTATTAACCTATAAAATTACTGAAATGAATAAGTCATAATATCAATAACAGCATCAGTTAATTAATCCAAATGCTCTGAGTAATTAGTTAATGAAGATTGAAGGTTGTGCTAAATTTTACAAACCTTGTATTAGTATGTAAATCTGTTCCATGAGTGCAGAATTGACAACAAATAGATCTGCTAGGCTTAAAATTGTTTCAAAAGGAGCCTTTTTTGTACAAAATTTTAATTCATATGTTTCCTATTAAATATCAATTAATCTTGAGCTTCATCCATTATTACTTAAAATAGGTACCAAATAATTTTGTTGCATATATAAAAACACCAAATACTTAATGAGCTAAATTGCTTATAGAATTCCTGCTTAATTAGTTCAGTCATTTGCTGTCATTTCTATTAGGTATTTGAAGTTCCTATATTTGTAAAATATCACATATGGCATGAATTTAACACTGACAATCGTTATTTTTCTCTCCTATGGCTACATTTGTGTGTCACTTATGAAAACTTGATTTGAAAGCATTTATTTATATTAACAATTTATTTTCAGTATGTCCTGAGACATTTTCTTAATTTAATCTATCAGTTTGTGACTAATTCATAATCATATTTTTAAAATGTTATTCGTCTAGAAGTGTTTTAGTTTGGGTGCATGCATATATGAGTACAGATGTAAGTATGGAGTCTAGAGGTCAACTAGGGTCTAATTTCTCAACAGTCAACCACAGTAATAAAACAAATCTTAGTAAGAAATGTAGATTACTCTTGTAGTGTTTCAAGTTTGGATCTCATAGTCAATAGTGGGAACTGAGATGATTTTTCACATTTTTAGCTGTCTTCTTTAAGGAAAAACAAAGAAGTGCTTCTTTGTAATATTTTATTCATGAGATTGTTAAACACACTAACAATCCACCTTTTCTCTGGTCATCAATTGGTCTTGTGACCTAGAAACACTCTTCGCATTCATTCTAAGTTTTAAAAGTCAAAAAGTGATTTTTTTGGTTTTCTAATTTTCTACATAAGAAGAAAAAAGATGTCTTTCATCACTCTATGAATCCTCATCTCACATTGTTGTGGCAACATATGTGCCACACTTATAAATTCATTAACAATTTTTCTTTAATGATCTTAAAAATGTGAGTCCTGAATTTTAGACTTCATAGTATTCTCACCTAATCTGTTTAACCAAAAAATAGACAGTTACATTTTCATTTAAAGTTAAGTGTGAAAGTTGCCAAATAAAGGACATTTATACATTATTTTTTCCACTTTTTATGACATCAAAATAATTCATGTTTATTTGTAATTAAAATTTGCCATAACAAATTAACAGGATATAAACAGGAGAGAAGGAAAGGGGAAGGAGGACCTAAAAAGAAAGGAGATAGGGGATCATGCTTCAGTAGAGAAAATAGGCCATGGGCATGTATTACATACATGTACATAGAGAGACAGCTGGTACAGCTCACTCTCACTTCATTCCTGGTCATGTGCCACTGAACAGGTTTGATCTCACCAATCAGGAAGGATATAGGGACAGGCAGATAAACAGCAACTGTCTGGAAAATGGGACACTTACTCCCTCCCCACTGCTGTGTCCTACTCCTATTCTTCCATCTACCTTGAGTCTCCTCTTATATTAAGATCTTCATTTAAAGAGTCTTTTATCTTTGATTAGGAGGTGACCTTCAATACCAATCAGGGTGAAGCCAAGGGCGGTGCAAGAAAAGCAAAAGTGAGGGGCTGGAGAGGCGGCTCAGGGGTTAAGCCTCTGCCTTGCAGGCGGAAGGTCCTGAGTTCGGATCCCAGATCCCACGTATAGACGCCAGGCGGAAGCGGGGCGGCCTGCGTTTCCGGTCCTGGTGGGGCGGAGCCTGTGAATCCCGGGGCAGAAGGAGGTGGAGGCGTCCATGGTGGTTTGCGAATTCGTCCGTGGTTCTACACACACGCACAGACACACACAGACACACACGCGCGCACACATACACACGCACATGCGCACAGTTGAATAAATAATAATAAAAAAAATTAAAAAAAAAAAAAAAGAAAAGCAAAAGTGAAAACAACAAGCCATAATTCAGAAACCAAAGACCCTACATTAATCACCTGGAACCAGACCTGCCAAATCTCTCCCTATCCTGAAGCTCAGGGAACGTCCTAGAAGGGGAGGGGGGTGGCAAAATTGTAACAGCTTAAAGATGGGGAAAGCAACGATATGCAAGACACTCCATACAAGTTCAAGGTTGCAGTAGCCAGGATTAAACTTTGCCTGACCTGAACAATGGCTGACATGTCAACGACCCCCAAAATCAAGCATGGATTGGAGGGGAGAAGGCTCCAAGCAGTAGGATCCTTAGAGGTAAGGGATTAACAGTCATATTAGAATTTCCACATTAACAGGGAGCCCAAGAAAGAGTTCTGGGCTATACCACTGAGTCCTGAACTCTCGCTAGGGTGGAGGACTCAGAAGGAGATTTGTTTTTCACATAAAGGGATTCTTCAGGGGATAGGAGGGAGGAAGGGGAAGGCATTGGAAGAGGGAGAGGGAGATAGGGGTCGAAAAGAAGGGGGGAAGAAAGGAGAGTGCTATGGGGGACAACTATGGAGGGGAGGGGGAAGGAGAGGATGGAGTGCCTATTGAGCTTGTAAAACTAGGAAAAAATAAAATGTGGGAGAAAAAAATTGTCATACTCTTTCTAAAATAAATATTGAAATAGGCTAAAGTAATATATAAACTACTATATTTTTATATCTTTATCCACTTCCAAATGAAAGACAATATAAAAATTACTTGGTATGGGTTATTTTCTGTGACACTAAAACTTCTGTCTACTCTGAATGAAAAAGTCTTGAACCTATTCATTTTGTTTTTTTTTTTTTTTACTCAGGGATTTACTTTTAATAGGTATGAATTATAAAATTCATTTATTCTACAACATGACATCTGAATCTCTATAGCAAAATTGAAGAAATAATACAATTTTACATTCCAAAGGATTATAGAAATACATATATTGTTCTTCAGTACATCTTGATAAAACAAAAATACACACAAAATATCTTTTAATTTCATGCTTCTGTGTATAGTATGATCCAGAGGATTTATTTCCATTACTTTTTATAGCTAATAACTTACTGTTCTTCAATATTTTTATATGGAATGATGGTGATGTAATAATATGACTGGAATCCATTTTATGTATTAAGGCTTCCCATTCTTAGGTAAGAGTTGCAATAATTACAAAATGAATAAGGTAGAATCCTCGTCTGAAAAATTTTTGTAGTTGGTACTATCTCAAAAACATCTTTATGTGCATATATATGTGTTGACGCATGTTTATAGGCATGCATAAATTATACACACCAGAGTTAAGCAGAATGAATGATATTAAATGGCAAATGTGGCTAATTTACACTTACGCTTTGTTCTGTTAATGAGTCTTAATTAATTCTTTTTTTATATAATACATTTTTATTATTATTGCAGCTCATACAAACTTAATAGGTACACCAGTTCCCTCCCTCCCTCCTCCTCCCCCCCCAACCCCCTAGTCCCCCTCCCCTCACCCCTCCCACCCCATCCCCCCGTGCCTCCCGCCCCGATTCCCAGAGTCCTTTCTTGTGCATGCCTGACTCTCCTCTGGGCCCTCCTCTCTGATGACGTACAAGGACCCAGTGGCATTTCCCTGAACCCCTTCCTGTGTTCCCCTTAAGCATAGGAACACTACTGTGGCTGTCAATCCCTTGCCTCAAAGGATCTTGGTGCCTTTAGCAGATGCTAGACTTTGTGAGGTCAATAGTGTGTTGGACATTGTGCTGGGCATACGATGTCCAATTATGATTGCTTCAGCCCTAACTTGTGTGGAGTATCTTGCAAATCATTGCTCCTCCCATCCTTTTGCTCTTACACTCTTACCACCCCCTCTTCCGCAAATGTCCCTGAGCTTCAGGATGGGGAGAGATTAGTCTGGCCTAGTTCTAGGTGGTTGATATAGAGTCTCTGAAGTTCTGGATAGTAGTTCATTGATTTTCTTTTGCAGTTTTGTTGCTCCTGTAATGCCCTTCACTCCATCGTGATGGGCACTGTATGTCACCCCCTGGCCAGAGACAGAAAGCTGTTAAACTGGAGTCTTATTGTAAGAGCACATTCAAGGATAGATGTAATACTTATACCCAAAATTGGAATCTCAGGGTCATATGGCGTTAGGCAATGGGAGGGGTCAATCACCCATTTGCAAAATGGTTACTTTTTAATCTGCTGGACAATATGCCCTCCCCTTCTTGTGAGTTCATACCCCCTTAGTTGTAAATGATCAGGAACGAACGTCAGTGAACTTAACCAGGTGTCACATTACTTACTTGCAGTTCTTGATGGAGGCCTATTTTCTCTACTGTAACATGGTCACTTCTCTTCTTGTTTCTGGTGTGGCCCTCCAACCCCATCCCTCCTGTTCATAAACCTTGCAATTACTGTAGGTAATACATAGATTTACCTATGAGTGTCTCAAGATGGGCTGGGTGGGTTTGAACCTATTCATTTTGCATTAGGTCATATAGCTAGTTAACAATCAGATACTCTCTCCCTCTCATATTAGGATGGCCATTAATAATATCATTTTGAGATGAATACAGACTCAGAATGATAGATTATGGGTAAGATACATATTCTCAATATCATGACAATTAGTAAAATCTAAGGCTAAATTTCAAACTTTGAAAAATATTTAGCTTAAAATGGTACATGTGCATACATAGTTATAACTATTGTTTTCAAATGCTAAAATACATTAAGAAGTATTAAAAAGCATACAAGAATATAAATGAATTATATGATCTATTTTCATAGACAAAGATGATACTACATCACTGAATAGTAATGAATAAAAAATGAAAAATGAAATTGAAGAGAAGATTTTAGTACTATCAGTGAGCAGGGTTTTTTTTAGGAAAACAATTTTTTTACAATACATAAGAAAAAAATGAAAATCACAAATTTTTAAAGAAACAAAAACATAGCAATTTTAGAATTTTATACTACATCCTGCCAGTGGCTGCATTCACTTTAAATTTATGCATGAAACAATTGCACTTTGGCATTAGGACCAGTGCCTGTCAGACTCCATTCCAAGTACAGCCACTCACACCTGGTTTATATAAGAAGAAGAAAAAGACTCCATCCTGAATATTTTGACTCCCTGGTATGTGTTCCCTTTCTTAGAAATGGATCTACTTCTCAGAGAATAGTTTCACTTTAAAGAAACTGTAGGGACTCAGAGGCTTTAAATTTTATTGGAAAGATGGAAATCTCAAAATATTGCAACTAATTCATGCCATTTGATCATGATTTATAAAACTGAACTTTTGTAAGAAAATAGAATAAAAATCAGCAGTTAATTCTTTTTTGTTTTATGTTTTCAGAATTTCCTGAGTTTTAAGAAATGTTTGTCAAATGCATCCTTTATTTACAGAAAAAAGAATAAGGCAATTTATTTTCATCTTTATTTTCTTTTCTACTTTTACAAACATAGTATTCATCCCAGATTCCCTCCCTTCCTTTTCTCCCAGACCCTCTGTTCCCTTCATAATTCCCTCCCACTCTCTTCCACCCTTCTGCCTGTATGCTTCTATGGATCCTAGGGTTCTTTCTGGCTTTTCTACTCTTGTGAGGGGTCAGGCCTCCATGGTATATCTCTTCAGGCCAACCCCCTGATATGGACATTTCCTTCACTTATCCAGCTTTACACTCAAAGGTTTCTACTGTAAGTTCTCATTCTATGGGTATAACATCTACCTACAGAGCCGTGTGATGTACTGTCTTCCTACCCCTAGGTTTATTGGCTGTCTTCCCTATTGGTATATTTCCTTTCCCCATTTTTTATGAGTTCATGCAAGTGCAAATTATTTGCAGATAGACTTATACAGATAAGAAACACATTCAAGTCTGTCCACTGTTGTTGCTTGCTTTGAACTGTTTTAATATTATCTTCCTCTTTTTTGCATGTAACAAAAGATATATAGAATGTTACCTACATCAAACTTGTTTCAATCAGGGAGGGGCAAAATGTGTGGTCTGATAATGACAAAGTGAAACATAATTTTTCATTACTTCAATTATTAAATATCTTTTTGTTAATTTATATTTATTTATTTTTCCCCAATCATACAAGCTCAACAGGTACCCTGGTCCCCTTCCTTCCTCCATCTTTCCCCAGTCCCCCTTGCACAATCCCCCCCTTTTCCCTTTCCTTTCACTACCCTTCCTCCCCTTCTTCCAGTACCTCTTCCTTCCTCCCCTCTGATTCCCTGGAACGTCCTTTTGTGTGAATGCCAAACTTCTCTCTGAGTCCTCCACCTTAGTGAGTGGTAAGGACTCAGTGGCATAGCCCAGAGCCCTTTCTTAGGCTCCCCTTTAATATGGGAACACTATTATAACTGTTAATCCCTTGCCATTAAGGACCCTAGTGCCTGTGATCCATGTTAGGAATTATTAAATTTCTATATTGGAATTTTTGCTTGTGTTGTGCTCTGGAGGAATGTTATCCATCAACTATCATGTAATTTTCTTTGAGTCTCTGTGGTCTGCAATAAAAGCTACAAACCCATTAACTCATTATAAGCTTTACCTTCTTAATTTAATAAGTATTGTTATTTGGGCATTTTTATGAAACTACAGGATACTTGTGGATATCTCATTTCTGAAGAAATCTATTAATAACAGCTTAGTTATACGTATCATGCAAAATAATGTTTACATGGCATAGAATTTAAAAAATAAGTGAGTGCAGGATGGAGTGCAGTTTGTTTGATTGGGAAAAAATAAATAAACATAATAGAAAAAAAGTGAGTGCAAACTTGCCACATTTCCCAATGAAAACACAGAGTTGCAACCCCTTGGCAATTGTAAAGTATCTGTGCATGCCTAAGGTGTATAAGCAGCTTATAAGTGCAGAAACAGCAAAACTGAAAACAACAACCAACCATAATTTCAGAACATCAGAGACCCTACATTAATCACCTGGAACCAGACCAGCCAAATATCTCCCTATCCTAAAGCTCAGGGAAATTTGCAGAAGAGGGGGCAGTAAGATTGTAAGAGCCTAAAGATGGGGAAGAGCAACAATAAGCAAGATACTCCACACAAGTTAGGGCAGCAGTAGCCATAAACGGACTTTACATGAGCTGCACAATGACTGACATGTCAATGACACCCCCCAAAGTCTAGGATGGATCACAGGCACTAGGATCCTTAAAGGCAAGGGATTAAGAGTCACAATAATATTCACATACTAAAGGGGAACACAAGAAAGGGCTCTGGGAAATGCCACTGAGTCCTTACACCTCATTAGGGTGGAGAACGCAGAGGGAAGTTTGACTTTCACACTAAAGGATGCTTCAAGGAATGGTAGGGGGGAAGAGGGGGGCACTGGGAGAAAAGATGGGAGGGGGATAGAAGAAGGGACTGGGGAGGTGGGTGCAAGGGGACTGGGGAGGAGTGGACAGAGAGAGGGACCCAGGTACCTATTAAGTTTGTTTGATTGGGAAAAATAAATAAACAAATAGAAAAAAAGTGAGTGCAAACTTGCCACATTTCCCAATGAAAATACAGAGTTGCAACCCCTTGGCAATTGTAAAGTATCTGTGCATGCCTAAGGTGTATAAGCAGCTTGTAGATGCATATTCCTCTAGGATGTTTATCATGGTGATGTATGTTATTATTTTTGCAAAATGAGAAAAATGTGTACTATAACTATGATAATAAACTGAGAATATAGAAATTTAATAAAATATTGAACTATTTGTGGGATAATGCAAATATGGGATATATCTCTTACCATCCTTGCTTCTTTACATTTCAATATCAATGTTCCTTACGTTGTGAGGGTTGATTTGGAGAAAAAAAAAACAAGTACTGTTTAGTGAATTTTCAAAGTACAGTGGTGACTTGCTTGTATATAGATAAGGAAGACGTTACCTTTCTGAGGCAAGCTGGCTATCATCAATTACAGAATTAATTACCACCATGATACTAAAGCTTGAATGAAATGGCAAAAGTGAGAAAATGCGAGAAGGAATGCATGCCTTCAAGGCTTCAAGGCTCTACTTTACTGAACATGCAGAGCAGAGTTTCATCTAAAGGTCTGTGAACGTGCCCTGGAAAGATCACTCAAGTTTGTTATTCCTTCACAATGGGAGACAGGAGGATACTGCTGTTGAAGATGTTCTAATGAGCTGCCCTGATTTTATTTCTTCCTTCTCTGCTGGGAAAACATCTTTGAAAATAGGTTACCCTTATTCCTACACCTAAATAGGTTACCCTTATATCTATACCTACTCATATTGGGTCCAATATGGGGTTAGGCTATGGCAAGGGGAAAATATTTTTAATTATTTAAATAATACTGCAAAACTTGATAGCTATTTAACCAAAATCACAACAGTGGAATTTGATCGTCTCAGTTCAATAGAAATTAACTATAGATCTACCATGAAATAAAAAGTAGAGGATAACAAATCTGCGATTATTTACTTTATGTTATGCTTATATTTTTACTTATAAAAGTCTGACTTTATTTATGTATTATGGAATAAAATGACATTTTTCTGCTAATGAGAAGAACACAGCTGATTTTCAGTTTCATTTTAAGGGGATAATTCAGAAATTTAGCACAAAATTTCTACAAAACATGCATACATCTAAAATGTTGTCAGCCATATGTAAACTACTTCAGTATAAATTTACCATGATAAGACTGAAGGTAAATTGTTGGTACAGAGAGAAGGCTATTTGGAGTTCTGCAAATATGTACCGTGTGTCTGAGCTCAACTTTTGATCTAGTTTCTCTATACAAGTTGTATTTAACATCTTTGATCTCCCAGTTAGTGATCTAATCTGCTGTATAACTTAACTTTTATTGATCTGTTCTCATGCTAAGCAAATCAAGTCTCACTTTTATGGGGTAGATTGAAAAAGATAGTAAAACTGCCTCTGAGACAGCAGTTTAAATCTGTGCAATAACAGTGAAAGCAAGAGATAAGACTTTTATTACACTGCCAAACTTCACATGAACTCAAAGTGCCATTAAATAGGTATGTGTCATTTGCCACTGATATTTATTTTACTACAGATCATGGTTACCACCCATTTGGAAGCAATGCAGTGCATTTTCTACTGTCATAGAATATATTGCTGCCCAGGTACCTGCATTTATGACTGCATTTGGTGCATAACACTGCATTCTTCTTGAATGAATTATTTATTCTGATTGAGCACTATCCGCATGCATGTATTCTCCTTGCCTTTCTATCTACACAGGAATACAAAAGTGCAGAGGTTTATGTTGGGCTGTCTTTGCAATGTCTGATTTTAAACATCGTGTTTTAGTGAATAAAAGGCTACTAATACGCTTTGACTACCTTCAGTTGTCTCTTGTAATGCTATATTCTTGCTGTTTCCAGTGATATTTTATCACAAGAATGGAGTAATGTAATGCAAAAATTTAGGCTCAATGGATATTGATAAATTACCACTTGCACTGCTATGGACACATTTCTAGAGGAGTCAGAAATAAGAATTCAGAAATATAGACGCAGAAATGCAAGCATTAAAGCTATAATTGACTTCAATCATAGCAATAAAGTTATATTTAGATACCATGTTTGGTTTCCATGAGGAGAGTACCATATATATTATAATATTAACTCTGTTCTCAAAAATTCTCACAAATCTGTACCTGGTATTGCAAGGCATAAAGCATATGTTTGGATTTTCAGAAAACAATGTATTTTAATACTTTGTAAATTCATGGTACAACTGGTAAAAAGTTAGCACTTCCATTTTTGTGACTTTTTAAAACTTTTATTAAGTATTCATAATATCTTTTACATTAATACTCAGTTAAAATTATTTTATTTAATATTTTAATTATTATTTAATTATTATTCTTATTTAATTATTATTTTTCTAAATAATTCTGTCACCTGGACACAATTTTTCATTTATCCAGTGTGGGAAAAATGTGTTTTTAAGTTAAATACTTTTGCAATGACATTATCATGTCAGATTCCTTTCATTCACTTCAGATTTGCTTCATTAAGTGACTCTATTGAAAACTATAAATATTTGGATACATTTGACAGATTACTTCCTCACCCAGCCAGGAAGCAGAAAGAACCTAGTGCACTGGAGTAAGGTTATACCTTATAATGTTCTCTCCTAGAACCTAAGTTCTCCAATGAGAAGCCACCTCCCTAGGCTCCCACAGGACCTGTATCAAAACAGGACCAACATCTAGGTATCTAGTATTCAAACACATTATACTATGGGAACGTTTCACTCTTTAATCATAACATGTTTGGTAGTTTCTGGTTGTATTCCTCATATGTGAAATTTATTGCTCATTTGCTAAAAAGTATTTTATTTTTAGGGAATTCATTATATATTTAGTTAGCTTTTTAAATAAAATCTACTAGTAATTTGTGTGTATGCATGTGCACATGCACATGTGTTTGTGTATGTGTGTGATATGCATGTCAGCATGTGGGTGCATGTGCCTATGTGTGGGTTTGTGAAGGCCAGGACAGGATATCTAATGTCATTTCTATTGTTGTCAGCCTTCTTCCCTGAGAGAGGCTTTTTCCACTGAAGTAGAAGCTCATTCTTTGAGCTAAGCATCTTGAATGACTGTCCAGTGATGTTGTGGAATCCACCTGTCTCTGACTCCCAGTGCTAGGGTTGCAGGTACATGAAACCATGCCCAGCATTAAAAATCTATCTATTAACATAATTTATAATGGATGGTGAATATTCTATGTTTCCTTTTCATTATTTGCATAGATGTGTTAATTTTTACATTTCTAAATATTTTAATGCTCTACTAAATTCTGAAATATCTGCAAATATTATTTTATAAGTACACAATTCCATTTTCTGTTTTACAGATCAAATATTTACTTATTTTAAATTACAATACATTAAAATAAAGTTCTTTTTATAAACAAACCAGTTTATCTTTAACCGCAAACTGTTTTTAATTTGTTGGTAGCTCTAGAACTTTTTTTTCAGAGAAAACTATAATTTTAGATAAAGCTGTTTTATGCCCAACTCAAAATAGTTTATAACTGAAAAAAGCAATTAATATGCAAGTGATGTATTTAGAAGTTGTGAAGAAGGAACGGAGTTACATCCATAGCTGGATAAAACACTCAAACATTATACTCAGCACCTTTGAGAATTCAGGCTTTTATCTTGCCTTGTTTTCAAATCACAGGGGGAGTCTAAACTGAAGACAATATCATAAAGGTACTAATATGCAGCAGGTAGCTTAGTTAAAATGTCTTCATCAGCAACAGAGAAAACATCTGATTTGCAGTCAAGGAAGTGTTGTTAAAATGAGGGAGAAAAGTTGTTCATGGGAAGTGGAACAGTCATCCATTAGTCCACAGCTGGCCCACTTCAAAATAAGAAAGGATGACAGACATCCCCACAGTACAGAGTGTGATTTGAATTCTTGGGAAGACTGAGCCACCTTTTACTCAACCTCTGAATCTTGTTTAGCCATGAGACTTATTTTGGTTAAGAAGTTAGAAAGTCAGCAACAAGGTCTGGAAAATACTGCTACGGCAAATTGGTTATAGGCTTTTCTTCAAGTCTTGTCGTTAGGTGGAAATATTGAGAGATTCAAGCTCTCAGGGAGCAATTTCTGACATATTAAAAACCACTAGATTGAGCTCAGACATGAGGGTAACGTCAGGTGAGATGAGTGCCATTCAGCCCAGAGGAGATGAATCATTCTCTTGTCCTCTAGATTAAATGGAAATATGACTAACTACAAATTTTAGGCTGTTAGATTTTGTGCAATTTGAGATACACAATTAGATAATGATAGAGTTCATCTGCTGCTCTAAGGAGTAAAAGAGAAACCATAAATGACTACCAAGCACAACATCTCATTCATGAAGGATTACTTTTTTGCAGACTATAAACTAACTGAACAGATATGGAGGCCAGGACTCTTTCAACAGTATAGATCCCACTTCAACCACTTTCAGTAAAGTCTTATCTCCCAAGAACATTATCCACACATTTTTATGGGCTGACAAAAAAATTCTACTGGATTTTCCAAGATGACTCTGGTTTAATAATTCTACGTTCCTTTGGGATTAGTAATGCAAATTAAGAATAAAAATCTTTAATCTTTTCTTTCATATATAGTTTACCTAAATTACCCCACTTGAAACAAATACCTGGGTTCCATAATTATGGACATGCCGTATTTTGTTTCTTTTTATAATTGGTTGGTATTCTAATTATCAAAGCAAAGAGATATCGATTTTATGCTGCCTAGACACATACAGCAGTCTCACATCATCATTTCTTATTTCTTTGGAGGAAGCAATAATCCCTTACTTTCATGATATGACATGAATTACCTTTGAAAGACAATTTTTGTTAGTAGGAATGTATTTAAGAGAAGAATGTTCTCTTCCCCTTTCAACTCTTGCAGCCAGTTCAAAGAAACAATGACATCAATCACAGACAACAATTAATGCTCACTATTACTGATAATGTGAAATGTAAGCAGCTGATACTTTCCACAGTCCAAAGATGGTTACATGCTGTATTAATCTCACACACTCTGACTATATTTCTAAATCTTGATTTTAGTTAAAATATCTTCCCTATTCTCGGCAAATTATTATCATTAGAATTTTAATTAATATTTTCCAATATTATAGTTTAAAATGAAACATCTTATATCTTGTTATGGACAAGGCAATTAGTTGACCAGTAGAGGGAATACTTTCTTTATTATCTCATTGACATGATAATTTATAAGTATTTCCATGATCTCTTCTTGGTTATCTTATTAAAGAATAAATTGAAGTGTGTCTATGTATATATGTATTATATATATACATACATATGTAAGCACATGTAATCTTTTCTTCAGTAACAATAAGGAAATGTCTTTGTGTCAATAAAACTATCAAAGCATTACTTTTTCAGTATATGATTTTATTAATTGTTCATAATTTTCTCACTATAGTCATCAAATTATAGTTTATTTTCTCGCATATGATTGCATTTAAAGTTTTTTTAACTTTAGTTTTACTATTGGTGTCAACCACTTAATTTACATGCTTTTGGAGTCATATTGCATTCACTTAAGCAGTTTCCCTCCTCCTGCTGTTCTACTTTTATGTGGACATGCGTTGCCTTTCTTCATAATATCTGATTCTCCTAACAAATGTAATTTCACATATTATTTCAATATAATTTCTTATTTCAGTCACCTAGTAATTGTATAGGAAAGCAGACTAAATTACTGTATATTGATTAGTTGCTAGTTGTTTTCCTAAATGATCTTTTTTTCTAACAAGAAATATTACTAAAATTGTATTTTAAAATTGTGATATATGTGATTGTTTCTAAATATTGGAAAATTGCTTCCTGACCTTTTCATTCTTCCAGCATTTTTTTCTTCTAGTCTTTTGAACTTTCTACAAACTAAACAAATGCTTGAAAAGCAAATAATGGCAATATTATCACTTTGGTTTAGATTGCACCAATTGAAAACAACATCATATGTTGGAGAACAGAAAGAAGTGGAGAGAAGAGAAGTAGAATATAAAATGGTGAGGAGTGCAATGTTTGCCAAATAGAAGTATTCAGTAAGTGTATATTGGTGCCTATGAAATGTATAGACTAGAGAGGCATCAATAGCCATGAGTAGAAAAGTAAAACACAGGATGAGAGTTAATGATTAAATTAACTCATTCTTCAATGTTGCCTAAATACATGTGATGTGCTTTCCTTCAGATATAGAATAACACTTCTGGGTCTATTAATGGACACAAATTTATATGTCTATATAATATGTTATATAGACATATAAATTAATGAAGCTTTTATTGATATATTTAAATCCTATTTATATAATAGTATGCATTACATAATAGTATGCATTATTAGATGTACCCAATACAGATTTAATGTCTCTTGGGAATAAATCAGTTGCTTTAGATGTAACAGGATGGCTGAATCATAACGAAAATGTTTCAGAATGTTGAATGTGTAAGCTACTTTTTTTCTTTCTGTCTGCTACTGTTGGATAGCTAATAAAAGTATACGTCAACACTCAATAACTCTAGCAACTTTATTAATCACTCTTAAGGCACTTTTGGTCCCTCTAGATTTAGAAATTGACAAAGCACTTATAGGCTACAAACTTAATTGTCCTTCATACTTTTAAAGCAAATATTATATGTATATCTTAAATACCAATCTACAGTCAATCTTCTATAATTACAGAAATAACAATGTCTAGATGTGGAATAATAAGTAGAACAATGTTAGAGAAAAACGAAAATGATTTATTTCAATAGTAAAGTGGGGTTTCATTTCCAGTTTACAAAGGTTAATGTAAGTGGCAGATTTTAAAATTTATTATAATGCTGTAGTTAGACCAATGTAGTAATTTTAATTTTAAGTACACATTAGGGGTCTAAATGAATTAATCCTCAAGTCATTTCTATGAAACATAAAAATCTTAATCTCTATTTCAGAGAATTGCAGAATGCAATTATTTTTCAATGACAATGTAGAATTTTCTAAAAATTAAGTAAATTCTTATTTCTATAAAAATAATTCAATTTTTCATCATCTCTAGCAACAAGTTTGTCTTGAATAATTAGATAAGGAAAGACCAATCATCTGGATAGGTAGAGAGGGAGAGAGGAAAAATCCTTTTCTCTATTGTTCAAATAAGAAATTTCAATATGCACTAAAACATAATACAAAATGAATTTCTTGATGAGGGCAAACTTTAAGAATGTGTTTCTTTAATGTATACAACTTAAATGAAATAATCTGGGACTGTCTTCCAGAGCTTATTTCATACTTTGTGGAACCCTTTCCTGAAAAATCAGTTTTTGTTTATCATTTTTTCCACTTTAAGTTTGCTCTTTGGCATTTTCATTCATGTACGTAGGGAATTTAAATTTCTTCACCCCATGTTAACCAGTTCCATCTTCTCTTTACGATTAAAATACCTCTTTCCCAATCAGTCTCTTTCCTCCTTACATGTCATTTTTTACATGTGTGGCCGACTGGTCATCAATGCTTGCAGGGACTTTGAACATGGCTTATGTCAGTGTAAGGGTCACTCAACATTTCACAGCTAGCATGCTCCCACAATTGTCACACAGGGAGGGATAAGCTTCATGAGGAGCCATACCCACGATGAAATGCTGACAAGTAAATATTGTGCAATTCTTATTTGCCCTGATTTAAGGGTGCAACAACCTTCCTGTCCAGAAGACACTATTTTGAGGTGATCTTCCTCAAAATATACCTTATATTCTCATTCTTATATACCTATCACCCCTTCTTTCTTGAAGTCCCCAAAGACTGTGGTGGGGGTTATACAGATGTCTTATTTAGTAGAGCAATCCCTGATCATTTATTCTCTGCACTTTGTCCAGTTGTGATTCTCTGAAACTTCTAGATCCTATGCTGGCAGCTGCTTTGACACTTATAATGTGTTTAGATGGCAATGTGATACCAGGTTCATATAATTAAACCTTAATAATTTGTTCCCCTCTCAGGCATGTGCCATCCATATTCACATGTTCTTATTTCTCACCATCTGATGGTTACATTATCTTGCACTCCTACCACCCTCTCTTTCGTGATACTATCAGGGACTTGGGGCAAGAAATATATTTGTCCTCTTTATGACTGAGAATTCCACAGGTGTTTATTCTATGTGATTCATGTTACTAGATATGAGTTTACCCTTGATGACCTAATCTTAAGTTTAACTTTGGAAAAAGTGGTTGGTTGTTCCATAACATTTGGGCTACTATTGCACAAACGGGCACTATCTTGCCAGGGTGATTGTTATTATAGCTCACAGAATTCACAGCTGGAAATACTTGTTGATGTTTGTTTTTTTTCCCCAGCAGCCTTCATAGCACCTTCTGGTACTGTGAAAGCTGTCCAACAGAGAAAGGAAGCTTCCAAGTCATTTCCAGCTTGTTTTCTCCACCTCCTGGGATCACAGCCTGTGGTGTCTTCAGCAGAAAGGTCTTATCATCAGGTTCTGATAGGCAACAAAGAGCAATTGCAAAATCTTGTAGTGCTTTAGGATGGCATTTGAGACCTCCCTTATGAGAAGCTCAGTTGGAGACTTCACACTCCTGTTCCTGGGAGTATTATTTAATTGCCTGTGGCTTCTTGGATGCACATCTTAAGATATTTTCTGTTAACCGTCTCTTCTCTGTGTACACCTAAAGAGGAAACTGACCTTTATACATTTTAGTTGTATTTTTAAATAAGCCTATTATATAGTAGGATTCTATGTGTAGCACACATCTTTAATGTTAACTAAAATTTTGAAAGTTTGTTTTATTTCATGGGAAAGCTTGGAGGACACAGATATCCATTTAGAAGGGAATTTTGAATAATGTCATTTTCCTAAGTGTAAACATCATTCAAAATCATTTCCAAGTATTCTAGCCACATTAATAACTTCTTCATTCTAAATCATAACAAATAATATGAACCAATATAAAATATGAAATCCTTTTGGGTTTTGTGCATCTAAAACCTCTCATTCTCTCTCCATAAAGAATGGGAGCTTGTAAATATTATAAATATCCAGGTAAAGAGTCATTCAGGTGGAGACTATAGTCAGATGCATATTCATGTTGCATGTTTTGGGATGATGAGTAAGGATACATTCATATGTTGTAAAAAACTGTCCTTAGTCACACTTATTTTAGAGATGTTATGAATGCAATAAGTCCATTTTGTTCAACTTCAGAGAAAATGCCTCATTAATTTCACTGATATGAGGAATATGATAATCATGAGCTAACCACTTGTGCTATTTTGATTTTATGAAATGAAGTTTTTTGTGGAGTAACAGAACTTTCAAGTTTATGTTCCATTGCACACATAGGCATTTTTTATTCTTTTCAAGATGAAAAATAATTGTTAAGTCTGCCATATCATGAATCTTAGTATTTCCACATCATGTAGCTTAGAATTAGTGACTTTAGTCTAAGCTGCCTATTACATTTTGATAAAACAAAAAATAATAAATCAACTATATCTCACCAAAATACTCTTATCATGTAGTTTAGTCAAGAAAAAGAATGTGCACTTTACCAATCTCACGGAGACCAAAGACACTAAGAACATCTTAACATAGTCTCCTGATAAAGCAAATTCCCATAAAACATTGGAACTCCAATATGCAAGAAGCAGGATGATGCTTCCTTTCTTTCCTAAAAGGCAGTGCTATCTGTGCTAATAACAGACATCTAAAGGAGGTTTCATGTCTCTGCACAAAGCACAGTTCTGTTTCTTGCTGGGCATATTAGAATGAACGTGCAGGTTTGCCTACTTAAAGGAGTTATTTTTCCATTAAAAATGTTGTGTACCTATCAAGAGTAATTTTTCTTTTTTCTTTTTTAAATTTATTTTTATTTTTCTAAGGCTACAAGCATATTGAATACTTATCCCTGCTTCATTCTATCCACCTTCCCTCCCATCCCCCCCCCCCCCCGTTCCTTTCATCCATCCATTCTACTCTCTCCCACCCGTCTTCCTGTCTGCTTCTATGGAATCCAGGGTTCCCTCTGACTTGTCTACTTGAAGGGGCTCAGGCCTCTTGTGACATACCAATTTGCTTCTCTTCACTGAGAGGGACACTTCCCTTCACTCCTCTAGCTTTAGTCAAGGGTAAAATTTAAAAGGTCGGAGTGGGATTGGAAATTAAGAAACTCTATTATTTAAAACAGTTCATGAAAATCTTTCCGAAAGCATTGAAATACTTCAGAAAAGATGGGCAGTGGTGAGAAAGGGCAAGACTTTCAAACAGCATCCTGAAACAGATTTCCAAACACAATGCAATTATTTGACTTACACTTGAAAACTGATTTTAGAAACCAAAACCTAAAATTTTGATAACAAAGAGAGACAGCTCATCAGTGAGAAATGTAAGCTGCTAATGATTCACAAAAAAAATTTGAAAAAACAATTAAGAAGACTAACATGTCCTAAAGGCTGTGTTTCTCCTTTTTCTTAACCTTCTGTTCATACTGTCTCTCGTTGTTATTTGGATAGCCTTCTAATTCTTTCTCTTCCTCTTCCTTGTCTTCTTTCTTTTCTTTTTCCTCCTCTTCTCTCTTCTTTTTATTGTGCCTGTAAGCTCCTATCTCTTCACTTTGAATCTGGTAAACAGTTCCTAAAATGCCAGTTAAAATGTCCTTGATCCTCCATGAGACAGCCCCAGAGCTTAAGTGAAGGGCGTTTGGTGCGCTCAGCTCAGTCCCCTGTAAATGTCCACATCACAAAACCGCAACACTTAATTGTGGGTGATTGATTATCTCTGCTCAGTTTAAACTCTTGCTCGAGTCAGCCAGAAGACTTTATTACCCTGGTCCAGCCAGGGTGGTCCAGTCAGGTCAAAGTCGAGGTCAATAATAGGGTAAGAAGGTACTGACTTTGCCCACAGACATGACTCCTCTCCACCAGAACAAAGAACTTCACTTCTCAGGGATGCCATTTGCACAAACAGACACGGTCACCATTAATACTGAAGAGCTAAGCAAAACACCAATAAGCATGTTCTATAGGACAGTATTTTTCCATGATGGGGGACTTATTTTATTAATTTAAGAAGTAAAGTGTTAGTTAAAGCTTATTAACTTATTAAATGCTTTAAACTGTTGCCATTATGTGAATTTATTCATTAATTGAAATGTCTGCTCAAGTATCAAAATTGAAAATACAATTATAAATACAAATTTGTAGAGTAAAAGCTTTCAAATATACACAATAGACTTGAAACTTTAAAATTATAAAATAGTATTGCTCAAAACACTTAAAAATTGTGCATTTACTTATGAAGAAGACTCAAAATATCTTTGGATTTTTTTAATTTAAGAGTTAAATTTTAAGGCAGAACTTAAACATGGAACAGAATTCAAGTGTTACAACATCAACAAAAAATGACTCATCAATATGGACCATAAATAATTACTTTACATGATTTTAATAGGATATTATGGCAAAATAAGTTTTGATTATAAAATTAATAGTAAAATGATTGCACAGGCTGCAAAGCTTGTGCCACAGTTGAGAACAGTGCATTTGGATCATAAGCATTCTTAATAAATTTTACATGAATTAATCCATTTAATTGTAAAAAATGAAGAGTAAATGCTTTATTATATTTTTAAATTATAAGTTATTTAAAACATGTAAAGCATGAATTAAGTAGAGTTGGATGAAAATGAGAAAGAATATAGGTATATAGAAAGAAAACGGGATGGGTTAGCTAAATACACTTTTATCTACACATTAATCACACACGTGTGTGTATGTGTATGTGTGTAAATATATGTGTATGTCACTACTCAACATGAGAAAATTCCCTTTGAAAAATCATTTGTTATAATAAACATTGTTAAAAATAAATTTTTCTCACAGGATCATCTCCATTTCTTTGGCCTTCTCCCAGAGGTGTGTATATATATATATAATGTATCCTTGGAAGATTTACTAAATTTCTGTGATCATTTCACAAGAACTAGTGACTTGTGTTCAAGCCAAAAGAAGAATTGTATTTTGTAGTAAAGAATCAATGTTATTTAGCTTAGTAATGATTATTTTATTCAATGGAGTATAACTTGAAAAAGTCTGTTTTAAAACGTAGATATGGACTGGAGAAATGGTTCAGGAGTTAGGACTCTGCCTTGTGAGCAGAAGAATCTAAGTTTGGATCCCAAGTCCTATGTAAAAACAACAAGCAGATATGGCAGAGACCTGCGCTTCCAGCCCTGCTGGGCAGAGCCTGGGAAATCCTAGTGCAAAGACAAAAGGAGGTAGAAGTAATCTGGGATGATTCCAGAAGTCATCCCGGTCCTCCACACAGTGTACATGTGTGTGCACACGCACACACACACATAAAATAAATAAATAATACTAAAATGTAGATACACTACCATGATATTTTTATACATTATAAGGAAATGATTAACATCTGTATAATTATCAAACTCCAATATCTTGTCAGAAAAGGAATATTGTGATATAATGAAAACTGAAATTTCTATTTTATAGTAAACTGATGTCAACTTTAAAGTTATGTTAATCTTTCAATATTAATTTGAGTCATGTCATATCTATAATAACTTTTTAAGTGCTATTATTTAGAATTAATGAGACACCTAATTGGCTTGGAAGATGGGTCAATTTTTTAACTTTTATTATGCTGGGGAATTATTTTTCTTTCTTGTGTTTGTCTTCCTGTCTCTCATTCAATCTCTTGCTTCCAAACATCAAGCTTTTAGTAGGATGAGATGATTAATCATCATGGAAATGACACACAGAGCACAGAACCATAAAGAAAAAAAAACAGAAAGAGTCATAGTGCTGCACAGATACCATTGATCCACGTACGGTGCAGACAACTCTCATTGAAAATCTAAAACAGGAGACTTTTATTGTAATCCTATGATGGTATACTTTAATATTCATATTCTTAGAAAATATAATAAATCATCCTCCAACACAATCTAAAATACATTGATAAAAGTATTACATATGTTAAATATTTTTAAAAAATCATGATATAAATAGGTTAATCAGTTAGTATTTCTTTCACAGGAAATTGAAAGAACTTATTTGTACCTAAAGATTACTTTCCATTTTTCCTAAGAAAAATGTTTAAGATGAATTTATTTTTTAGGTCGTTGTCATATTCTTTTGGATTAAGATGTTTATGTTTAGTAAAGAGAAGCGTCTCCTGCAGGTTTAGAAATTATGAAAGAAAGAAGTTATTTGAGGTGTCAATAGCGATTTTGTTCACTTTTGAGCTGCAGGTTATTAACCTAGAGGGATGTGATACTGGACTTTCATGAGTAAATGTTGATATTGACATCTTTGTCTCTCTCTTGAAGATATGGATAGCAGGGACATAAGTTGGATCTTAACTTGACAGCATGTCATATTCAGAAGGAAAGTTATGCAGGTCCAGACTCTGAATCATGATTTCAATACAATGGAGTTGTATAAAAAAATACGCCTGACAACTGAGAGTGATGTAACATAATCTCAACTGGATTTGTAAACTCTTTATCATTCTGTAATACTAAAAGAAGGAGAAGGAGGACAAGATGGAGGAGGAGGAGAAAAAGGAGAAAGAAGAGAGGAAAGAGAGGAGGAGGAATAACCTGAGATTGACTTTCAGATAATGGAAATCTCAACACTCAAAAAGGAATATAAAAGGAAAAAAAAACCTCAAAAGTAGAGTATAAGAGAGAAAAATAAAAAGAAATCAAAAGAGCATGCATTTGAATTTAATTTATTTTGATGAGGACACAGAGCAATTTATATTAGTGGTTCTAATATGAACATTCTTGAAACAGTTTGCTGAGTTGTGTTCAGGGATGACAATCTGAATACGCCATCCATCAGGAAACCAATGCCATTCAATTCACTTCTGCTTCCTTATGCCTCACAAATTTGCCTGAAGATTTTGCTAAGATCTTAGGGGAAAAAAGGAGAGAAAAAAACAGTAGGCCTTGAATGCTCAAGGAAAGAACATAGTGAAGACAATCAAAGCACCAAAATATTCACTGCTGACCCACCAGAACAGACACACCATTCTGACCAAGAAAAGCCCAAGGTAGTCTGCACTGTGCAATCAGTATGTGTACCTGTGTGCTCTTGTGATGATGAATGAAGAATGAGAAATGCTGGAGAGAAGAAAATAGGTGAGAAAATTAAAGGGTAGCAAGATGAGGGAGGATGGGGACAGGGTGCGTTGAGGTAAAAAGAGGACAAGAACTCTCCAAAGAGACAGCCATTTTCAGTTTCCACATTATATGTTGCAGGTAGCTGTGATAAATTCTGTTGGCCATGTTGTCCTGGACTGAATCATGGCCTTTTTGTTTTGGAGCCAGTCTTGAATTATCTGTGATGAATTTACCTCTACTTAGCCTTCCACATCATATTGTAACATTAATTATCCTATTCAGAAACATAAACCTACTGTGTACTCTAACATTATTTAATATTGTATAAAAGTTTTATATTGTAACATATAAAATTATTTAACTTATTCAGAAATATTTATTGAGTACTTGCTAAGTGCCAAAAATTTTTAAAATATTTTGGTGACCGAAGATGATTATTTTTTCCTCTGGTGAAGGTTAAGTCCACCAATATACACTAGTAATAACTGAAGGTACATGTTATAAAGTTCATATTCTTGAACTTTCTTCTGGTTGTGTTCTACTTAATTTAAATTATGTTGCATGATTTCCAGGTGGAATCCACAGTCATAACCTCTATTTTTCACAAGAATGCTGTTTTAAAACAATTCATTTACTACACTGATCTTAATTGCTTTCCAGTAGAAATTACAATGTTAAATAGTAAAGTATATGTGTGAACCTGAATTTCAAAATGAAGAAGGCATGAGAAAATATTTCAACATAGGTAATGTGAGGTGAGAAAGTTCATAGAACGAAGTTCATGAATTTTGTACATCATCAAACTTGCAATGAATGGCAAGTAGTATTTCCACATATTGCTGTTCCTTACATCGAAGCATATGTATAAATCTCTTCTGATCATACTGAAAGCTCTTAATTATAAGGTATAACATGGCTTCAGCTCTACTAAAGACAGTTCATCTTTCAATTAAGATCTTTTAGCAATACAGATTATTATCTCCATTTCTAAGATGCAGTAACTGAAATTCTGTCACACAAAAGTTTGCCTAAATTGGGCATGTGAGAAATAACAACATTAACATTAGAACTGAAATCTTAGTTCAAATCCTGAATTTATTCTAACAGATTAAATGCTTTTTGGTCAAAATAAATAAAAATGTTAGGGTATTTATAAACAAACTCAGGGTGTGAGTATTTGCTGTTTCACATCATCATGGAAGCATGAAGCTAAATAGAATTGGTGACTCTTGCCTGATAAATTGTTCATCTTTATAATTGTTGTGTAACATTAGTAAAGAGGTATTATTTTAGCAAAGAATGTGGCAGCTACTCTTTCTGCAATGTAAGACAACACTCAAATTCAAGCACATTAAGGGGAGAAAAGGAGATTTATTTATTTATTTATTTGACATACATTTTCAGAAGTTTTATTCAGACCATTGTGGCAGAAAAGGGATGACAGACAGCAGAATCTGGCGGTGTTTTGAGTTACATTCATCATGGAGACTGAGAAAAAACAAAACTGTGAGTATACTGCTACCAGAAGCAGGGTGCGGCTACCCAATCTCAAAGCTCATCTTCTGTGACATGCCTTTCAGAAATAGACTCCTCCTCCTAAGGGTTCTATAACCTTCCCAAACATCAAAATTCAAACACGTGGGCTTGTGAGCAACAACTTATATTCAAAATTTAACACGTCTTGAATTGTGAAGTAAATTACTAAAACCAAATTTGAAGATAAGTGCAATGTTTGCTAGGTTTCTGCTCGTATTCATTTTGATTTAGGCAAAATCTTACAGATGTTACCATCTGCTCATTGGTAGTATCTATAGCTCACTCTGTGCTAAAGGAAATGTCTCATAAAACTGAAATTTTAATTAAAAATATAAAGTAGAAAATCTTTCAAATATTTTACAACTTTTTCTTTTGTTTCTGATAGCAAAAGTAAAAATCCACTAGATTATCTTTTTTATCATTTGTTTCCTCAGTAGCCAAGACTGCAATCTTTTGAGTCAGATTTCAGATCATTTCTTCTGAAGAACTTTCTTTTACCAAGTAACTGGAGATTTTAATCTAAGGAAAAAGATTAAAAATTAAGTAATTATTGTGGTATTTGTGACTATAGTTATTTTGCTGAAATGACTCAGGACAATTATTAATCAAATAGAAAGTATTATTGCCAAAGAGCTGCTAGACAGTGAATTTGCAATGCACATCATCTATGCCCTCAAATTTTGAGGCATTAGACTAAATGTTTTGAATGATTTTAGTGCTGTCATCTGTTCTGAAAAAAAAGGGTCAGCATTTAGGCAAAACTCATGCTACAAAATATAGCTTTGTCTAACATTCTAGGCATATATTTTACTCATAACTAAGGCATTTTTCAGTAGTGCCAATATCATCCTTAGAATCCTTAGTACTATTCTTCAATTGAATTTCAAACTCATTTTGACTATAGATAGCATGCTAGAACTTACAAATATATTTATTTATACTTCAAATCTGTATAAAATTGTGTGCACAATTACATGTCTAGAGACAATTAAATGAGCCAGTGAGAAAATTTGCAGTAGTGTACATCCCTAAAATCCTGAGTTTGATCTCTGGAGCTTATACTGTAGAAGCAAAGAACTAATTCTGTAAAATTATCACTTTGTCTTCAAATGCACTATCACATTCACACATATACATGATATAAACACATACAACTACACACATAGTAACTAATTAAAATAAGTGCATAATAACCAATTAAATAAATTATTGAAACATTTTTAAATTGCATGTTTAACACTTCTTTCTTAATTTTTGATCTAAGGGCATAGCTTTGGTCTTCATTTTTCTAATAGGATATAAATGTTCTTAGCATTGGCATTAAGAGTACATTGTTACTTATTAGATTATAATTTAACTTGCTAAATGATGTGTTATTATAAACAAATGATGTGATATTATAAAACACAAGCAAATTCTCTCTCTGCCATGTTCAGCACAAAGAACACAGATTTTTGGTATTTTATTATAGTATACATACAATATATCCCAGAATGTGGATTATACCTCTTAAAATTATTTCTAAAATAAATTTTCATTATTATATATTAAATTTCAACATTTACCACTTCTCTGAAGTATAGCAGCCTATCTTAACCTACAAAAGCAGACTTTATTTTGCTTTGAAATTTTATAATAGAACAGATCACTTTGGAATGAGGAGAGGCAGACTTAATTTGTGATGGTCAATGTGCCTCTTCAAGAACTTTCAACTGTCAGCATAAGGAAGAGTAAACAGAAGACTCAAGGTAAATTCTAATATAGATCATTCTGAAATTAAAGTTTAATATGCACAGATATGCCTTTCATTAGAAGAATCTCACGTTTTATTTTTTGCATATACATTTTCTATCAAATACATTTTATAGTAACTGCCATTCATTTTTTTTAAAAAATACTGAATTAACAATATTACTCAAAAAATAAAAGAAAATCCCATAAATATTTAACTTCAAATAGTTTGATGGGAAAATGCTGTGCATTAATATTGACAATTTTATTCTGCTTGAGTTGCTTGAAAAAATCTTCAGCAGGAATTCATAAAATACTCCTTACATATTTACAAGAAACATGAAGACAAGATGTCTTTTTCAAGTCATGAACTTAGGAGTGTAGGATGTTTCATTATATAGACATAGGCTACACATAAACATTTGGGTGTTTTTTCAGTCTTGGAAATCTAGACTTAGGTGTTTAATGATTTAAAACATCTTTCTAACCTCTGGCTCTTAACAGCATCTGGAAGCACTGTCAAGTAAGAATATACTATAAAAAAGGATTACCTTGGGCTTTCAAACCACAAATGAAAGACAGAAGCTGTGATGGGAGACAACAGAGATAAAGAAACTGTTTCCTGCTAAGTTTCAACCCCCTGTAAAAAAATTTTTCAGGCAAACAAAGTTGTCTAAACATATGAAAATCAATAAATATAATTCACCATATAAACCAGACCAAAATTCAAAACCACATGATACTCTCGATAGATGCAGAAAAAGATTTTGACAAGATCCAACAGCTCTAGAGGCTGTTGGAATGGAAGGAACCTTTATTAATATAATAAAGGCTGTACACAACAAACCAACAGCAAGGATTTTACTATATGGGGAAAAACTCGAAACATTCCTACTTGGATCAGGAACTAGACAAGACTATCCACTGTTACCACTTCTTTTCAATATTGTACTTGAAGTCTTAGCTGAAGCCATAAGGCAAGAAAGGGACATAAAAGGGATTCAAATCGGCAAGGAAGTAGTTAAGCTATCCCTATTTGCAGATGACATGATCCTATACATGAGTGATCCCAAAAACTCCACAGGAAGCTCGTGGAACTAATACAGAAGTTCAGCAGGGTGGCAAGATACAAAATAAATGTACAAAAATCAGTGGCCTTCCTATATGCCCAGAATGAAAGACATGAAAAAGCCCTGAGAGAAACAATCCCATTTACTATAGCACTTGGTATAAACCTAACCAAGGAGGTAAAAGACCTTTACAATGAAAACTTTAAAACCCTCAAGAAAGAAATTGCAGAAGAAAAGGTGGAAAGACCTCCCATTTTCCTGGATTGGCAGAATCAACATCATAAAAATGACCATCTTACCAAAGGCAATATACAAATTCAATGCTATACCAATTAAAATCCCAAAGCAATTCTTTAAAGAAGTTGACCAAACAATCTCAAAATTCATATGGAGGCACAAAAGACCCAGGATAGCAAAGACAATCCTGAGTAACAAAAACATGGCTGGAGGTATCACCATACGAAACCTTAATCTGCAGTACAAATCCATAGTTTTAAAAAAAAGCCTGGTACTGGCTCCAAAATATACACACAGATTAATGGATAAGGGTTGAAAACCCAGATATAACCCAACAAAATTACAGGCATTTGATCTTTGACAAAGGGGCCCAGAAAATCCAATGGAAAAAGAACAGTATCTTCAACAAATGGTGCTGGCAAAACTGGATCTCCACATGCAGAAGATTAAAACTGGACCAGTACTTGTCATCATGTACAAGACTTAATTCCAAATGGATCACAGATCTTGATATAAGGCCAGAGCCTATAAAAACCATAGGTGAAACGGTAGGGAACACTCCTCGAGATGTTTGGGCTAGGCCAACAGTTCCTGAACAGACATCCAATAGCCCAGTCACTGCTACCAACTCTCAACAGTTGGGATCTGGTGATATTAAAGAGCTTCTGTTCAGATGAAGAGATTGTAACATGAGCTCAAAGGCAACCCACAGAATGGGAGAAAATCTTCACTAACCACATATCTGATAGAGCTCTGTTATCCAGAGTGCACAAAGAACTTAGAAAACTAAACACTAAGGAAACAAATGGCCCAATTAAAAAATGGGCCCTGGAACTTAAAAGAAACTTTACCAGGGATGAAATTAAATTGTCTAACAAATATCTTAAAAAATGCTCCACATCCTTAGTCATCAGAGAAATGCAAATCAAAACCTCCCTGGGATATCATCTCACCCCGGTCAGGATGGCAAAAATCCACAATACAAACAACAACAAATGCTGGAGAGGATGTGGAGAGAAGGAAACTCTCCTACATTGCTGGTGGGAATGCAGGCTCATAGAGCCACTCTGGCGAGCCGTCTGGAGATTCTTAAAGAAATTAAAGATTGAAATGTCATATGACCCTGCAATTCCACTTTTGGGAATAACCCCCATACAGCAAAAATTCACCTCAATAGCACAAGCAGACTCTGTTCATAGCAGCACTGTTTACAATAGCAAAGTCATGGAATCAATCCAAATGTCCAACAGTTGATGAGTGAATAAGGAAATAGTGGTACATCTATACAATGGAGTACTACTCAGCCATCAAAAATGATGAATTACTGGAATTTGCTGGGAAATGGATGTCATTAGAAACAATTATATTGAGTGAAGTATCCCAGACACAGAAAATTAAGTGCCTTATGTACTCCCTAATAGGTGGCTCTTAGTACAAAACCCACTTAGAGACACTCAAAGATAAATCTCTGTGATAACTACAGTAATTGCTAAGATTATGAACAGGAGGTATGGAGAAGGAGGGCCATACCAGTAACAAGGAGAGAGGGGACCATGTTGCAACAGAGAAAATAGGCCACCATCCAAGGACTTGAAGTAAATAATGAGACATCTGGTTAAGTTCACAGACTTTCCTTCCTGATCATTTACAACTGATGGGGTAGGATCTTACCAGAAGGGGAGAGCATCTAGTCTGGCAGATAGAAAGTAACCATTTCGCAGATGGGTGATTGACCCCTCCCTCACCACGATTTCCTATTTTTATTACATCTACCTTTGAATATACTCTTAAAACAAGACTCTAACAGCTTTTTATCTCTGGCCAGGGGGTGACATCCAATACCCATCAGGATAGAGTGAAGGGCATTGCAGGAGCAGCAAAACTGAAAAATAAAAAGTCAACAAACTATAATCCAGAACTTCAGAGACTCTATATCAATCACCTGGAACTAGGCCAGCCTAATCTCTCCCCATCCAGAAGTACAGGGAAATTTGCGGAAGAGCGGGCGGTCGTATTGTAAGAGCACAAGGATGGGAGGAGCAATGATATGCAAGATACTCCACACAAGTTAGAGCCGAAGCAATCATATTTGGACTTTACATGCCCTGCACAATATCCAACACACTATTGATCTCACAAAGTCTAGCATTTGCTAAAGGCTTTAGGATCCTGGGAGGCAAGGGATTGACAGCCACAGTAGTATTCCTATGCTTAATGGGAACACAGCAAAGGTTTCTGGGAAATGCCACTGGGTCCTTGCACCTCATCGGAGAGGAGAACCCAGAGGAGAGTTTGGCATGTACATTAAAGGATGCTCCGGGGTTGGGAGTGGGAGGCACGGGGAGATGGGGTAGACAGGGGAGGGGGAGGGGAGGGGAGCACAGGGGGACAGGGGGTTAGAGGGATTGGGGGACCGGTGTACCTGTTAAATTTGTATGAGTGGAAATAAAAAAAAAGGAAAAAAAAGGAACAAAGCACTGGCATGAAATCAATACAATAAACAAAATGTAACATTATCATTCATATTAATAACACTTATTAATAAGGTCTAGTTTGATATAGAATAATATTTATTCTACAGAAAATGACATAGAAAAATAGAGTGAACCAAAATAAAATAAATTTTTAAGCTTCAAAAAAATGCTAAAATTGCAGAACAATTGAAGGACACTCTAATGTTCATTTCAGGTCTCTACACACAAGGCACATGTGTGTATAAATATTTGTATCTGTGTCCACACTTGTACCCAAACACATGAAAACATGGATACACACACTCAAGTTGCCCTTTTCAATACAGACATCCCAGATGAAACCCAAGAGAACACACAGGCAAGAAGACATGAAAGAAGGGTGGCTGATTGGAAAGGACAGGAGAAGAGTTAGGATTGAGTAGTAAGGGTTAAAATACATAAATCCTTGTATTTTTTAATGAAAGCATCATAAAATAATAATTAAAAACTGTGCAGAAATGATGACTGGAAGCTTATTTATAGCAGTGGCAACACTGTAAGTGCTCAATCTTCTTCCATAGGTAATTGGAGTATAAGCAATTTAGGCACTTTCCTTACAATGGAGTAAGAAGAATACACTTCTTATACATGGAACAACTTCTGTAAATTTAATTTAAGCAAACTGAGCACAATTCTAGATTTTCATTGGCTTATTTTTGCTACCTGTTATTTCTAGGTAGAAAAATACAAGGATAGTTGCTCCTGTGAGAATATGTCTTCTCTCTGCTTCTTGTAAAATCTAGCTAAAGTTATCCATCTTCTCAAGGCTTGGAAGCCTTTGACCAGATTGCCTGCTAATCTGTTTGCTGTTCACATTTTATCCAAGACTTGTGATATCTCCATTTAAAAACCAATTTCCTATTTGAATTCTGGAGAACGATTAACCATTAATTATTCTTGAATAATTCAATTACCATGATCTTTTGTTTTCTAAGGAATAATACTTCATATTCCTATCTAATTCCTGGGTCCCAAATCTACTTACATGTACAATATTTTCCAGTCTTCTCCACAATGGGAAGATTTTTCTAGTTTCTGTGAATAAGAAGTATTTCATGAATTCAGTTTGTTGGGTCAATGAGTCAAATGATGCATCTAAATCAAGTCCTTCCACTTAAAGGTGGAATATGTATATGACGATTGAGAATAGTTTGAGAATTTAAAAAAGCAAACTGGATATCTACAGGGAGTTAGACAAAATTTCATACTTTGTTTCACTTTTCACTGCCCATATATATGATCATAGTGTTTTTAACATTTTTGAGGATGCCTAGAACATTGTGCCCTGTGACATGGTAGGCATTTTCAAGGATTTCCCAATGTTAGTTTACACTGAGACAATCATTTTACTTTTTCAACCAGAATACTGTGTGTTTCTTTTGTGGGATAAATCTTAAAATAGACCTTAACTTCATGGGAGGTAAATTCAGAAACATGGGTAAAGTTAGGTTACGAAACTTGTATTATGCCATACCAAGTGGTTTCGATTTTATTGTGTGGAAGACAGAATGTCATTAAGGGATTTTAAGACAAGAATGATATGATTGAACTTGGGATTTATGTGGCATGTTCTTGCAGTAACCCGGAGATTATTTGGAAGTGAAAACGTTTGCTTATGTTCCTTTTAAGAGATGATGCTGCCTTCACCTCAGCTAACAGGTGGGAACTGGTCTGCAGGTGAGAGAGAATATGGTCTAGGTCCATTCCTCGGGTCTTTGTGAAACCTGCAACACCTGAATAGGTTGGAAGCAGTTTAGTCAGAAAGAAACACTAAGCTCACATAAACTGATTATTCAGTCTGAAAAGCATTTAAAAATTGATTCTCTAAATTTGTTTTTGAATAGACTCTAACAGTTGATACTCTGATGAGAAGGATAGAAATTTCTTGCCCAGGCTCAAGAGCCAATGCAATTGTAAAATGTAGCTAAGTTATCTGAAAGTGCTCATACATTTATAAAGCTCAAGTAGCTATGCTTAGATATCCAAGTTTGCTCCCTTCAACTATAGCTTCAGAATTGCACACCATACCTGCAGGGTAAGCCTGTTTGCTTTTGCCGAATTCTGACAACATCCTTACAGTCACATCTTCTGCAGACAATGTTTAATTGCTTCTTCTTTTTGATGTAATGGAAACCATCAGGTATACTTTTATCATGGTTGGGGAAAAAACAGAATCAAAAGTAAGCCATGGAATCTTAAAGTGCCACTTTTGTAGTAACTCTTTCAGCAATTGCTAGGAGCTGAAAAATGCTGATTGGTTGCCTAGAGGGTTATGCTAAGGAAAACAAGACAGAAATCCAAGCTGCAGAATTCAAGAAAACCTTTGTCATGGCAAACAATGGTGAAACCCAACATTGCCTGGAAGGGGAAATTTGAGTCTGCAATCTGTTAGACTTTATGCACTGATAAGCGATAAGATTCTGTGCCCCAGTTTGAAAAGAATACAGTAAACACAATTCTAGACAGACCTGCCTCAGGCTTGACATGACACTTTTGTGCTCTGTAAGCAGAAGAAAGGCAAGACAAGCTGCTTTTATTTTCTAGCATTAAATGTCAAGTAATAGCTATTAACAGGAAATAAGTGTTCTTTTCTGTGTTTCATCTGGTCTGTATAAATTCTGTCATGGAGGTAGAAAAGAATTATTCCTTTTTTTTCTCAGAAGCTTTCATATACAAGTATATTGAATTTATATATATTTCCATTTCTTACTACAAACCTCCAAATCTCTCCACTCCATCCTGTTTGTTCTTCATTTCAGCCAGTTTCTTTTACCCTTTCAGGTCTCCCTGAATGTAGAGATGAAAGTGAATATTTGGAAATTATGCCAGTCAATTGGACATTTCCAATTTTGAATGTTACAATTTTGAAACAGCTGGAATGCAGTGATAGTAAAATAAGTAAATATTTATGAACAAATCTGAATAGAAATCTACTCCTCACAATAGAAAACTATAAGTCTTAGCTATCCAATCATTATATTTAAGAAGTATACATCCTTGGCATATGTCTATCCCGCAGGACTCTACAAGTAAGGAGCAGGACTGGCATCAACAATGTCTTTATTATGCTGGACCACTGATTCATGGCCTAAGCAAAACATGTTAAGCTGAGTTCCTCACAGTGAGAAATTCTAGCAGTGTGCAAATCAGAAATATCTGTATAATCATAAGTGACACTTATTTAGAAAATAACCAAAGTAGCAAGGTACTGATTCCCATCCACTGACATACTCATCAGTATGCTATGAATTTCACATTGAATTTATCATTCAAATAGAGAATTTGAAATTGTAAAACAAAGTTCATTTCTACAGCTTGATTGTAAAATGCATTGTTCAGCCCTGTGACTACCAGATGTGTCCGTTATCCACCAAAATTTCCAACTACAGATACAAGGTATAAATACAATAAGTGTAAGCAATTAACAGTTAAATTGGAAATTTTAGAATGGCAAGTACTTTGTTAGCGTTCTGAATGACTTAAGCTTTTGCTCAAATTAATTACAATAGGAAATTCTTTTAAGTCCTAGAGAAAACACACATAAGGAAATTACTTAAACAGTCAGAAAAATGTGGATTTATAATGAATAACAAATGTAATGTGAGTAGCAATTAGCAATACTATATTTTTCTATCATTGTAGAGAATTATAAAATGCTTATATTTAAGTTTTTAAGTAATTGCAGCAACTTTAAGAGAAATATTACTTGAATAAGCAAGTATCTTTAAAGTTATTTCATTTCGACAATATTTCTACTCTTCTTAATAGTTTATTATAAGGGGAAAATGCTATACCAGGTTGTATTGATAATCAAGAAACAGGGGTTAAGGAAATGATTTAGTGGGTAAAAGTCGTTAATGTGGGTTTTGTACACTTGAGTTCGATCTCTGCATCTATGTAAAAAGTCAAATACTGTGATGTCTTCTATAATTCCAGCAATCCTCATGGGAGATGGGAAGCCTTGACAGGAAACCAGGGCCCAGTGAGCCTGGAGGACAATAAAGCAGCAACAATAGGAAAAAAAGAGAGATCCTGTCTCAGTAAGATGGAAGGCAAGAACCAGCTCGCAAAAGATGTCCTGTAACTTTCACATGTGCCATGCTACAAATGTACCTGAACACACACACACACATACATGATAAATTGAAAAATTATCGATAAAGAGTCCTTTATATCTCATCCATGGCAATCGCAATGAAAATGTAAAAGCTTTTGCTATGAATACAGCCTTAGTCAACCTGCTTAAAGAAATAAACATACATCAGACTCACTTTTGGAGTCAGAAAAATATGCAAATTGAAGTAGGAAAATAACAAGTTTAGATGAAGCACCAAACATCGAGGGACCATGGTCGACAAAAAACATTTCTACAGAGAACATCTCATGAAAACAAGAGTAAAAGAAAAGAAGAGAACAGACAGATATTGAGTGAGGGTGTCCCCTTCATCAAAGGCCAAATCTATGAAGCTACTTGACTTTCTGAGGAATTATCGACAATATTCCAATTTTTTTTCTAATCAGAATAAAGACATTACATGAATGAGGCAGAGAAGACTCATGAGGTCACATCTGCCATACTGAGAATTCAAGAGAATTTCTTTTTCCTGACAGTGTTAGAAATTGAGTGGTGAGTTTCATACAAGCAATAGTCTAACCACATTTTCATTAAAAAAAAAAAAACACAAGTGTTAAGAGGATGAAAGATAACAACTAAAGACCGAATTACAGCAAATATTTAGGGAGTTAATTTTGTGAAAGGGCTAGTAAGGACACTTAAAGATTGGAAAGGAAACTCAATTTTCTTAGGACAGAAAAGAAATTTCATTTCCGTTTGCCAATGTCAAATTTAAATGTGACTATTCTTTCTTCTTCTTATACCACCCAAATATATTTTATATTGTAAGGTAAAGATCATGTTTCAAAAGCGATGTGACCTCCACACACTGTGAGGAATTGTTTCCTTCAGGCAGACTTCTGGGCAAACACATAGGAGATTGTCTTAACTTGACGATTGATATAGGGACACTCAGTACATACTATGAGGGATATAATCCTTGGGCAGAAGAATGCATGGCAAGAGTTGGTTAGCGTTTTAGATAAAGCACTAGACTGATATGCCTTGCCATCCTGCTTTTGATGAGGATATCCTGTGGCTGGTTTCATGGACTCCTGATGCCATTATAGTTATCCTGCCAAGATGAACTGTAACCTTAAATTTTAAAACTGAAATGAAAATTCTTCTTTTGGATTGTCTCAATAGTAAAAGGCCTTGAGTCTTAATCCCAGATCCTACATCAAAATACCTGGTAGAGTAAACCTATAGGAAGGAAGACAGTACATCAAACTGCTCTGCCCGTATCTTTTATTACACCGAGAGACTGGAAGAATATTCAACATTCAGCCTAGAAGTCTTTTGCTGCAACAGAAGTAGAGGAGTTCTTTACCCTGACAGAATGCAGCCTAGTGCAATAGAGATGCAGTGAAGTGGACAACAGTGGCCAATCATAATGCAGTCTCAGCAACTCAGCGGGGCTCTCCCCATCCCAAGGTTTTGGGGGCTTTGCAGAGCAGGGAATGGTGAGACTGTAAAAACCCAAAGGTGGGAAGGTTCATTATTAGACAAGACACTTAAAGCAGGACTGCTGCATCTGGAAACCCACGGCAGTGGGACTTGTCCTTCCCTGTCCTGCATAATAACTGACATACCAACATGTCCCCATAGAACTCAGGAACCTAGAAATCTACGAACTCAAAAAAAAAAAAAAAAAAAGGGGAACTTAAGGTGGAAACGTTTGAGTGTAAAGCTGGATGAGTGAAGGAAAATACCAGTATCACTTTGGGTGGCCTAAGAGAAGTAACTTGATATACCACGGAGACCTGAGCACTCAAAGGAGTAGACAAGCCAGAGTGAACCTTGGGATCCATAGAAGCATATGGGCTGGAGGGTGGAAGGGAGTGGGAGGGATTGATGAAGGGAAGGGAGAGAAGATGGGATGAATACTCAACATACTTGTAAAAGAAGAAAAATAAAAAAATAAAATTAAAAATTAAAATAAAAAAATAAAAAATAAAACGATACTGAAAAATAAACCTGGTGGAAATGGCAACTGGAAGCACTTCCTGCTGTGTAGGGTGAACGCTTAGAAATCCCAGAGGAAAGCAATAAGGAGGTAGAGCCATCCAAGATGATTCCTGATGTCACTCTTCAGCTTCTACCAATATACACAAGTGTCCTATTCTTACACACACACCACACACACACTTGTTCTCCTAAATTATGTGAGTCACTTATTATAACAAGGTTATAAAATAAGAAAACAATCTCTTTGTAATTTAGAAGGGAAAAATCATATAAATGCAGAAATGGCATGAGTTTTCATATTAATCTTTTGAAATGGATGAATAATTATATAATTTTCTCATTTAATTACTGCTTAGTTAATTACATTTTGGGGTTAATGTTAGAAATTTTAGAATATAAAATGTGTTTATCAGGGCACATACTCTTTCTAATTTAGCATGTACTTCCACATGTATGTGGCTCACAGAAATGAAGGTTATTATATTTCAGAGCTGAAACATTCAACCAGTTCCTTCTCATTCATTTTCTAATTTATATTTTGAAGTTTCCCACAATAGCATAGAAATCATGCTTTCATAGAAATCAACATAAGCAGGAGCACAGCAGATGGATAAAGGTATCATTGCACAAGTCTGGTAACCTGACTTACACTCCAAAGTTTAAATGGTGGAAGCTGAAAGCTTCCTTTTGAAAGTTGTTCTCTACATTCCACTGACCAGCATAATAACATAATAAGGTGTATGCCATGGTTAAAGTGTGCCTTAGCTTTCATCTAAATATATATCTACCTCTCTCATTTTCTCTCTTTCAAAATATTTTATAAACTTTTTGTTAAATTATGTGTAGCAACCTAACAAAGGTATTTCCAAGAACAATTAGCATGAAGTTTCTGAAAAAAAAGGCTGCTTTCTTTTCCTTGGTTAGATTTTTATAGCAGATATCATTAGATTTTAATATTGAAAGCTTTCTAAGAGGATTGAGTAGGAAACAGCTGTTGTCTCGCTATTGTTTGATTTACTTTATAAGGATAAAAACAGTTTCTCTTAATCTTTGAAGTTTATTCTCTTCTAAAAACTTGGTTAGAGTAACTAATTCTCTCTTTCTGCATAAAACAGCTAAATTGAACAAGACTAAAATGAACACAAGATGATAAGACATAACTTTGTTTTCTTTTACTGGATTAAAATTCAGGCAAGAACAAATTAGCTTGAAAGGTATATCCTTTTGCCTATGATTTCTATTAAAATTTTCTTTGATAACTCTTTCACATGTAAAAATGAATTCTCATTATTTTCATCCTGACAACCCCCCTCATTCTGTCCTTTTTCTTTTCCACACTCACACTTTTTAGTTTTCACTGGGAGCGTAAGGATATATCCTTTAAAAAATAAGGATAAGAAATTAAAAATAAATTAGTTAGGCCAAGTCATAATTTATTAGAAAGTAAAGACATAAATTTGTTGGAAATCAGAGAGAGAAAAACAAGGCAGTTTTAGCTTTTCTTGTTTTTGTTCTTAATAGACAAGTTTATAAGTACAATTCTATCATATTTTCAAAAAGAACTATAAGTTGGTTTCTATGACTGGCAGGTTTATAGTTAAATTTGTTAAGCCTAAACTTTACACAGAAATATAGAAAGAATTGTGCTTAGTTAGGAGTGATGTCAAGTTGTTACAATGCAGTCCACACATTACACAGGTAATTGAACAACATAATAACAATTTTTCAAATCATGTTTAGATATCAATTAGATATGTTTAGATATCAATATCATTACTATTGGCCAGTGAAATTCTGGGAAAATTTTAATCTCACTTGAATTCCAGTAACAGAGAAATGAAGAATAAAGCTAAGGGAACTTCTTGAAGGACTCAATGATATAAATACTAAACAACTGTGATGACCTGAAATGATATCACAATTCAAAAACTTGGAGCATTGCTCTTATTAATTATACATGAGGACGTATCAGAGAATTCCAATACAGTTGAAGTCACTTTCATAGATATGAATTCCATAAACCTGCAATTATGCACTTAATTATTTGTATGCCTCAGCAGAAAAGCAGAGAGACATTCCTATCCCTTCATGGTTCCTGCCATAAAGCTACCAATAGAATTAAAATATTTCTGATCATTTCTTCCTCTGAATAAATCTACATTTAAACCTACTGTCTTTAATAGCTTTTCATAAATACTTTTTGAACTGAATGAATTTAAAAGCTCGTAATTTTGTTCTGAGAGTCTAAGCTCACATTTTCTGCTGTGCAGCTGGGGAAATTCTGGGTTGATTCAGAAGCATGCTTCCAACATTTAGATTAGCTCCTAGGGCATTCAATTAGAATGGTAGAGATTATATTATTGTTCTACCCTAGAAAGTTTTCTTGTAAAATATAACTGCTTAGAAAACAGAATGAAACAGTAATTACTACCATCTGCATGTTAGCCTTAATAAAAATATAATTGAAGAAAGAGATGAGTTACCTAACTTATTAACAAAGACAATTATAAACTACTTATTTTAATGTAGTCTTAAGGCAGTTCTTAGGCACACACACACACACACACACACACACACACACATGCACACTCACACACATACTTCAGGGAATTTTGAAGCTGTCCTGGCTAACAGCTTATCCTTGTAAGCCTCTGCTTATCTTATCAAGGTTAGGCATCACTTTTGCTTCCTTTTGCTAATAAGGTCTGGAACATAGCTTCCCTTAGCAGCCTGGCAATTCTTCTTGCAGACAGAAATGTTCAGTCTGCTGGCTCTTCCCCTCTCTTATCTCTCTACTAAGTCTTGCTTTCAGGCAGCCTGAGTTGGAAATACATTTTCTTCCCTTGCTGGAATTTTTAAATTTGAAGAATAAAAAGAAATACATTTTTTTCCTTCTCAAAAAAACTCTATTCCAAGTAGATTCTGATTTCTTTAAGTCAAAACAGTTGTGTGGTTGTATGGATTCTACATGAAGTCACAAATTATGCTTGAATTGAAGAAGAGTACAGTATACAATACTAAGAAAATTATTTGGTTTTCAGTTCTTTTGTGGGGATGATAATAGGTGATTCACAAGGTAGTTGCAAAAATCAAAATGGCAAAATAGGCAATACATAGTTGTGTATTTCAACATTCCTATTATTCCTAATAATAACACTGAGATGATGTATTCAGAACAGCTGGTACAATTTTTAATGTAGGTACAGAGAAATCATCAGGTTAGGCATCCAAGTTTTCAAGATGCAATTAAGGCTATGGATTCCATAAATAAGCATGATGAGATCATCCCTCTAATGAAGAGACAACTTGTCAAATCCTTGCGGGAATCTGCAGCCTATTCCGAACTCCCCATCTAAGAGGAATGCCATAACCTGAGGTGGGTTCAGAGGACAGCCACAAAGATAATGAATTGGTTGTAAAGTAAGACCTATAAGAAAAGGTGAAAAGATCTGGAATTATTCAATGTGGAGGCAAGAACTACAAGTTATTTAAATCCTCAAGTCAAAAATATATGGTTCCATCTCATGCTTCTCTGTGAATTAAAAGGAGGAAATCACTTTAAGTCTCAGGATAGAAAATTTATGGAATTTAAGCAATAATTTAACAAGTAAGTTCATTACACATCATTAAGGGTCCTGGAGAGTGGTGTACAAAATGGACATGTTCCTTTAAGTTGTGTAATTTATTTATATATTTATTTTAGTTAGCTGTGAATATGCAGTCTTTGATGAAGAAGAGAAATGTTCTAGATGACCTAAAAGGGTCTCTCTAGTCTTAAATTTCCCCAAAATCCAGAGTTAAGTATTAATAGTCCACTAAATCATTACCTCAGTTTTAGTCTCGCTGCTCGCTCATTTATTTCAGGGCTGTGGGAGTGCAGAGGAAGTTAAGGAGATTCGGACCAAGATGAGTCTAGGAAATACAGAAGGAGATGGAGGAAAGAAGAGGAAAGAGGAAAGATATGTGGAAGAAGGTCATTCTGAGGCAACAGAAGAGATTTTAAAGTGAATGAGAGTATGAAGGAGTATGAAATATCCAAACCATGGAGCACACACCAACGTGATGGAGAGATCACTGACGACTGATGACATCGATTTCATTTCATACTAAAGAGGATTCACTACTTTAACACAAACTCTCAGGGATATTAAAGAAATCAGTGCTCTCATTGTTGTTCTCTTTCAGGAAAGTCACAAAAGCTCTGTGAGTGATGGATGGACAGGAAGTGCTCTAGGCAGGGAGAGCTGGTAGGCCTACACATACATAATTCATGGGAGAGATAAAACAGGTCCAAAATACATGAAAGCACACTGAGGGAAGAAGAGTGAATGGGAGGGATGTTTAGAAGGTTTGGGTCAAGGGCAACATTTAGCTTGATACTTCTAACTGGTAGGAGAAAAATGTTAACTCTACATGGATTGCTCATGCTCAGAAATTTTTCTTATAGAGTTTTTCAATCAAAGAGTGATTATTATGAATTATGCATTGTATCAGGTACAAAAGACATTGATAAGTTCCTTAGCATGCAAACATATATCATATTTTCCTGGAGGATTTTCAAATTGACATTGCTATGTTCATCTTCTGATGGACAAATGGATAACAAAATATGGTAGTATATGTATCCACTAAAATATTCAGCCCCTCAAAGAAAGAATATTCTGGCATTATACTATTTCAAATAAACCTGACACAAATATTGTGCAATTTCACTCATTGGCATATTTATGCTAGCCAGTTAATACAGACACTAGGAAGAATATTGATTGCTTATACAGTAGAAGCCTCCTATAAAAGAAGCTACTGTTTGATGGGTATATAGAGTCGTAATTTGTTAAGATGAAAATGTTTTGGAAATTGTTTGTGAAACAATGTGACTAAACTTAGGACCAGTGGATATATACTTTAAAGTTCTTTGAGTGGTTAATGTTTTAATGTATTTTACTACAATTAATTCTTTAAAGGCCTCAGTTTGGGTTATTATGTTTAGTTAACACTTAAAATTGTCTTTTAATTTCTGAGATAAAAACAATGAAAGATGTTATGTTATTAGTATGTTGGAACATACCAATGTCCTGATATGTTGCAGTGGGGCTGAGGAGAATAGAACCAGACTTTTCCGGCTGATGTCCAGTGAGATATCTAGTGGGGTTCCAGAGGAAATGCATGCCAGTATCATTTTCTGTTATCAGATGTCTTTCCTGGAAAGGAATTTTTTTCCTTTTTCTTCTTCTTCTTCTTCTTTTTTTTTTTTGTTTTGTTTTGTTTTGTTTTGTTTTGTTTTGTTTTGGTCTTTGAAGTCCCAGGAGAACATTTGCAAAGCAAGACTGCCCAAAATCAGCCAGACCACATGAGGTTTCTCTTTGGAGGAAAGCTGTAGAGATAAATTTTGCAATTCTCATTAATTCCTTACAATATTTGGCCATATGTGTTATTAAGTAATATCTAATAAATAAATTAGATTTCTAGATGTGTAATACAGAGCTAAGTTTAAGTAGGGTAGTTTGTGACTTCCCATTGGACAGATCCTTTGGCCATGAAGGTTAATGAAAATCCCTAAAGCTGAACTTTCTCAGAACATCTAAACAGTTCAATTTTAATGGACTACCCACTCTGTTTCATTTAGGTCTGAGAAGACAATCTTCACAGTTATACAGTTCATTAATTATTCTTCTAGTCAACTGATTAGAAAACTTATTAGACCCATAGGACAGTTTTCCCAAATCTGAAATGTGAGGTTTAAATTTTCTCTAATATCCTTTTTTAATTTTAAAGAGTCTAAAGAAATGTCACAATAACAATATTAAGTAGGCAGACAATAGTAACATTCTTAACCTAACCAAGAAAAGAATTGTAATAAATGTCAACAGATATTCAAATGAGCTAATATTTTAACAATAAATTATTTTATGAATGTGTGTTTAAAATATACATGTTAAAATTGGTGTTGGGAAAAACCATATTGAAATTTCTACTGCAAAATCCTTGTAGATTGATAATAAAATTTTTTATCCACAGTGATTTGTAACCTATAATGCTGTCACATTTTATTTTATTTTATTTCAACGTATATGAGCAAATTATCACAGAGTCACTAATTTTCACCGAGTCATTTCTCTCTGAGCACAGTAGTTACTTTACAGGAACATGATGGCAGTGAAGATTTAATTCTGACTTCATTTTCGATCATTTTGGGCAGCCTAAATATTTGTATAGAATATCACATTTAGCTCTTTGGTCTGCTCAATTTTCCACTTCCCTTTTGTCTGCTGATTCAGTTTTCTCAATACTTGTTTCAATTATAATCCATTATTTAGTTCAGACCAAATAATAATTGAATGCATACTTGCAAGAAAGAAGTGTAGCACTTAGTTGGGTTTTCCAGTAAGGAAACTGTGTTGTTTGTAAAACACCAAAAAAAAAAAAAAAAAAAAAAAAAAAAAAAAAAAAAAACGAGGCTAAAAATTATCCGTGCAGACATTTCCTCAGCTAAATGTGGCCCCTTGATATAGTTTACCAGCTCAGGATAAGTCACAGAAGAAAAATTCTGTCTTTGCTATTGTGGGAAAAGTACTCCTCCTTATTGCACAAAGGCAATTGTTTACATGTTTGTTTATCTCTGTAAAAGAAGCACACTTTGTCAAACCTGTTTGTGAAAGTCAGAAGACAACTTTCAAAAGTTCATTATCTTCTTCAACTATTGGGGTTACAGGGATCAAACTTAGGACTCCAGGGTTTGAATCGTGCATGTTTTTTTCACTAAGCCATCTTGTTAGTCCTGAAAGACAATTTTAATGGACTTTTTAAATAAATCATTTTTCGGACTAAGTTTTGTGTTTGTTTCTTTTCTTCTTATGTTTTGCATTTCAAACTAAGACTGATTATGATTCTTTCAAAAATCTGTTGCCATCCACATATTGACAAGTAAATGTTTTGCTGCTGTAGTTGCTGTTAATTTGACTTTGATTTCTATATTTAGTTCCAGAATTGTCCTTGTTCGTAGACTTATCAAATAGATTAATCTGGAAAGTTGTAGGATTGGTTTGCACACTTTTTAATTTAAATTAAACTTTCAAACACAGAGAAAAATCTTATTTTGGCCAAAATTTAAGGCAGGAAGAGAACAAGGAGATGACAGTCTGTAAGGAATGCAATATGAGAGCCTGAATATGTACTTGAAGCAAAGGATGTGTGGAAGATGGTAGGTAATGAGAAATGGAGAGAATAACAATAATGGAAACACTCAGAAAAGGAGAAAAGAAAATGTTACTGGGAAGGTGGTAGAAGCAGTGTAAAGGAGGAACTAGTAGAATGACAAGAGAAAGATTCATTCAGAGTTATGCCTGTAAGAGAGGACAGGGTATTTGTGTGGTATATGATCCCAATAGCAATAGTTACCTCCTTTACCAGGGTTGCAAATTTAAAATTGGGCTGCCCTTTAAATTCCATTTCTTAGCACACAAAGCATAGCTCTCCTCTGAAAATTTGAAATTTGAGAATCTATGGGTCCCAAGGAAGGCATCACAGATGCAAATATTTTATATAGATCAAATTTGTCAAAATTAGTGACTTTATTCCCTTAGTAAAATCTTGCAAAAGCTCAAGAGTTTGAGATTTTAGTTAAGCTAGTATTTGTATATATGAGAATAACATTAAATAACTGATAGCTATTTACATTCAAAAGATGATCAGGAAACAAAATGAATATCAAGAAGTACCTGTTGTGAGAAAATTAAGTTATGAACAGAAGCTGTTAAGTTTCTTACCAAAGGAAATCAGAAGTAGAAACAAGGTCTTCAGTAAACTCAAAAATAGAGAAAGGATCAAAACTTCCTGTCCAGTATTTGGAAGTTTGAGAAGTCTAATTGTTTGTGATTTCCTACCTGTTGTCTTATCCACAGGGCCTGTGCTTAGCAACCTATACAGACATTCAAGCGACAACAATGTGTTTTTATAGTCTTTAAACCGAGATGAACTCTAATTGTTCATCAGACACAGAATATATCTGAAGTGCAATTTCAGGAGAGAAGGGAGAGAAGAATATGGAAATATTTTTATCCTATACTTTTCTTCAGAAGCAGCCAAATAAAGAAATTATTCTTGAAGGAAAAAGTAACTTGATACATGCTCAAAGCCTCTTTGTTCAAAATATTAAATACAAATATATTTTAATTATGAGTAATTCGGTTATTAAATTTTAGATTAATTTTATATTTGTGATTTCACATTATACATTCAAAATTATGGGTAATATAAACAAGATGAATATATGTTTCCAAGACAATGTCAGAAATAAGGTTAAGATTAAATTTAAAAATTGGAGAATAATATGTTGCAAAGACATCCAACTGATCACATGAAAAAATTTGATCTGGGACACAAAAACTTAATATAAAGCAATGTCCACAAGTACATTGATATATGGTAGACACTCATGTCAAAAGTCTAAAAAGGAGTGAGTAAATAATATTTTTTCTTCAAATTGGGAGTGAAAAATTTTAGATGTAAATGAAAATTCACCAATATGTACTTCCTTTTGTTTTCAATTGGATGCTGGGCAATATAAATCATGATAATACACTGTGTATTTAAAAAAAGACTGAAAGGATGTTTTAATATTTTTCAATATAAAGGATCATTATTTGAGCATTTAAATTTGTTTAATCTGAGTAAATGTTGCATCTAAGTTTCTATTAGAACAATGTATTTCCATGTGTGTGTTGTAATATTCAATGTATCATTATGATTTTATCCATCATTTAAACTTAAATTTGAAAACTATAAGAAAATGAATATGACATCAATGAGATTGACACTTTCATATAATTTAAAATACATCTGTGAAAATTACATAGAAATATTTAATCCAAGAACACAGTAGGCAAAGGCAACATAACAAAAGATAAATGTAATTGCAATAGCAAATAGATTCATATTGCCAACTGTAAACAAGAACTCTGAAATAACACAAATTAACCATTTTTTCTCCTAAAACTCAGAGAGATTCTCTTCCTTCTTTTTGTATCTGGGCTAATGTTTCTCTATGGATGAACTTAATAATGTTCGTTTCAAAAGCTTCAAAATACAGCTCTTGCCCCTAAGAACTGATAAACACATTTTCCAGAATTTATTTCCAGAAAGTAGTTAAATACAGAATGGTTATATTTGAAATATCCATCCAAGATGTAAAAAGAAAATATTTGAAAATAACTTAAATATATTGACATATACATCCAGAGCAAAAGCCAAAACTCTATGTTCCATAGTTACTTAAACTTCCAAATTTTGATGGTTTTAGCACAGACTCCCTGCTGATAATGGTGATATATGTCTTGTTTAATCATCATTGGCAGTTATAAAATTTTTCATTCTTTTCTAAACTTTCTAGATATGCCAAGAATTAATCACTTATCTTATAAATTAAAAACATCATGAAATTAATTATATATGCCAATTAGATACTACTTAATAGATTCAATATTGAAAAATTCTCATTCTATATGAGAATTAAGACTGCTTACATATACTATTATTATACTATGCATGCACTTGTACCTCTAAACACATATGCATGAATATACATCATATTCACAAATATGCACATGTACATACATAGGTGTACTTTTATTTATAGGACAACCAGTTGCCTTTTATTCACAGGAGTTTTTCTCTCTTGTATTGTAAATTTCATTCAGTCTCATTCATTAAGATTCATAATTTCAAAATTCACTGAAATAGCTAGCATTTTAAACTTCTAATAAGTGAAAATGCAATGAAATCTCACAGAGCCTGAAGGAAAAGTAGACAGCATACATTAAAGACTAATAAATGTTAGTTCATAAGTTTTATTTTTTCTTCCTAATTTTCTATTGCAACATCCTAGGATAATAATCAGAATAAAGTTGAGTCCAAAACCAGAATTATTTCTGATATCATCAAATATGAAACAGAAAAAAAAAGAAAATGGAAAATGCCTCACGATTTTAAGATTTGTTCTTATAAAGGTCAAAAATCTTAAATACATTTTATTAGTAGGGAGTAATTTTGCAAATGTTCTTCACAGTAGAGGACTCTATCAGAGGTTTTCACTCTTAATTACTAGTAGTACACATAATCATAAATTGCTTTTAAATTCTCAATGAAGCTTGGAACAGACACAGTCCATACTTTGCTGTTTCTATTTACCAATCTGTAGAGTGAATGCCTTGCTGAATATATACCTAACCAAAGATAAACTAAAGTCTTCCTATAGTACACTTGCTGTTACAGTTTGGTTCCAAGTCCTACAGAAATATATATGAAATTAACAGCATACATAAGTAAGAAATTTCAATACTGAAAACATTAAGTAGTTTGTTAAAGCATTATCTACTGCTATAAACAATAAAATAAATGTTTTCCTGATACTTTTTTTCAATTGCTTTTCTCAGGTGGATTACAATTTCAAAGAGTCTCTTTTTCTTCAAATGCTTTGAGATTAGTATCTTATTTTCATCTTTCTTCTTATGCAAAATGATACTCCTATCATATATTACAGGTACACATGATGACATAAACACACACATGGAAGGAATATTTATATATATATATAAAATAGGAATCATCAACAAATTCATAATTAGGCTTGTATAATATTGCATATTCAAAAAATTACTCCCTGACAAAGTAAACAAATATTTATTTACATATTCTAAATTGCTTCTGCATAAGTTTGAAATACGAAACAATTTTTAAAGACTCTTTATTTCATCATGAGAATATGTATAAAAATTTATTTACAGGACAGCCAGTTGACAAAATGTAGTTGAAAGTTTAACCTCTAAGTCATAGGTATTTTCTCTTTTATATTGTAAATTTCATTCAGTCTCATTCAATAAGATGCATAATTTCAAAATTCATTGAAATAGATAGCATTTTAAATTTCTAATAAATTAAAGTGTAATGAAATCTAATAAAGTCCTTTTTTAAATTTCATTGAAAATGACATGACTTTAATATACTCTGCTTCCTCTTTTTAAAAAAGTATATTTTTACAATTTCCAAGTAAATATATTATCAAAATCTCTTTTATGAGTCTGTTATAGAAATAATACACTCGAGTAGAAATAAAAGACATCTTTCCAAGAAATAAAATATTTTAAATTTAATGAATTATGAAACCAATATCAAATGGCAGTAAATGTGTAAAAAAATCTAAACTGTGCTTTCTAAAATTTATTTAAATTATTCTACTTAAAAATCAGCTTGCTAAAATGTAAGTGAAAGCTGGATTTAAAAAATCACCAGATTTAATATTTTCAGAAGATGAATATCTTTTATTGCAAGATATGAAAATTTTGCTAAAACTGTATCTGCATTGCCATACTTTCAGTTAGTATTGACTTATTTTCTTATATTTTAAAAAAGGAATAATTTAGGTATTAGAGGAAGATATTCCTGGAAATGCCACAAGAAAATTAGTACTTGATAACTTGCTTTGTATTTCCAGTCTAAAACAGGTACGTTGAACCCTAAAATAAAGTGTATCCCAAAGCTTAGATTCTATTGAGATTTCATAAATATTAGAAAATAAATAAAATGGCAATGCAAATTCAATTACTTATCTTGTATCTTGCAATATATAAGGCATGTTGCAAGAGTAGATAGAAAGATAAACTTACACAAAGACATACATAGATGTCCTAAGGTTCATAGCAGGCATCTGCTTGAGAGCCAGAATGGGGGCAGAGTAAGGTTAAAGGGCTACCATATGGAGCCTAAAGTATAGTCAGGAGCAGAGTTTCCATTCTAAGTGCTACCATGGGGCTCATAGTAACCTCCTTTGTTGAAAAGGAACCACCAGCTGGAACGAGATTTGTAACCACATTAGAAGCAAGTTTTCTAGTTGCCAGTGCTTGGGGCAAAAGATTGTAAGAAGTGAACAGCTGTCTCCTTGGAGAAAAGAGATCAGCTTCCGTGGATTTGTTGACAAGTCTGTCACTGATGGAAGAGTTGATAGGGGTCACCCAGATGACAATCTTGCAACGCAGCTTTAAGGTCAAAAGGGAAAACTGAAAATAAATTTTGATTATAGCTATGATTGTATGATAAGGAAGCTAATGTAAAAATAATTCTTGCATGCAAGCTTGAAGAAAGGCAGCCGCATGCAATTTGCTCACTGTTAGGTTACAGCAGCGTGCAGCCACTTTTCAGATCAGTCTTTGCTTTTAAGCAAAATCTATTTAAAATAGCAAAGTTATCATTCCTTATGAGTTACAACCAAATATTTGTGCTATGTCAAAAATATTTGCTGTTCTGAGTAATAGGAAAAATATTATTACAAAATACAAATTTTTAAAGGTCGATATTAAAAACATGCTTGCAATGGCATTCTCTGCTGGGTACTCAACCAGAAAAGAGTAGTTGTTTCGGGATGCAGCCAACTAAAACAATGCTTTAAGCAGCTAAGCTCATGTGATTTGCATAACTTTTTCTTACTATATTATCAAATTCATTATCTAAACCAATCATTTCCAGTATATTCTCATCTCTTTGCTTGGTTTCTCTAGATTCATTATCATTCATGAGTGCTTCATTGAATTTCTTGTCTTCAAACACCTAAGCACCCTTTCTAGTTTCAAAATGCCTGCGCAAATGACAGGGACAAAAAGGCTCAAGTGTCCATAGCAAGGGTTGAAAAACTACTGCTTCTAGAGCCAAATCCCGATTTCTGCTTTATAAATAAAGTTTTATAAAACACAAATACACTCATTCACTCACATCCTGTCCATGGAAACTATTCATCGTGATTGCAGAATGGAGTCTGTGAGAAAGTGAATTTACGATCTGAAAAGCCTAAAATATTCCCTGGTCTTCAGAGACCTTCCATATCTAGTGATAAAATGTCTAAATTTCTACTTTATACTCCTCATTCCTTTTATTAGTCCTTCTTCCTTACAATCCATCTTCCTCCTCAAGGTCTTTGAGGAGACATGCTTTCGGTAAGTTTTGACTTCCAAAACATTACTTTAATAGATTTAGAATAAAACTTGTATTTTGATAAATTTCTGATATATCAAATTCAAAGTCCTAATAACTTCAAATGTAACTTAAACATTCAAGCATAGCCATCATTTACCAATATTAGTTATGAATGAAGCTCGCAATGAGTTTATTAACAGAGGGATTAACTGATACGCCTAAAGTGACACAGTTAAATGGGAGAAAGAATAAAAGGCATTATGGGTAATCACTTCTTTTGGGGGGGTAATTTATTTTTTTCCTCAGAAAAACAAAAAGTTGGGGAGACATATATTTTATGATCCACATTAATTTGAAATTGGTCCTAACTCTCACTGGTACAGCTATCAAAAACACTAGCTGTTTTGCCAGAATAAAGGTGTTCAACATTATGGGGAATCACTTCTATGACATGAGCATGTATCTGTTTATCAATGAATATCCTTTTACTGTATTTTTTAATGAACATTATGACTTTCCCCAAATTATCAATTTACCTTATAGTCACATTTTATTATAAAATTGACTTTAATCATAGTAAGGCATTATCAATTCAATAAGAGTTTTTGATCTAATGCATGGTGACAGACTTTCCCTCTTTCCAATGTCTGAATAATTTGATTAAAAAATTAAACAACAAGTCACCTGAGTTAGAAGAAAACACAGACTGCTCATAGCTAATACTCTGGGCTTTGTGTACTATTGAACTGACATGAGAATGAGATTAAATATCTTCAAGATAGTGAAGGATTTCTTTATGAGAAAACAGCAAAGCATTGCAATTTATTTCATCATAAATCTCCTAGCAAACATTATAAACAATAATTTTACCGTTATATATAATTTTGATGAAGGAGACATAGATCAGAAAGAAGAAAACTATCTAGAATGCAGTGATATAAATAAATGAGCATTTAATTAAATCAAATAGGAATAGAAAAATTGACTCAAAAGCAGAGAAAAGTTATAGAAACTTAATGAAAATCTAGTATAATAACTTTATCAATAAATATAATAACGTGAAAGCTAGAAAATTTACCTTTTTTGTTCTTTCAGAGTTTCATGCATGAATGCAATGAATTCCTGTTTATTTCCACACCTCACCTCAGTCCCCAATCCCATTCTCCCTCCTTTTCCCATTATAACTCTTCTTACCTACTAGGCTCCCTCCTATTTTCATGTCTTTTCACATGTGTGGCCCACTGAGTTTCATTTAAATTGCCTTTCATGGCATGTGCCTGAGCACTTTCTGGAGCTTAGATCAGTAGGCAGCCTCTTAAAGAACATATTTTTTTCTTCCCCACATTCTAGTATTAACCCTCAACAGTCTCTCAGAGAAGCCTGAAACCTCTTGAAATCTTCCCTTTTCCAGGGTGAAATGATAACAGACTAAATTCTATGCAGCACTTGTCCAAGTACACACGTATCTGCAGGGAGTTCATGACTGCAATATCCCTGCCATGTCCTGAAGATGTCATCTGGCCACACCCATACTCCTTCAGTTTCTTGCAGTCTTATCGCCCCCTCTTCCAGGTTGTTCCTGAGCCTTGGAGGATCCATTGGTTAGGCTGTCCTACTTAGCGCTGGTAGTCAACAGTCACCTATTTTCTGAACTTTGACCACTTATGATTTTCTTTAATAAAAAAACCTTCTATTGCAAAGGGAAACTTCTAGGAGTAGTACTGAGTGTTCTCTAAATCTTTGAATATAATTACAAATGTTTAAAAGAACATTGAAGTAGTATCTTCATAGCTGAACATTGACATTTTTTAATCTACCTAAGCCCTATGTCTTCCCTTTTATAGGTTTTTGGCCTAGCATATAGTATAAGGAATAAATTTCTTGATGAAAAGTAGGCCCTTCAGGCCACTCAGAATGTAGTTGGCTAACTCCATAACATTCTATTTGAATAATTCAAACTAATTAGAGCTCAAAATAGTTTTGCAGCTTCTATACAGTTATCAGAAAAACATCTTAAATTTTGTCTTTTGCATTTTTCCCTTTTAGTATGAAGATACACAAACTATTTCAAATTTTAGAAATTATTTCACCCTAAACTCTTTAAACATCTTTTCATAAAGCTAAGAATACATTCTTAATTGGCAAAGCAATATTACACAACCACTATTTTTTGGAAATTATCTGATGAAGTAACATAAAGGGCAGCAGTGACTTTTTTCAGACTTAGCTATAGGTGTAACTGAACTGATTTTGGTATGGTACAGTTAATGGTTCATTTTATATTATTGCAGAGCTAACTTGGAAATAAGAAATCCATCTATATGAAGCATTTTCATTAGTTAAACTATTGGCTATTTATTTATTGAAACATAAAACTTAAAGAATTGAATTATGACAGCTGTTTTCATAATGCACACTCAAAACTACTTGACTATGTACCTCTGATGGAAGAGTCGGTGTTTAAAGGGGTTAAAGTACAGCCACTCTGGACTGAGCTGGCCTTTGTCAACAGGCACTTGACATTTGAATGCTTCTATTCTCTGGGCGTTCAGGGGTCAACACAAGAAAATGTCTGTCATTGAATCATGTGGTGGTTTTGGAGAATACTACCAAAATGCCTGCTAGGTGTTCTGGCACTGATCTCTAGAGAGGTCACTTTCACCTGAGTGACCTATGAAATTTTGTGGTCAAGAAGACACAAAGCATTGTTAACAAGCAAGAGACTGCAAATGCTGTAGCAGCTGGACATGAACACCGTTTTGCACTTGATCGCATCTTCTAGAGGAACACTGTTGTAACTCTGTTGGAACCATGAAAAGAATGTGAAATGACACCTTTGCTTGCATCACAGTTTTCTTCTGAAATTCCAGGTAACTCAACTACAAAAATGATCACTATCACTTTATAAGTTTCCTTATCACTGTTTTGTTTCTTTAAAATGGGCTGTCTACAAAATATTTCAACTGGAAAACAAAAGGAATAATCACATAAAAATGACTGCACTAAGGAAATATATTCAGAGCTGAAAAGATGGCTCAGAGGGTAAAGTCATCTGCTCATAGGTCTGGAGAACTGTATTCACTTCCTGTGGTCCATGTAAAAGTAGAAAGAGAGAATTGATGCCACAAAGTTGTATTCTGGCCTTATACTCATACTATGGTACTTGGGCATCTCTCCGTCACTCTCTCACACTTTCTTATAAAATATTAAAAGAGAAACTCATTTATGAGACAGTCTCCACAATTTTTATATAATAAGCAATATCATTTCTATATGGTACATGAGTTTCTTCTAAGGTAAATGAACACATTGGATAAAATAGTTATTATCTTCTGGAATGGCATGATTTTTTCAGATTTAGTGTCTTTAAATGATAATGCAATTAATCTTGACTCTGGGTAAGAAAATTGTGTATTATAGACCAACAATTCTAACAACCATCATGAAAAATCATATAGATAAAGTTAAATGACAAAAATCCAGGAGCTGAATGTTGGGACCAAGGTTAAAGCCATTTCTTCACAAACAAAAAAGCTTGAGTTTGGTTCTCCACATCTAGCATAAAAATGCAGACATAGTAGAGCCCTGTAACTCAGGCCCTGGAAGGCAGTATCCGGGCAACCCAAGAGCAAAGAAATAACATGGAAAAACAGTCCAGGATAATTCTCTATATCACTCTTAAAAAAAAGAGAAGTGGATTGAAGGACAGAATAAATATGTACAGACAAAACATCTCTTGGTATAGTTCTTTAGGCATAAAGACCCTTCTAACGCCTCTTTTCTCTTTAGCATCCCATTATTAATTCACATGGCATTGCAGATTCCATCAGTACCTCACCCAAGACTAAGTGTCAGAGTGGTAAAGTGGCCAGAAATGGCCCCTCCCAAAAGAACTTATAACCTCATAAGCCATTTAAGACAGGACATGTTCCTTATTCACTTAACCACATTACATAATATTTCATAAATGTTTGTGAATCTTGAATGAAATTTATAAGAACATTTAGCACATTCAAAAATGTACATAACAGAGACAGTAATATATTGAATTAATAGATGAAAATTTTAAAGACTTTTAGAATTGAACTGCTTCAATCTTAGATGATATAGAATGGTTATATTGGTAGAAATTACTTCAAATCATGTGCAGAATTTCCTGTCATGCAAAGAATTTTAAGTCTGGCTATGTCTCTGAGATGGGATGATTTTTTTCTGAAAATTAGCATAAAAAATTTACCTACTTCTCACACCACATTTCAAATGTATTCAAGCACAAAGCATGAGATGAGTTTTATCTTGAGTGCTTGGGGCTCATACCTATTCTAGGCAATTCACCAATATAAAGGAAGATGGATCTTTAAAATTCTAATGATATGGAAAAATTACACAACAACAGAAGATATTTGGGGTGTCTTCTATATAAATATATAAATTAGAATTTATAAAAATTCTAGATATCAATCATTTCTAAGAAGGGAGAACCTAGCAAAATGACACCTATACATGTTTCCTTTTTATAAACTTAGAGATTAGTTAACATTAGTATTATAGAACAATGACTGTCAACCTCCTCAATGAATCTAACTGAACACTATTCACTATCTGAATGTAAGACCCAGGTGTGGGCCTTAACAGTTTTTTTTTTTTTTTTTTCCGTGAAAACACACTTTAAACACCTTATAACCATTGGATAATAGCTAAGATTACTAAATTTCTGCAGCCTTTTCTGATATTTTTTTTTCAAACTAGCTGCTGGGTTTTTTTCTTTCTTTCTTTCTGCTGCTATTTTTTGTTTTGTTTAGACTTTTTCCCCCCTTCATCCCCCCACCCCGAGAGAAGGACAGAATGGCGCGAGAGCTGGAAGCCTGTAGCCTACAGGATAAATCCCGCTCAGCTGCATGTGACCGCCTCATTTAGCAGCTTGTAATACTGTGAAGCAATGCTCAGCACTCGCTCTTACAGTCTTTTATGTAATATAATATATATTTTTTAAATTGATTGCAATTTTTTTTAGCACTTTGGGGGCTGCTGGTGGTCTCCTTTTCAGGCTAAATAGACCAACTGCTGCTGCTAAAAGAGTTTATTCGACCACCCACACTCGGAAGCACAGCCCCCTTCTCCCTATGTTTCCCTGAAGTAGCAGTCAGCAAGGACTGTGCAGTAATGACTGTGAGCAGCCTTCAGGCTCAGAAAAATGTCACAGCTTGATCCCTCGAGCCTCCAGTGCCCCCATTCAATCAGAGCTCAGCTGCATGACGCACCCTGAAACTTAAAATGAAAGCCGTGGATTCATGGCCAAAAATATAAACTCCCCACAGGCTCTTCCTGTGGGAGTTATTGAAGTTCTTGGTTAGCTCACCGAAGGGTACCGGCTCTCCCCTTCTGTCCCAGATAGCAAGGGGGAAAAACACAGTTGTAGGAGATTCTGTACAAAGGCTCTGACTGGGATGCAGAAAGACTGCAAAACAGCAGGCGTATGTTTCAAAAACAACACGTGGACAGATAAAGTCAAGAGATAAAATATGGTGAACTCATTATTTCTGCAGAGGTAGCACAGAAAAGGGGTATTGTTCATATGCAGTTGTAATTTTAGACTTCTTTGAAATCACAGTAGTAAGTACAGTCAGAGTAAAAGTGATCCCTTTTTGATCCAGCCAAACACATAAGAATGAAAGAAAACTGCAATAATTAAAAAAAAAATAGTAATCCAACCCCTGTATAAGGATATAGCACTTGTGCATGTCTAGAAATTCACTTACAAAGTATCAGACTTACTGCTGCATTAGACAGAACACATACAAAGTGTAGCAAGAGGTCTTCCCCATAGAAAGACAGGGTAATCGTCATTAGTGGAGAGTCAAAAGATTCTCCGTAATTGTGACATTGGCAGCATTTTTTGAGGATTTGAGCATCACTATGTTTGGACATGAAGCAGCACAAGCAAACAGGGATCAGAGGCTTGGTTTTTCGTTGGTGGTCGTAATGAGAAATTACTGGTGCACAAGGTCTATTAATGCATCGATCATTTCGTACTTATGAATTTGCAAATTAATGCAAGGCAAGTCATAACCTTGAGATGAGGTAGTTACAAGGAGGTAGAACCTGCTTAAAGAAAGTAGGTCACTGACAGCATGCTCTTGAAGGGTATGTCTTATACTGGCCCATTCCACCCTCTGTCCGTTGTATATTGATTCTGTATGCTTCCTGGCCTTCATAAGGAAAGAAGCTTTCTTGTATTATTCCCTCCGCCATTATATCCTACCTCTCCACATTCTAAAAAGAAATAGCACCATCAACCATGGCCCAAAACCTTTGAAATTGGGTCAAAATAAGCCCTTTCTCTTTATATATTCTTTCCCGCAGATATCCTGTCATTGCAACAAAATCTGAGAAATTCAACTATCTTTATTCCTGTGGGACCACAGGGATGGATCCTCATACTCTGAGTTGTTTTTCCTAATAATATTTCATTTTTTTAAGTTAAACTTTGTTGTTTTGTGGTAGAAGAGTTAAGGAATGAGTTAATACTTTCTATTACTTCTCGCCTTAAAAATTATATATTTATGTCTCTAAAGATGGAAAGAAAAATTTAATACAGTGACTTAATGCAGTGATATATGTGGGTCAAATGGGACAATTCTTGGCCTGCAATTATTTCTTTTTCATAACAGAAATTAATAGGCCAATTCAGGCATAATTTCTAATACATTACAAATTTAATCATACGAATACATAGAATAACTCATTAGCTTTAAAATCAGACATATTTGTTTTTCTATATAAATCCAAATTTAAATTAAAAACCATTATATGGATTTATTTTATTTTAGAAATTTAAAAAAATTCTAATTCATTAAATCATTTTTAAAATGACAGTTTATTTCTTAGTGAGAGAGATTAGCAGAGATTCAATGAATCTGAAGGTCCATCCAGTATGTGTGCCATGGCCAAGGATCCAGGCATGTAGGGAAGGAAAAGAAATTCTCACACCGAATAGTCTTCAAACATAGCCTTATTACAAAGACCCTACTTAAACACAACTATGCTTAGTTTTATCTATGCCGATCAAATAGTCCTGACAAACTTCTTTGTTCAGTCTCATTCTGTCAACATCTACACCTACCTTGGACTTTAGTGATTTAAATTTTACTTGGAATTTTTCATTTATAACATTGTAACTGAAATGCCTAATCAATGTAGGCATTGTGACTTTTAAATTACAGACCATAAAATTTTCCAAAAACATATAATCTTTAAATTTCTTCTCTTAAAGCTGAACTATTTCTTTTTTTTTTTTTTTAGATTAGACATATTTCTCACTTTCAGGTGGCACATTCCTGTGTGATTACATTTGGCATTTATGGACTTTCAAAAATATTAAATACTTTTTGCAGCTGGGAAGTTATTTATAAAATCAATTTCCCTATGACTTTACAGTAGCAAAGTTAATTTTATTATATAGCCTTAAAATGACAAAAACTGACATGGATTCCATATCTTTTAAATTTCAAATCCCAAGTAAGTATAATGGATAAAATCCCCTGTTTAAGGTAGGCCTGAGGATCACCATATTCAAAGAATAATTAATCTATAGGATAACTATGCCCAGCCATCCTTTTAAAATTAAATATATGAACAGTAGGGTCAACCTACCTTATTTTGTACATTTTTCATTCATTTCCTTCTATTTTTGATAATTAATAATAATTAATGTGTATGTGTGTGTGTGTGTGTGTGTGTGTATGTGTACCACGTGCAGCTCAAGGTACAGCTTGTAATAATTGGTTCCGTTATTCCACCAGGTGAGTTCAGGTATGGAAGTAAATTAAATTATCATGTTGGTAGCAAAAACCTTTAACTACTAAGCCGACTCAGAGATCCTAATTAGATGTATTCCTGTTCACCATCCTCCTTATTATTTACACCTGTATTTTCTGTGTAATTTCTACTCAGTTCTATATTGGCTTATGAATAATGTAGTTAACTTAAATGTGAAAGGAATTTACATTTTCCACATGTAAAAAATGCCAGGTGGAAATGGTGGCAGCCTGTAATTCTAGGCTAGGACATAGTCTTGAAAACCCCAGAGCAAAGCAATGGAGAGGCAGAACAATTAAGGATGACTCCTGATACGATTGTTTGACCTCCACAGGGATACAAACTCCAATGTCCTCTTTTACACACACACACACACACACACACACACACACACACACACACACAGTTTAGCACATCCACACATTCATACACACCAAAAAAATACTGTTAGTTGTGAGCACTAAATGTAAACTCTATAAGAAAATCATTTTTTCGGGGCTTAGGGGTTAAGCCTCTGCCTTGCAGGCGGAAGGTCCTGAGTTCGGATCCCAGATCCCACGTATAGATGCCAGGCGGAAGCGGGGGCGGCCTGCGTTTCTGGTCCTGGTAGGGCGGAGCCTGTGAATCCCGGGGCAGTAGGAGGTGGAGGCGGTCCATGGTGGTTCCCGAATTCGTCCGTGGTTCTACACGCTTGCGCGCACACACACACACACACACACAATTGAATAAATAATAAAATAAAAAAAATTTAAAAAAAAGAAAATCATTTTTTCATAGCTTGTAGCAGTACTGAAATTCTGTACATTGATTACAAAAGAACATAGCATTATAATAAAGGATATACTCATACTAACTTCTAGAACTTAATCACTATACTCATATATTAGTGCAGTTCTCAGCTCTTACTGAGAAGCTTCCTTCTGTAATAAGGCTTTTAATAAAGAGAAATACAACTATCATAGTGCAGAGAGTTCTGGAGCCTAAACAGTACATGTAGAGCTTGTACCAGCTCAATGTTCAGAAAGCATCACAGAGGTGCAGTGAAAATGTAAGAGGCAGAGGATGGGAGGGATGCTGTCAACAGTGCCTTCTGGACATGAGGAAGCCGACCATGAACTGACTGCAGCTTTGTCTACTTCTACAAGACCTAAGTAATTTTAGACTGTCAGCATTTCATGAAAGAGGCCCTGCCTCTTCCTGAGGACTGTTGAGAGTTAATGCTGTCAGTGGGAAGTTCAGCTACTATCTTCCACAGTATACCCACAGATATATAATCCATGCTCAAGAGACACTCAGGCACATGTCAAGGACATTAACCAGGATAAAACTCAGTAGGCCACACACCTAAGCAGAGAGTAGAAGGGAGCCTGGTTGACAATATAGGTTTACAATGAGAAAAAGAAATAAGACGAGATAGGGCAATATAGGCAAAATTACTTCAATTCGTTTTATCCATATTATGCAAATGTCAAAAATGATAATGGAAAGGATATACATACGTTTTCACATAAATTATATACCACTTAAAGATATTTACTATAAAAGCATTGTTTTCTCGTTTATTTCAAAGGAAATCATAGTACATTTAACTTGTGTTTTAAAACTGCTAATCTGGCTACTTATAATTCAGTCATTTGCTTTGCATAGCATCCAATGATACACTGCTTGCAAAATGGGAAGTGTGAGTTGTAAGTCAGTCAGTATCCATTCTTCTGGACTTGGACCTACAGGTATAAACATAGACTTAAGGAGACTGTTGCATTTTTTGCCTGCATGTTGCTGATAAATTCACAATCTATCACTTTAGGGCTTATGATTCTGGATTGCAGTTTCCTGTCCAGCTTGATAAGAGAGCTCATACCAGTACAAGGAGCTGATAGAAATGGCCATACCACCTCCATGGGACTTTGGAGAGAAGACCAATCCTCAGTTTCCAAACTAGCATAACTGGCCAAGTATACCATCTCCCTCCATGATATTCACCTTCCCAGGGACTAGTCCCATTTGGCAAGGGCTGGGTCTTACCCATCCATTAGACAATCCTCTGCAGGCTTGCTCAGGGCTTAATGCAACTCCAATTCTTCATAGTTGTGTCCAGAGATCCAGCCTTGAATTGTCAAATTGACACCTGTATCTCTGATATACACCGTGCATACTTTCCCTTTCCTATTTTGAGATTTTGGAATCCAGCTGCTATTTTGATATGCTGCCAAGCTAGTCTTGTGTGGAATGACACTTTACAAGACAGTGATACTCTCTCCTTCCTAAACTATCTCTGACAAGCCAGCTAGGGAGCACCTGCAAAGCAAGAGGCTTCACCAAACCAGGGTAGCTGAATTGGAAGCCCACGTCTCATAATAGAAAAAAACATTTCCTACATCAAAACACATATGTTTGTGGTGACTTCTTACAGAACAAATTACATCTGAAAACAATTAAAGTATACTTTCTAATTATTAAGATTATATCAGGGAGTTACCTTGGCTCCCATGCTCTGAGAATGACCTTTGAACTTTTGTAAGAACTGACAGAGAAGTTTTTCATACACTAAGGTAGTCACTCTAACAGAATGTTGTACCAATAACTACAAGACCTCTTGCTACCATTAATAAGTCAGCACTTTCAGAAGGAAACTTTGCCAGAAGAAAGCAGAGGTGAATAGCAAAGTGTGGGTTCTCTCTGGCACTGTTTCCTTGAGCAGATCCAGAATTACTTCAAGCAGACACACTGAGGAGACCTCTCAGTGTATGAGCCATTAATGCCAATGATACTTTGAGTGCAGTTTTATTTTTCTAACAATTATTGAATACATGTATACACATGGCCATTATATGGGAATTACAGGATTGTAGGAAAATATATATGTGATATATCCTAGAAAAAAAGGACTGCAGAAGTTAAATTAGAGATAAGGACTGCAAACTACCAAATTCTGGGCAAAATCCACTGTAATCACTAACTCACAGATGCTGCAGAGTCCACATAGATATGGCAAGCAACAGCCAGGCATGGATGGAGGAGGAACTTAGCGAGACCTACCCCTCATGCATAACTGATACATTATGGCTACTGATTCATTAAAGAGAGGGAGCATCATTGCCTTCAATTGTGTTCTCGCCAGCCTTCAAGGAATGATCTAATCCAGAGTTCACACAGAATGCTCTTGTTAAACTAAACTGGTTACTAAACAGAACCAAATGTCATGAATTTGAGTACAGGACCAGTAAGGGAGGAGGGATGGTAGAGATAAGAATCAAAGGAGATAAGAATGAGTGTGGGAAGAGAACAATCAGAATACATTATATACATGCTTGAAACTGTTAAGAAGTAGTTTAATTTAAAAAAAAAAAGACAAGAGTGTAATTATCTTTTAGGCTTTGTGGTGTAAATAGTCCAGAATGAGGCTTTATTACCTTGTCAAGATTGAGGGAGGCAAACTATAGATGATATGTTAATGATGGTCATGGCTGAGTTCCAAGCCAAGTTTATTTATAAAGACATGCTGTGCTGTGGGAGTGACTTTGATAATGGGAGGATAAGAACTTCTGAACCTTCTGTTAAATCAAAGAAAAAAAACTGAAAAAAATATCCAGAATCACTTTTTTTTCCAAACATAGAGTAATGCAAACTTGCAACATATCAGGAAATAAGCACTAGATAGATAAATGGCTGAATATCTCCAAGATCAGTGAGTTTCCTAGAATTTTAACACTTTTCAGTCCTATAATGTAGATTTGCATTGTGATCATGATAACCAACACCCTTGTAACCACAGGAGAGTATGGATAATGTTGAAGATCCTTCATTACTGTGTATCTTTATCACTGTGTACAATAGTTAGTACATAGAGTAAGCTACTTGAACTTGTTTCTACAAAGCTTCAACCTTTTTCAGCTTTTGGGAGTCAAGCAATGTGGTATCTAGCAGGAATCTTTTTGTTTGGAGCCAATGCTGTCCATACTAGCTTTTACTGCTGGGTGTTTCTGGCAGTTTCAAGAAATCTTAAGATACTAGCTTGGCAAGCCAGAACCAACACCTTTGTGATGGAGAAAAAGTGAGATGACATTAAAGGGTTTGGCACTGGAAGCTAAGTTCCAATGGTGGGAAATCTTTCCATTAAGCATGCATGTGCGATGAAATCCCAACCAAAGGTGTGAATGTCAAATCTATGTGCATCTTCCTGCCTGGCAATACTTCACACACATCAGTATGCCTAAATGTCAGATGTTTCTAAAAGGCAACCAAAACTTAAATTTTGAGTCTTTCTAACTGTCCTTTTTATAATTTCTTTTGCTCAGTATTAATTCAAATCCTTTCCTAATAATAAATCATAACCATAATTGCTTTCTGTGAGTTGTATGATGATGTCTAGAAAAGTATAAAAATTAAGAGAGTTTTAAGAACTTCTAAAATGTTCAGCAAGTTTCAGAGGTTTTAGAAGACTTGCAAGTCTAATAGTCCACAAACTTAGCAATTGTGATAACCCTAAATAGTTTGTACCCAGACTGGGAAGGGATACTTGTAATGTTCTGATCAAATTAAATAGAAGTTTTCAAAGTAAAACTGATAATACAGAAAGGTATCTAGAAGTTGAAATGGCAGTATGTTCATTTATGTGGTGTAGATACAGTTTTAATGTTATTAATCAATGAAAGTAAAGAGGGGAATTTAAAAATGATTAGCTCATATCCTGAGGAGGTGAATTTGTAGGATACATACAATTCAAGGTGAAAAGAAATGAACATTCAGGTATGTAACAGCCAAAATTAAATCCATGAAAAACAGTGGCATAGTACTGTCATTGGGCTGAGTTTGAACCCTGGTCTGTGTGTGTGCAGGCTATAACTTCTATCCGCAAGTCTCCTAACAACAGAAAATGTTCACATAAATTTTAAGATGTTAAATTCTGACTGCGGCCAAGTATTGACTTCTAATCTAGACTGAGCTATAATCTGTGGCCTGAGAGGTATTCCCAATGGGCAAGGTTAAAATGAAACAATAACAACAATAATAGGAGGGATGGATACAGGGGCTGGTGCTCAGAATCCTTTCTGCATAGAAAAATCATTTGGAGCAGCAGGTGAAAAAGTGGGTTAAGGTGATTCATTAGAAAACAGCCACAAATGATAGAGGGATTACAACAACGGGAAACAGCAGGAGTGAGAGGCTTCATATTAGCCAGGCAGGAATATTTGCACACTCTTAAGAAGTAGGTTGAATAAAGAAGACACTGATGAAGTTCTCTTCAATGGTGTGTTAGTGGAGACCTATGCTGGCTTGCCTGCATTGAGAGATAAGACAACTTTGTTCTATTCATACTCAGAAAAATTTAAAAGACTGCATAGCAATAATGTCAACGAGAAATAGAGTTGATAATCATTTCTGGCAGTATTCTTGCACTGGAATAAATACAAGCCCTAGTTAGATTTTCTGAATCTAACACCATTGTACTCCTGAGCAGTCAAGATTATGTGAACATGAATAAGCACACTGGTTAGAGAGTCGAAAAAAGAAATCTAAGGCTTCTGATGTGCTTTCTCCAATTACTTAGTTTTCAAATTGAAAAAAAAAACACATATATTATCTTAGAAATTTAGCAAACACTATCAAGCACACAAGCAATTAGAATGTGAGAGACAAAGAAAGAAAAAAGAGAGAAGAATACTTAAAGAAATAACTGCTGAAATCTTTACGACTTTGATACTTCTCACCAGGTTCCAAGATACTTCTTTACATAATGATTAAAAGCCTAAGTTTTACAAATAGTAAAGGAACTCACGGTACTTTTCAGAGATGGAACCTGTGGTGAACAGTAGATTCCTCATTAGAAAGGTTGAAGTCTTGAAGGCTAAAAGATGATATATTGAAAGTAATGGAAGATAAAAACTTTCAATGAGTCATTCTATGCTAGTAAAACAGCCTTTCAAACTTGAAGAAAAAATAAAGATTGAAAGTAAAAGAAGGGAACAAAGCAGATTGTGAAACTAAAACAATTATTGCAAGCATCCTTCGGGATAAAATAGAAGAAATTATCCAACAAACCATAATTGCAAAATATAAAGCCTTAGTAAAAAATAGATGTATAGGTAAGTATAGGAGACAATGTAAATGCTTTCTTTTTTGTAGTTCTATTTCCCTCCTAATTTGAAAAGAGGTAATTAAAACTGATTGTGTATTGAAATAATATAGGAGTATATAATTATCATGACAGTCAGAATAAAGGAGGAGGAACAATGAATGGAAAAGTGCAGTGTGGATGGCTTTTTTTTTTTTTTTACTAATGGAGTCCAATTGATATAGCTTTACCTAGGAATGTTGCAGTAGTTTTAATAGTAATCATCACAGCAAACTTTAAGAAATAACCAAAATTTTATATTGGAAAATGATAAAGTAATTAGAAAGTATAAGACATGTAAATTATAAAAGTAGATGACCTTCATTTTTATCATTAATTACATTGAAGAAAAGACTATCAAACACTCCAATTAAAGATTCATTGGTAATGGAAAAATACATTTTTTGCTAACTTGATCCATAAAGACTTCATATAAAATCCAAATGTCTCAAGATATGAAAGAAAAACCTATGAAAAATAATTTCAAAATGTAGCCTACATTGGGGAAATTTGGAACAACACGGGAAAATGATGCCAAGAAGATAGATAGGACCACACGAAATTGAAAAGTTAGGTAGAGAGAACAAAATGATTCCCTAGAATAGAGACAAAGCCTATAAAACAGAAGAAAAATCTTCTAAGCTATAATTCAGACATGTTTTAAACAATCTTGAAACCTAAAGAACTGACAATAATAAATAAATCCCAAATCTCCCAATTAACGAGTGGGTTGATGAGGTGAAAAAATTGACCTCAAAAAGGAGGTGCAAATGTTCAATAAATATTTTTATTTTTCATTGTTCATAGCCATACCAACAAAAAAATCGAGACTGCCGTGAGATTTTATCTCACCTTAGTCAGAACTGCTGACATCAAGAAAAAAATATCAAAAAATGTTGGCAAATGTGGGGAAAGAGATGTCCTTTTTCATTGCTGGTTGGCATAAAAATGGGTACAACCATGAAACGAATCAGTATAGGGGGGCAGTGAGATAGCTCAGAGGGTAAGGTGCCTATCCCAAACACCTAGCGACCTGAGTTCCACCTCTGAAAGCTCACAATGTGGAAGGAGAAGCCTGGTTTCAGACTTTTCTGCCCAAACACCATATTGTGTGTGGTCTCTCTTTCCCTCTTCCTCCTTCTCCCTCTTCTTCTCCTTCTCCCCCTCTCTCAGGCAAAATATTTTTAAAAATTAATCGATAATAAATTACGTCATAACAATTAAACTATTTTAAACTGTCACCCATTATATAACTCGTGGACTTACACAAAAAAAGACGCCCAGTCCTATCTCAGGGTTGCTTGGATGTACATTATTGTTCAATTGCTCACTAAAGTAAGAGAAAGGATCCAGTGTAGCTTTTAATCAACAAATGAGGGGATAAAGTAGATATACTATATGTGCACAATGATTATTACTTAACTATAAGAAAAGTGAAATTGTGATATTTCCAGGAAAATAAGTAGACTTGAGTCCCTCCCACGCCTCCTTTGTCCGCCCAACCATCCCGCCTGCTCCCCACTCCGCCAGGCCCCCAGGTGAGTCCCTGCCCGCCCTGCCCAGGTCGCCCAGCCTCCAGTTTTGGCCTGGGCCACGCCGCAGACCACAGGCCCCTTTCTCCCTCCTGCCTATCTGTCTGCCCAACTGGACAGGACATGCTAGCTTTCCTCCATCCCTGGAACTTCCAGGTCAAGGGTGAAGAATTCTGCCATCAACATCAGCCCCTCTGCCTCTCTGGCCCACCGGGGACCCACACACGTGGTCTACAGAAGACACACTGCTACTCAGAATTCAATAGAGTCTAAAGAAAACTCAAGCAAAGTTCTAAGGGTCAAAGGCCATACATCTGTAAACCTCTACAATCATCCTATCACATGGAAGAGATTCTTCACATCCAGCCCAAAGATAAGTAAAACTCCTTTTTTTTCACCTTACTGTTCCTTTCCAATATTAATCACTATAGATTAACTTTTCCATAAAGCTACCCCAAAAACACAACTCCAGGGATCATACCAGTCACCCTCACATATCACCAAGATACTACATCGTAAAAGTGCACTATCATACTAATATTCACTCCTTGTCTACTTAACCTGACTTAATTGATGTACTAACAACCTAAAAGCCTCAACTAGAAAATAACAATAATAAAAGACAAACACACCCAACCTCAAGGCAAGCACTACTAATAACTGCCCAAGTGTACGAATACCAACTAAATCAGTCAAAAACACACAGAAACTGAAAAGCCCTAGAAGACAAAACAATGCCCAAGTCAAAGTGCAGATCCATGAGAAACAAAACCCAAGAAGACCAATCTCCCACTGAAAGAATTAACCCCTTAATGATGGATTCCAACCAGAACAAATTCATAGAAAACAGCCAAGAAAGCCAGACCCAAGACAATTACCATGATTAATACTATGAAAGAGGAAATCCAAGAAGAGTTAAACAACAGAATCAACCACTTTGAACAGGAACACAACAGGCATTTGGAGGAGTTGAGAAAAACAGTTCAAGAAACAAAAATAGGCATAGAACAGTTAAAACAGACTCAAGCAGAGTTTAAAACTGAACTAAAAGACAAGCTATCTTCAACCCAAAGCGCAACAGAGAGTCTAACGAAGCAGAAAATAGAATTTCAGATCTTGAAGACAAAGTGGGAGAATTAACCAGCTCAATGGAAGAGATTGTTAAAGCCAAAAAGATACTTGAGAGGAACATTCAAGAGATATGGGACACCCTGAAGAAGCCTAACATGCGCATTGATGGAATACCAGAGCAAGAATCTCAAAATACCACCCCTGAGGAAATTTTTCAAATTTTCATAAATGAAAACTTCCTTCAATTGAAGAATGAGAGGCCCATCCAAATACAAGAGGCATTTTGCACTCCAAACAGATATGACCAAAATAGAAAATCGCCACGGCAAATAATAGTCAAAACACTCCCCATTCAAGACAAAGAAAAGGTGCTGAGAGATTCAAGAGAAAAAAAGGAAGTCACCTTTAAAGGTAAACCTATTAAAATAACAAATGACTTCTCAATGGAAACAGTAAAAGCAAGAAAAGCTTGTAGAGACGTACTTCAAGTACTAAATGAGCAAAAAATGCCAACCCAGACTGATATACCCGCCAAAACTATCTGATCGAGGGAGAAAGAAAAATTTTCCAGCACAAAGAAGGGATACATGTCTACCAAACCAGGCCTTCAAAAAATGCTAGAAATGATACGCAAACTTGAAGAAAAGAACAAGCGTATCCAGGAGGACAGAAGGGAAGTATAATACCACAAAAATATAAATGTAAAACAATAAGCTTACAAAACCCACTAAACATAAAAAATGTCCAGAATTAAAAAGAATTTCTCCATTATAACATTAAATGTCAATGGGCTTAACTCACCAATTAAGAGACACAGATTACAAACTTGGATTAAAAATCACAACCCATCAATCTGCTGCCTTCAGGAAACTCATCTCATCACAAAAGATAGGCACATTCTAAAAATGAAAGGATGGTCCAAAATCTCCAAGCTAATGGAACTAGGAAACAGGCAGGGACTTCAAACCCAAAAAAATCATAAGAGACACGGATGGATACTACATTTTAGTCACAGGTACAATTCACCAGGAAGACTTCACAACACTAAACATATATGCACCCAATACGGGCCCCTCCACATTCATTAAGAAAATCCTACAGTGTCTAAAGGGAGAAATCAACACCCAAACGATAATTCTTGGGGATTTCAACACCGCCCACTCAACATGGGATAGATCAAAAGCTTAACAGGGACACTTTGGGACTTAATCAAACCCTTAAAGAAATGGGCCTTACAGAACTCTATCGAACTTTCCATCCATGTACCAAAGAATACACATTTTTCTCAACAGCACATGGAACTTTCTCCAAAATAGATCACATATTGGGCCACAAAATGAATCTCCACATATATAGGAAAGTTGAAATTCTAGCCTGTGCCCTATCAGACCACCACAGCTTAAAGCTGGACATTCACAACACAACAAACAAGAGAAAATACACTAACTCCTGGAAACTTAACACTATGATGCTGAATGAGAATTGGATTCAGGAAGAAATTAAAAAGGAAATTCAAGATTTCCTGAAAGTGAATGATAATGAAAATACAACTTACGAAAATCTCTGGGACACAATGAAAGCTGTCCTAAGAGGTAAGTTCATAGCTCTTAATGGCTACATCAAAAAAATGGAAACATCAGAAATAAACGACTTAACAATGCAGCTTAAAGCTTTAGAAAAACTAGAGCAATCTGATCCCAAAAGCAGTAGAAGAGAGGAGATTAGCAAAAGAAGGGGAGAAATATCTGAAATCGAGATTAGGAAAATGACAGAGAAAATTAACCAGTCAAAAAGCTGGTTCTTTGAAAAAATCAATAAGATTGATACACCCCTAGCTAAATTAACCAAAAGCAAGAGAGAGAAAACTCAAATTAACATACTTAGAAATGAACATGGAGTTATCACTACTGATACCCAAGAAATCCAGGGAATTATAACATCATATTTCAAAAACTTATACTTTGTGAAGTTTGACAACACAAAAGAGATGGATGAATTTCTAAGTAAACACAACTTACCTAAATTGAATCAGGAAGTTGTGAATTATTTAAATAGTCCAATAACATATAAGGAAAGTGAAGAAGTAATCTCGAATCTTCCCACCAAAAAATGTCCTGGACCAGATGGATTCAACATAGAGTTCTACCAGACATTTAAGGAGTTAATAACACCAATACTACTTAAACTGTTCCAACAAGTAGCAAGGAAGGAACACTACCAAATTCCTTCTATGAAGCTAATATCGTTTTAATCCCAAATCCTAATAAAGATTCACTTAAAAAAGAAAACTATAGGCTGATCTCTCTGATGAACACAGATCCAAAGATTCTCAACAAAGTCTTAGCAAATCGTATTCAAAAACATATCAAAAAGATCATTCATGGGGACCAAGTGGGCTTTATCCCTGGCACACAGGGTTGGTTCAACATATGCAAATCAATAAATGTAATTCATAATATAAACCAGTCCCACATGATACTCTTGATAGATGCAGAAAAAGCTTTTAACAAGATCCAAAAGCCTTTTATGATCAAAACGCTAGAGACAGTAGGAATGGAAGGAACCGTTATCAATATAATAAAAGCTGTATACAACAAGTCAACAGCAGGGATTATACTCAATGGGGAAAAACTGGAAGCATTCCCACTTCGATCAGGAACTAGACAAGGCTGTCCACTCTCACCACTTCTATTCAATATTGTACTTGAAGTCTTAGCTGAAGCCATAAGGCAAGAAAGGGACATAAAAGGGATTAGAATTGGAAAGGAAGAAGTCAAGCTATCCCTATTTGCAGATGACATGATCTTATACCTGAGTGATCCCAAAAACTCCACCAGGAAGCTCCTGGAACTAATTGAGAAGTTCAGCAGGGTAGCAGGATACAAAGTAAATGTACAAAAATCAGTGGCTTTCCTATATGCCCAGAATGAAAGAAGTGAAAAAGCCCTGAGAGAAACAATCCCATTTACTATAGCCCCTAAAAAATGAAATACCTTGGTATAAACCTAACCAAGGAGGTTAAAGACCTTTACAATGAAAACTTTAAAACCCTCAAGAAAGAAATTTCAGAAGACACCAGAAGGTAGAAAGACCTCCCATGTTCCTGGATTGGCAGAATCAACATCATAAAAATGACCATCCTACCAAAGGCAATATACAAGTCAATGCTATACCAATTAAAATCCCAAAGCAATTCTTTAAACAAGTTGAAAAAACAATCTCAAAATTCATATGGAGGCACAAAAGACCCAGGATACCAAAGACAATCCTGAGTAACAAAAACACTGTTGGAGGTATCACCATATCAAATCTTAGTCTGTACTAAAAATCCATAGTTGAAAAAACAGCCTGGTACTGGTTCCAAAATAGACACACAGATCAATGGATAACGATTGAAGACCCAGATATAAGCCCACAAGACTACAGCCATTTGGTCTTTGACAAAGAGGCCCAAAAAATCCAATGGAAAAAGAACAGCATCTTCCACAAATGGTGCTGGCAAAACTGGATCTCCACATGCAGAAGATTAAAACTGGACCCGCACTTGTTGCTTTGTACAAGACTTAATTCCAATAGATCAAGGACCTTGATTTAAGGCCACAGGCTATAAAAACCGTAGTTGAAAGGGTAGGGAATTCCCTTGAGCAGATTGGGCTAGGACAACAGTTCCTAAACAGACATATAATAGCACAGTCACTGCTACCAACTCTCAAGAGTTGGGATCTTGTGAAATTAAAGAGCTTCTGTTCAGATAAAGAGATCGTAACACGAGCTCAAAGGCGACCCACAGAATGGGAGAAAATCTTCACTAACCACATATCTCATAGAGCTCTATTATTCAGAGTGCACAAAGAATTTAGAAAACTAAACACCAAGGAAAGTAATGGCCCAATTAAAAAAATGGGCCCTGGAACTTAAAAGAAACTTTACTAAGGATGAAATTAAAATGTCTAACAAATATCTTAAAAAATGCTCCACATCCTTAGCCATCAGGGAAATGCATATCAAAACTTCCCTGAGATATCATCTCACCCCGGTCAGGATGGCAAAAATCCACAATACAAACAACACCAAATGCTGGAGAGACGGGAACTCTCCTATATTGCTGGTGGGAATGCAGGCTCATACAGCCACTCTGGCGAGCCGTCTGGAGATTCTTAAAGAAATTAAAGATTGAAATGCCATATGACCCTATGATTCCACTTTTGGGAATAACCCCCCATGCAGCAGAGGTCCACCTCGATAGCACAAGTGCAACCATGTTCATAGCAGCACTGTTTACAATAGCAAAGTCATGGAATCAACCCAAATGTCCAACATTTGAAGAGTGAATAAGGAAACTGTGGTACATCTATACAATGGAGTACTACTCAGCCATCAAAAATGATAATTACTGGAATTTGCCGGGAAATGGATGTCATTAGAGACAATTATATTGAGTGAAGTATCCCAGACCCAGAAAATTAAGCACCGTATGTACTCCCTAATAGGTGGCTCCTAGTACCAAACCCACCCAGCCCACCTAGAGACACTTGATGATAAATCTCTGTAATACAGTAATTGCAAGGAGTATGAACAGGCGGGATGGAGTAGGAGGGCCACACCAGAAACAAGGAGAGAGAGGACCATGTAACAGCAGAGAAAATAGTCCTCCACAAGGACTGCAAGTAAGCAATGAGACATCTGGTTAAGTTCAGAAACTTTTCATTCCTGATCATTTACAACTGAGGGGCTGTGATCTCACCAGAATGGGAGGGCATATAGTCTGGCAGATAATAAGTAACCATTTTCCAAATGGGTGATTGACCCCTCCCTCACTGTGGTTTCCTACTTTTTTTTTTAGTAACAGTTTTTTATCTCTGGCCAGGGGGTGACATCCAATACCCATCAAGATGGAATGAAGGGCATTGCAGGAGCAGCAAAACTGCAAAAGAAAATCAACAAACCATAATCTAGAACTTCAGAGACTCTATATCAACCACCTAGAACTAGGCCAGCCTAATCTCTCCCCATCCTGAAGCTCAGGGAAATTTGCAGAAGAGGGGGCGGTAAGAGTGTAGGAGCACAAGGATGGGAGGAGCAATGATATGCAAGATACTCCACACAAGTTAGGGCCGAAGCAATCATAATTGGACTTTAGATGTCCTGCGCAATGTCCAACACACTATTGTCCCTACATAGCATTTGCTAAAAGTACCAAGATCCTTGGAGGCAAGGGATTGACCGCCAAAATAGTGTTCCTATGCTTAAGGGGAACACAGGAAAGGGTTCAGGGAAATGCTGCTGGGTCCTTATATGTCTTCGGAGAGGAGGACCCAGAGGATAGTCAGGCATGCACATTAAAGGATTCTCTGGGGATTGGTGGAGGGGTGAGGGGAGGTCGAGCAGAGGGGGGGGAGGAGGGAGAGAGGGAACCGGTGTACCTATTAAGTTTGTATGAGCGGAGATAATAAAAAATGTTAAAAAAAAAGAAAGAAAATAAGTAGACTTGAAACTCTACTTATCCAGGCCAGAAAGAAAATTGAGTGTGTATTCTCTCCTATGCAAGTTTTAGGCTTTATTTTTTAATGTATTCATACATTTATTTTGAAGCTGTGGGTATACATGTGAAGGTAGAAAGGAGACCATAGAAAGGGAAAGAAGCATTCAAGAGAGAGGGAGTAGACAGTAATAGAATACTTGTGACATGAAAGTAGAATGGAGAACAGGGGGGCAGGACAGGTGCAACAAGGGGCAGAAGAGTGAAGCTGGAGAATGGGAAAAAGGATCAAAAAATGTATGCATGCCACAATACAACTTCTTATTTTACAAAAATGTAAAACTTAAAGAGCTCAAAAGATAATTTCATCTAAGGAGAGGAAAAAAAGACTGAAAGTAAAGGGTGCAGAAAGCACCTGTCAGCCAAAAGAGAAGAGCATAGCTGCACAAAACTGATTTTCAGACCAAAATAATGCTAGCAAAAGAGTGAGAGTCTGAAATATCGGGACACATGTATATCGGGACACATGTATATCTGAAAGCAAAGCCCCCAAAACATGTCAAGTCAGAAAAGACATCAAATATCCAGCAACTGGAATAGGAAATTTCAGCATTTCAGTTTTGGTTAATAGGTAGAATAAGACCTAAACTCAGTTATACAAGATCAGTGAGATAACTCAGCAGTTAAAATTCCTGCTCACAAACTTGGGGACTAATTCAATCCCAGGAAGCCCACACCATAGAAGGAGAGAGCTAACTTCAGAGAATTGTTCTCTGACCTCCAACCATGTGCCAGGGTATGTACTTGCATATTTGCAAGCCTTCTATTAATCTGTCTATCTATCTATCTATCTATCTATCTATCTATCTATCTATCTATCTATCTATCTATCTTCTATCTATCTATCTATTATCTATTTCTCTCTATCTAGCTCACAAACACACACACACAAACTGTTTTTTTTTTTTTCTGGAAGGAGCAGCACAGGGCATGTTTTGTTCTATCTTATTTTACTCTCTGTGTTCCCTGTGTAAGTTATGTATTTTTTATTATATTTATTTATTTTTCCCAACCCCTCCCCTTCCTCCTTCCACCCCTCCCAGTCCCCCTAGCACCCTCCTCCCTTTTTTCCCTTCCTTTCACCCCCCTCCCTCCCTTTCTCCCAGTAACCCTCCTCTTCCCCCCCTCCCATTCCCTGGAGAGTCCGTTGGTGTGAATGTCAAACTTCCCTCTGAGTCCTCCACTCAGTGAGGTGTAAGGACTCAGTGGCATAGCCCAGAGCCTGTTCTTGTGCTTCCCTTTAGTATGAGAACACTATTATGACTGTTAGTCCTTTGCCTCTAAGGATCCTAATGCCTGTGATCCATGCTAGACTTTGGGGGGGGGGGTCATTGACATGTCAGTCATTGTGCAGGTCATGCTAAGTCTGATTATGGCTACGCGTCCCTAACTTGTGTGGAGTATCTTGTATATAGTTGCTCTTACAATCTTACAACCCTCTCTTCTGCGAATTTCCGTGAGCTTTAGGATACAGAGAGATTTGGCTGGTCTGGTTCCAGGGTCTCTGATGTTCTAAATTATGGTTGGTTGTTGTTTTCAGTTTTGCTGTAACTGCACTGCCCTTGGCTCCATCCTGATTGATATTGGAGGTTACCTCCTGGGCCAGAGATAAAAGGCTATTTAAATGGAGTCTTACTATAAAAGGAGACTCAAAGTAGATGGAATAGGAGTAGGAGACCACAGTGAGAGGGGTCAGTCTCTCATTTGCAGGATGGTTACAATCTATCTGCCATACTCTATGCCCTCCCTGACTGGTGAGATCAAACCCCCTCAGTTGTAAGTGACCAGGAAGAAAAGTGAGTGAACTTTAACCAGATATCTCACTACTTACTTGCAGTACTTGATGGTGACCTATTTTCTCTGCTATAGCATGATACCTTCTCTCCTTATTTTGGGGGGGGAGGCCCTCTTTCCCCTTCCCTCCTGTTTATAATCTTTACAATTACTGTAGGCTTTACAGAGATGTATCTTTGAATATGTGGCTAAGGGGGTTTGGTACTAGGATCCACCTATTAGGGAGTACATATGGTGCTTAATTTTGTGTGTCTGGGATACTTCACTCAATATAATTTTTTCTAGTTCCATTCATTTCCCAGCAAATTTCATTGTTTCATCTTTCTTAATGGCTAAGTAGTATTCCATTGTATAAATGTACCACATTTTCCTTATACACTCTTCAACTGTTGGGCATTTGGGTTGATTCTGTCACTTTACTATTGTAAACAATGCTGCTATGAGCATGCTTGTGTCATTGAGGTGAATTTGTGCTGTGTGGGGGATTATTCCCAGAAGTGGTATAGCAGGGTCATATGCCATTTCAATCTTTAACTTTTAAAAAAATCGCCAGACTGATCACCAGAGTGATTGTATAAGCCTGCATTCCCACCAGCAATGTAGGAGAGTTCCCTTCTCTCCACATCCTCTCTAGCATTCGGTGTTGTTTGTATTGTGGATTTTTGCCATCCTGACCAGGGTGAGATGATACCTCAGGGAGGTTTTGATTTGCATTTCCCTGATGGTTAAGGATGTAGAGGATTTTTAAAAGATATTTGTTAGACATTTTTGTCCCTGGAAAAGTTTCTTTTGAGTTTCCTGACCCATTTTTTAATTGGGCCATTTATTTCCCTGGTGTTTAGTTTTCTAAATTCTTTGTGCACTCTGGATAATAGAGCTCTATCAGATATGTGGTTAGTGAAGATTTTCTCCCATTCTGTGGGTTTCCTTTGTGCTCGAGTTACAATCTCTTTATCTAAATAGAAGCTCTTTAATTTCATAAGATCCCATTTGTTGAGTGTTGATTCTAGTGACTGTGCTATTGGATTTCTGTTTAGGAACTACTGGCCTAGTCCAATCAGCTCGCAAGAGTTCCCTAACCTTTCAACTAGGGTTTTTATAGTCTCTGGCCTAATATTGAGGTCCTTGATCCATTTGGAATTAATTTTTGTACATGGTGACAAGTCCAGGTCCAGTTTTAATCTTCTGCATGTGGATATACAGTTTTTCCAGCACCATTTGTTGAATATACTATTCTTTTTCCATTGGGTTTATTTTGGCCTCTTTGTCAAAGATCAAATGGCTGTAATTGTGTGGGCCTATATCTGGGTCTTCTACCCTTATCCATTGATCTACATGCCTATTTTGGAACCAGTACCAGACTGTTTTTATTACTATGGATTTGTAGTGTAGGTTAAGGTTTGGTGTGGTGATAACTCTAGCAGTGTTTTTGTTACTCAGGATTGTTTTTGCTATCCTGGTTCTTTTGTGCTTCCATATGAATTTTGAGATTTCTTGGTCAATTTCTTTAAAGAATTGATTGAGGGTTTTGATTGGAATAGCATTGAATCTGTATATTGCTTTTGGTAGGATGGTCATTTTTATGATATTGATTCTGCCAATCCAGGAACATGGGAGGTCTTTCCACCTTCTGGTGTCTTCTGTAATTTATTCCTTTAGGGTTTTAATGTTTTCATTATAATGGTCTCTTATTTCCTTGGTTAGGTTTACACCAAGGTATTTCATTTTTTTAGGGGCTATAGTAAATGGAATTGTTTCTCTTGGGTCTTTTTCACTTTTTTCATCCTGGGCATACAGGAAGGCCACTGATTTTTGCATGTTTATTTCACACAAACAGTTTTTTTTTAAATTAACTATATATAAATATTTTTTGTATGTGGGGTGTGTGTATGTGTGTGTGTGTGTGTCTCGTCTGTCCGTCTGTCATCTGTCTGTGGGCACTTGAATATATGTGCCTGTGGAGGGTGAACCCGGGAATCACCCTGACTGCTTTATCTCCTTATTGCTTTGCCTAGGAATTTCCCAGGTTCCACCTTCCAGGGCTCTGCTGCCACTTCTGTGTGGAATTCAGGATTAAAACTTAGGTCCTTTTTGTCTCTGGCCAGGGGGTGACATATAATGCCCATCAGAATGGAGGGAAGGGCATTGCAGGAGCAGCAAAACTGCAAAAGAAAATCAACAAACCACAATCCAGAACTTCAGAGACTCTATATCAACCACCTAGAACTAGGCCAGACTAGTCTCTCCCCATCCAGAGGCTCAGGGAAATTCACGGAAGAGGGGGCAGTAAGATTGTAAGAGCACAAGGATGGGAGGAGCAATGATATGCAAGATACTCCACACAAGTTAGGGCCGAAGCAATCATAATTGGACTTTGCATGCCCTGCGCAATGTCCAACACACTATTGACCCCACAAAGTCTAGCATTTGCTAAAGACACCACGATCCTTGGAGGCAAGGGATTGGCAGCCATAGTAGTGTTCCTATGCTTAAGGGGAACACAGGAAAGGGTTCAGGGAAATGCCACTGGGTCCTTGTACGTCATCAGAGAGGAGGACCCAGAAGAGAGTCTGGCATGCACATTAAAGAATTCTCCAGGTAATGGGGGGAGGCACTGGGGGATGAGGAGGGAGGGGTGAGGAGAGGGGGAACAGGGGGGTCAGGGGGAGGAGGAGAGAGGAAGGGAACTGGTGTACCTACTAAGTTTGTATCAGCAGAAATAATAAAAAATGTTAAAAAAAAGAAAAAGTAGCAGAATAGAATATTGAATGGGAAGAAAATTATTGAAGAGAGGACAAAGTCAATTCACTCTGGGAATAGAAGAACAATATTGTCATTGTTTTTAGGAAAGAAACATAGAGAGAAAAATTGTATATGCCCTATGGATGGTATGTTCCCTCTTGCCTTTCCAATCGAATAAAGATATGCACACTGGGTGGGTCAAGGACGAAAAATAAACAAACAAACAAAAAAAAACAGGTTCTTCTGCTTTTGAGGCAGAGACTTTCATCCCTGAGTTATCTCTCCAGCCCCAACACATAAAATTCTTTTATTTATTTATTTATTTATTTATTTATTCTTTCTTTCCTTCTTTCTTTCTTTCTTTCTTTCTTTCTTTCTTTCTTTCTTTCTTTCTTTCTTTCTTTCTTTCTTTCTTTCTTTCTTTTATTTATTTCCCCTCATACTAACTTAACAGGTACACCAGTACCTACCCCTCCCTCCACCACCACCCCTGTGTTCTCCCCTCCCTTCCCCGTCTCCCTCCCCATCGCCCAATACCTCCCTCCATTCCCGGAGTATCCTTTAATGTACATGCCAAACTCTCCTCTGGGTCCTCCTCTCCAATGAGGTACAAGGACCCAGCGGCATTTCCCAAAACCCTTTCCTGTGTTCCCCTAAAGCATAGGAACACTATTGTGGCTGTCAATCCCTAGCCTCCAAGGATCCTTGAATAACATAGGCAGGAAACGAAACTTCCAGGCACTTATGGAAAATGCACTCAATCAGCAGAATACATATTCACAGAAACTATTTCTCAGATAAACTACTTTTTAGGCACCAGAATAATTCTCAATAAATGAAAAGAGATGACATCATATAGAACATGCTCTCTCACCACCATAACAGGTAAATATTTACAGACTCAAAATATATGGAATTTAGAAGAATATTCTTAAATAACAAAGGGTGATACAAGACATCACAGTATATAAAAAAAATAGCCATGGTACACTGAAGTCAGAAATATAGAAAGAGGTTTACAAACCTGAAAAAGGGATTGGTATCAATAATGCAAAATTATTTTGACATATAAACTAAATCTATGGGTCTGCCTAGATAGATCAGCTGATAAAAGGCATCTGCACCCAAACCCTTACTCCTCCTCCTTCTCCTTTTTCTCTTCCTCCTCCTTCTCCTTTCCTTCCCCTTCCCCCTTTCCTTCTTCCCTTCTCCTTTTTCCTATTCCCTTTCCTCTTCTTCCTCTTCTCCACCTCCCTCTTCTACACCTTCCTCTTCTCCTTCTTCCCTTTCCTGCTCTTTTCCTCCTCCTCCTCTTCCTCTTCCTCTTCCTCCTCCTCCTCCTCCTCTTCTTCTTCTCTCTCTTTTCTCTCCCTCTTTGCTCCTCCTTCACATATAAATAAATAAAATGCTTAGTAGCTAATTAATACATCTACTTACCATTCTTAAAGAATAAAGGATAAAATACATATAATTTTTAGCATTTTGATAATCCTTTCATCTTAAATCAATTTAAAAATTAGGAAGATAAATAAAAGATGAATAAACTTCTTCAATATGAATAGACTAAATGCATCAAACATCATAAACCATAGTAAAGGATTAAAATTTCTCTCTTTAAGAGATAGAGAATGAGATCTATTACCACAATTTTTTTTCCCGTTCTACTAAACTGTTTATAAAACACAATAGGCAAGGAATATAAATATCAGGCACCTAGAATGAAAATATTAAACTATCTATTTAAAAGTAGTGTTATTTCTGCATAGAAGCATAAGTACTTAGGCATAAAATATTGACTTTAATACACTAATTCAACAATTTTGTAATCTAAATTCATGTAGAAAAATTGATGCGTATTTGTGAATGGAAAGCAATAGACAATGTAAAATGAACTTAAAATTGTTTCAAAAGCAATAGAGTGTTTTGTTTGACTCTAACAAATGAAGTGAATTACTTGTGTGTTGGAAGCCACAAAAATGATTTCAGGCAGAAACATACAGAGACACTATTGTTTAAGGATTGTTAGATTATTTTGACAAAAACTACAGACCTTTTTATTAATAAGTCATATAGCATTAATAAGTCATAAAGCCAAAATAACAGGGTAAGAATTAACCAAAATTAAGAGGCAATAACAGAAGTGGGAATGGAACTTGTGCAGGATAGCTGTGAATTAATGGACATAGGAAGGACAATGAGGAAAACAGTGAAAATGTGCTGGAAGATGCTAGGGAAGAGGATCTGCTGCAAACTTTGCTCTTAGACAAGCACCTAGGTAAAGAAATATTGGGATAGGATTTCTAAACCCCACTGTGTGCTTAAGAGTCATCCTCACCATTGGCGCTCTCTCGGTTATCCTCTCCATCCTCAGTTTCTTTCTGGTCATCCCCATCTTCATTCTCCTGTCATCCAGCGGATTCCCTCATGTGCATCAGCATCTTCACCTGCCTGAGATTCCATCTTCTGCTCCTATTCTGATTTCTCCTTCAATATCTTGATTGCTTCTTTGCTCTGTTCCTTTTCAGTTTTTTCCAGACTGTCCAGTAAGGAATCCACTTTTTGTTTCATCTGGGTCAGCTTCTTCATAATGGCCTGAAGGTCATCACTGTGTTGTCCACCCTTAGAACTGAAGCCACTTTTGCCCCTTTTGTAAAGTGTTTGTTGATACACTCTGGTGATTAGAAGGCAGCACAACAGAAGCAGGAGTAGGAAGAAGAGTAAGAACACATGCTGGATAACTTCACTTTCAAGGTGATTCTCAGGATGGGATGTGCTGAGTAACTGCACACATCAAACAAGGAGTTGAATAAAGGGACAGAGAAGGGTGTTCTTATACTGACCTATGCATCTCTGTGGCAGATCATTTTACACCTGCTTTGTCTCCATTCACTTTTGGTTCTGCAGCAGGATTAATATCTAAAATCTGGCCAGCAATCATTGTGCCATCCCTTCTTGCTACCATAGTCAGGTCATTTATATTATTGACATACTGGGTAAAGGCAAAATCCTTATTGACAGAGCAGTCCACAGCGCTTCAAGAAGATTGACTCTGCATGAGACTTCTTGACCACAAGAGGATTCAGATTCCAGATGAATCCATGGGAGTTCATGGAGCAAGGATCTGACTGTCTAGTTAGTAGCACTGCTAATCATTTGCCTTTGATAATTAGGTTCCTTGTAAGACTGAAAAATGTAGCTGAAAATCTTATTCGGAGCTTGGCTCTGAGTCTTAAACTCTCACCTTCTAGGTGGGGACGCCAAATGCTTCAAGAGGCGCAGGATGCACACAACTGTCTGACTGACTCTCCTTACCAAATGACCCTACATGTTATTCTTTAAGCACTGAGGCTCTTCAAATTGATGTATAAATACAATATTATTTCTATCAAAGACCCAGCTGTCTTATTAGAGAAGGTATCAAGAAAATTGTGAATTGAAATTTCTAATTCACCAATTAATGAAGTTGGAAATAATGCATACAAATTACAAATGCATGCAAGTGCTATACTAACCAAAATGATATGATATTGGCATAAGGGGAGATACAGATTAATAATGAATTATTATTTCAGCCTCATGATTGAATTTATTATTAAATGTATTTCAACTGACAAGCTAAAACAAATATTATACATGTAGTTGTACATAATATCCTAATATATATAAACTGCTTAAGCCATTTTCTTAAAATAAAAATATTAAAAATAATTTCTTTATCTTTCTAAAATGTATGGTTCATTGTAGTTATTTGCAATTATCCCAGGAAGCAATAGCAAACCAGACCTAGTTCATATCTAAGTCTAATTTAGTTCCCAGCTATCAACATTTATCCTGGCTGTCAGAGCTTCTATGGAATACTGTTCTCTCCAATTCTTTATCAATGTTTAGATTGTACTCATAGTTTATCTTTCCATGTGTGGTTGCCTTCAATTAATGTAGTGATCCCCAATTCCATTCATGTTTCCACAAATGAACAATTTTATTGTTTTGTTTGACCAAATGGTATTCTATAAAATATATATAAAAATGTATTTTTTTCTTTCTGTTCAACCAATGGTGCTGCTTATCTTGATCCCATTTGTTATTTATTATGATAGTACTACAACAAATTTTCAGTCAGATACCTCTTCCAGTATTGGTTCCACTTCCTGGTAGAAGAACTGCCTGAGCACAGGGTAATAGTAATTTGAATTTTTTAAGGAACATTGTAGACTAATCCTTATCTCCACAGCTCATAGTGTTTACATTTTTCTTTTTGATAATAACATTTTCAGTATTCATATCTTATTGAAATTTAATTGGTGAGTCCTTGATTAATAGTGTACAACTCTCCTTTTCTTATTCCTTTTGGTTATTTGAATATCATTTTTGAACAATATATGTGCACATCGTGGATGTCACCACTATTTATTATAGAAAATATACTGCATTCAGCAACTAAGAAGTTCTAAATAGTAAGAATGCAAAACAGAAAAAAATGTAAATGGCTCCACTTTAAATGTAAGAACTCCAGCTATCAAACCTTTAAAGAAGGCTTTAAGGTGTTAATGTTTGAGACATTAGATTTAGACAGTTATTTTTGTATCTAAAGCAAAAGCAATAAGAAAAATAAAATATGAATTCTAAGTCAAACTTCTTTGAGAAAGTCAAAAGACAGCATGATGAATGATGGACAATAATGACAAATAACATACTTGATAAGGCACTGGTATCTTGAATGGAAAGAGAGGAAAAAGAGATGAAGTCTTGGAGAAAAACAGTGGTTTTAGAATACTTTATAAAGTACCTTTTCTGTCATATGCATAATATAAAGACCCAGGTATCTAAAATAAAATACCTTTGTTGATCTCTATTCTTACTGGCTACTTTCCTATGTCATTACTGGATTTAGGAGACCTGATTTATAGAAATTCATGCATGCTGTCTAAGAGAAACTACAAAGTTTTCACTATGTCAAATTCCAAATAGTTCTGAATTAGCAGGTGCTGCATATGATTTTTTCACAGTCATGAGGTAGGAAGCTAAATTTATGAGTAAGTTTGATCATTTTTCTGATATTAATTGAACACTGTATGTTATTACAGTGTTTCTCAATTCAAATATTAGCAAATGCTGTAGTTATAATCTCACTGATTTATGATATACATTGTTTCTCTTTTCTCTGACTCATTTAGTCTGTATTCCCTTTATGTTCTTACACAATGAAGTACATACTTAGAAACAATAATAAAATAAGTATTTTGGGTAACTTTCTAAGGGACAATTTCCCCCGTCTGAAGAAACCAAAGTGATGAATGACTCCAGAATTATTTAATACAGAAAATAGCCAGTGCATGTAACCTTTCAGTATCAGAGAGATAAAAGTGCACATTACATTAAAAATATCCCAGTCTTTTAAAATTTATACTAGATAATGTGCTTTGCTCCTGTGTTAAAGAAACTATAGTTTGTGGCTCCTTTAGAAAACAGCACAGCACCCACATGAATACTGTCATATTTCTCTTCTCCCCTTCTTTTGCCCCATGAAAAACCTTAGTAAGTGTCACCACAAAAACAAAATGGATGACACATAAATACACTAAGCTATAAAACCCAATAATGTAGTCCCTGTTGTTTTATTTTTATCAACCTTGCAAGGAAAACATATCTGAATTTTCCAGTTTTTCCATTTTGTGTTTCTCAGGATCGTTCTTTTAGGAATTTGTTTGTGAGGTTTTTTTGTAGCTTTTTTAAATCAAACTATCTCACTTTAGCACTGTGGAATATTTGGTTTCATAGTAGGTAGCATAAACGCATATATAAAATGTGACATTTCTATTACATATTATTCTTTAGTTATTATAAATAGAAATCTAAACATTGATGAGGAAAAATATTTTCTTTCAAGGACTGAGCCATAATAAATAAAAAACTATTTAGTTTACAAAACTTTGTGTCTATTATAATGTCCTTGACACTGTATACAACGTCTGTTCTCCCTGAGAACTGCAGAATAAATCTATATTTAAAAATAAAAGTCCATAATCAGATAGACTCAGTAGAGAATTTTACCAAAGAGGAGCTAACAAATATATTCCTTTAGTTATTTTGCAGAATAGAAAAGTAATGAACAATTTCAATTCTTTCTATGAAGCCAATATTCTTCTGAACTCAATACTAAGTAAAGATATATAAAAGATAGAATTATATGCGAATCTCACTGATGAATACAGATGGAAAAAATTCCTAACAAAATTCTTTCAATCCAAATCCAAAAATACATAAAATTAATCTGATATTGCCCTGAGAGTTTCACAAAACTCTTGGGTTTTAATTTTAATTTTGCATGAATAGTTGTAGTTTGTTTAACATGTTATAGTATGACTGAGAGTAGGTTCTCATGAAATACACTTTATCATGTTAACATTCTAAGGATGTAAGGATTTTTTAATCTTTTTTGATATTTTACACTTTGACAATAGGAGAGAAATAAAGACTTTAATTCTAATTTATAGATATATGCAAGACATATCTTTAAAATTAGTCATTTTCTTATCTTTCTGAATCAATCCATCTTTCTGTTTCCATATGTATGTCTTTTACTCCACTTTATTGTATATCTGTTTCCCATGTGTCGCAGTTCACCTGCATGGTTGCTGATAAATGACCTCAAACGGCTTAAGGGAACAAGGGGTTTATTCTCTTACGATTTTTGGTTACAGTTTTTAGTCTAGCTTGACAGGAGAGCATGCACCAACACCAGGGCCGAGGGAACTGGCCACACTGTCACCACATAATGGCTGAGAGATGGACAGTCCTTACTTGCCAGACCAGCATGTCTGGCCACGTGAACAGAAGGATGCCAACTCTCTTAACCAGCTCTCTGTGATTTATCCAGGGCCTAATCCCACCCACCATGGGCTGGACCTTCCCCAGCAGCTAGACAATGTCCTTCAGGTTTGCTTTGTGCTTAACTCAACCATCAACTCTCCACAACTGTGCCCAGACCCCAAACCCTGAGTCAAGTTGACACCTGTGCTTAACTATGACACCATGTCATACAGAGACTTCCTTTATCAACATCTAAAAGTAATAGATTCAGTGTACATAAGAATTCCAATATTAACAGGAATACCTCACATCCTTAGGGATTCTGCACTGTTTCTATTCCCTCACAATTTAGCACTACAGGTTGCCACACATAGGAGGAATTGTACTACATGGCAATTAAAGTTCTGCAACCTTTCACACAGTAATTTTTTGAGCAGAGAATATCTGTGCTGATGTGCTGTTATTGGTGGTGTACACTAACAATCACCAAACTTTCTCAAAAAATTTGTACATCTATCTATCCCCTCCAGGAAGCTTATTGAAGCCAAGCCAGTGTTTTGATACATTCCTCATGCATCAATTGCTAATCACATTATTTTCACTAAAGCAGAGTGGTGAAATCAAATCAGTGCTTGTAAGAGAAAGATCCTGTGAATGGCCAACGTCCCTCAGGGAATAAACATAGTGTATGATGATCAACTTCTCCCATTCTAATTTTTTTCTGAGATTTTTAGGTCATTGTTTTATAGTTAAAATGAAGATGTATTTAACACACTTTATCTATGTTATACAACTAGAGTATGATATAATTCTGAAATTCTTCAATATTTTTTGACTTAAAGATCCTTACATCTCATTTAATCCCAACCCTTCCTCTCAGAGCAAATCTCCTAGTGTCTTAGTCTAAGTATTTCTATTTATAATTTTTACTCAACTCTTAATTTATGTGAAGTCTCTGTTCCTTTTTTGGACAACAATATAGTATGATTATTGTTGTCCCCAAAATTTGGTAGACTTTCATGTTTTCCCATCTTTTCCTTTCTCCCTGAAGCTGTCAATGTAAGTAAGTCAAGATTTTCATGGGTCCAGGAAGCCCGATCTGTAGCTGAGTTGTGGAGAGTAAACAAACTAATACAAATGAAAATGGATTTTTTTTTCGTACCCACAAAACAGAAATCTGTTTTCTGAGATTCCTGCTTGCTGTGAAATTTTTTCCCACACCGCTTTACGTCATTCCTCTGGAAACTTTAAGATTCTTTAAAAGTATCTACAAAATTAGGTGAAGGGTAAAATTATGAATTTCCCACTTGGAAGAAAGTGGCTTAAATTCTATCCAATTATTTGCCATGACAACCAGCTAAACACAAAAGGGCTAGAATGGATGCAGAGAACTGCCTCTATAATCATCACTGTATGTCCTTCAAATCGTGGATATGCAGCACTACTATCCCCGGCTACTTCAGGGCCATAAGCCTACACGGTAATTACATGCTTTGGAACACTCCATTTAAGTGCATCAATAATATAGTGAGCGAACATGTTCTTTAATTCTGCACCTGTAAATGGAGGAAAAAAATAAAGAAAATATCTCCATAAAATGAAAAAGAAGAAAAATAAATTAGACAGCCAAATTATTTTTCAGTTGCTTTTGTGAAGCACTCCTTCAAAACTCACACAGTTAATAATTCCAGGCTTTCCACAAATATAATCAAATGTAAAACATATCTGTGTCTGCGTGACTCAAGAGGAAAGACTTAGAAAACAAAAGCCAAAAACCAAAAAAATAAATTCAATTGAGTTTGGTACATTATCTTTAATATCTCATTTTTAACAGGGGTTGCAGAATCTCTGAGTTACTTTATTTTTGGTGAACATGTCTCTACATAAGTGCTATTAGCAGGATTTAAGGATAATACCTATTGAAGCCAGATTTCCAACACAAGAAAAGAATTAGCATGTCATAACATTACAAAATAATGTACTTCTTAGAGAGAGTGTATATGTATGTGGCACACATATGCATGGTCTCATGTAGGGGGTGAGGAGAGAAATACAGACAGAGGGGAGCATATGAGAAAAAGAGAAAGAGAGAGAGAGAGACCTTGTGATAGCATGTACAAGCACAGAAGTCTAGATATATGTTTGTGTTTGTTTACTTTATGGAATTCCAACTCATACTTTTCTCACAAGTGAAAATTTGATTTAGCCAATTCAATAGAGAAGATAGTAAATGAATCTAAAGCCTAATTTCTTAAGATCATAAATATTTTGCAAAAAGTACATATTTTTGAATGACTTATTTCCTATAATTTTTTGAATTCCAGGACATGTACAAAAATTATGCAAACAAAATTAATGTGTTTGTTATGAGAAGCAGACCAAGTTTTTTTTTTTCTGTCAGTTTTGTCCTAAGTTGTTCTAGTTAGATAAGAAAGAGAAAAATATATGTAGATGTCAATGTCTTTATGTAAATAGACATTGTTCGGTGAAGATACTCAATGTGAAAATGTATCCCTGTATATTATCATTTTAGTAAATTGTAATCATATAAAAATATTGCCATGATTTCATATTACCTCTTAAAACTCAAGAAAATCAGATGATAATCCAAGACTCATAATATAGGGGGAAAAAGAATTGACTGAATAGCTAGAATAAAATGTATTCACTTTCAAAATTTGTTGTTTCAGAGTGAATTTAGTTTGAACTCTTTTCACTACAGATTGCAAGTTAATAGATGTTAATAGTTAATTATTATGTATTTAGTCCATGATTATAACATTGTGATCTCTTAGCTTCCAAAGATTCACTTCTCAAAGGTAATCACATATCCTAAACATTGCTTTTTGGTACCAATACCTTTTACCATTATTTATTCTTTTTTTAAATTTGTTTATCATTTATTCAATTGTGCATGTATGTGTGTGTGCGTGTGTATATGCATGTGTGTGTATGTATGTGTGTGTGTATGTGTGTGTGTGTGTGTGTTTGTAGAACCATGAACGAATTCGGGAACCACCATGGACCTCCTCCACCTCCTCCTTGTTTACTCTGCCTCGGGATTCACAGGCTTCGCCCTACCAGGACCAGAAATGCAGGCTGCTCCCCGCTTCCGTCTGACGTCTATACGTGGGGTCTAGGATCCGAACTCACGACCTTCTGCCTGCAAGACAGAGGCTTAACCTCTGAGCCACCTCTCCAGCCCCACCATTATTTATTCTTAGTAATAATAAACCACTAAAAATACTTTGTCATTTGAAAATGTTTGCTAAAATAAAATCACTATTTCATTTTCCATAGCTACTTGTACAGTTGTTTCAAAGGATTACCAAAATGTTTCAACTACTAAGACATAGAATTATTAATTTAAATCTTATTGCTTCATTATGATCTTAGATATCTGCAACTTTTATTAGCCAAGGAGTGAATTTATAGATAAATAACTCTTCTTATATAATATATAAATAATAAATATATGATAACAATCCCACTAGTAAAGCTGTGTGTTTTTTCTTAATAGGGAAATACTTGTTTTAAGGTTGTGACACTAAATGCAAATTAATTTATAAAGGACTATTCACATAATAATCTGAGATAAAACATTAGCAAAGTTAATGACAGATCATTATTCAGAAATTTGAATCTTGTGCTTTAGTTTCTTTTTTGTGCAGAAATGGACTCAAGAAAATGTTAATTTCTTACAATCAAATAAGGTATTAACATATTGTCAAGAATTGGCTTATAAACTGTAGTCTGGAGAAAATTCAAGTATTATCCTGAGTCTGTTAGAAAGTTTTGTAGTAAAATAACTGGTAGAACTTCTTAGAATTGCAATAATGACTCCCTTGAAATACCCCAATGATGGAATAAGAAACAAATGAGGAAATTCTAAGAAATAGATGACTGAATGATTTTATTTCAATTTTTTGGTTTTGTTGATTTTTGTTTCTTAGTAGTCTTGTTTTCTCTTGGTTTTTGGAAGAAAAATGGCTTTAATCAAAGTAAGTATGCTTTAAAATTTAGATTTCTTAAGTGGCCTTCATCTGTAATCTCCATGAGAGTATCAACCAGAACACTCCCTTTGCACAGAAAACTGAGCAGGGATTAATAAGACATATAGAAACTATCTGTTGGTGTCATCTAGTGGCTGCATTTTATCACTGCATAAAAGGGATGTCTTATTGGTGTTCAGAGTAAAAATCATTTTATTACATTTATTTCTGAGTGACTGGAGTTGGAAGTTGCCATTTTTAACAGACAAGCGAAGGTTAGAGCAATCAAGCCTTCCCTAGCTCTTCACCCAGGCCCTTTGCAAGACCTTCTTACAAGGTCAAGACACATCCATGGAAAGCTCAGTTATCGCACACTGGTGTGAAGGTGCTGCTGGCTGCCCCATTTAGGCTGCATGACCGAGCTACTGAATGTTGTTAAGGGATGTCCGCAGCCAATACACTAGGCATTTTCTCTTAGCTGGCTGAGCAGTACTCAGGGGACTTTGACAGACTGAGCTGACATGCTAACAATCTGATTGCACATGGCAATGGTAGGAGCCTCTGAGGGAGAGAGAAGAGTCCCCTGACCCTCCTGTCATCCACTCTCTCAATCTTTATGCTGGGATGGGAACACTGCACGACTATCACAGAGAAAGGTGACATCATGAAAATAACTTATCCACAAATGTGCTGAAATGTCATCCCTAATGTTATAGTTCCTTTAAGACGAACTGTAATTTCTAATATAACTTTTCAGTTTTGAAAGGAAAGGGCAACAAGGCTGGGTTGACAGAAATAAATTATCCAGATAATTAAGGCTAACTACTCCACTTTCTCCTACTCCCTGGCCCACACACAGGCAATAATAGGGCTCAATTATTTATAATTCAGAATTTTTTTCTTTAAAAAAGATTTTCTATAAAACTGGTGTTTGAATGGCTTGATTATTATCATTAAGATGGAAATTATTATCAAATTATAATCAGGAAATGTGCAAATTTTCAATTATCATAGTTTCCTTTACCACATTCAGTGTAACAAAGATAAGGCATACCTGAGGGACTGGGTATTAGAAACAATGAATGGACACTTCTTTCTCATTTTCCATATTACTTTTTATTTTTACACAAAATTTATATTTCTTACAGACTTATTTTCATAGGCTTATTCATAATTAATGAGGTTCTCCTCAACATCTTTATGAACAACTTACTGTATATTACTATAAAATGTTTCTTTCAAATTGATTGTGTATTAACATTATTGATATTTTTCTCTTCTCTATAGTTCTTTTAATTTTTATGTGGCTTGCATTCAAGCACATATCAATAAAAATATTTGTACTTCTATTTCCATGAAATTTCTTTTTCCTTGTATCATAAAGGAATTCATTCCTACCCATGCTCCTGAACTGAAAATGTGTATGATATATGTCCTGCATATAAATATATAGTTGTCTATAAGGTGTATATCCATATTCACATATGCACAAACACACACATGCATATATGTACATACACATTTTACACAAATAGTATGTGTAGTTTGCAACATAAATACTCACATTAGTATATTACAACAAGATTTCCCTTATATAACTTCTGAAATAGCTAGTGACTTATCTTCAGAGCTTCACATTATTAGAATTTATTGTTCAGTTTTATTTCTTAGTATTCATTGAGTGCTTCATACATGTATATAATGCATTTTGTCATTGTTATCTTCTATAACCCTATTCATTCCCTATCCATCCATCATTCTCCCAATGAAAATCTGTTACATTAAAAATAACTCTCCTACTTTTATGACCTTGTGTTTGTGAGGAGCAGTGACTCACTAAGTTAATTAAATGTTGACCAGATTACTAAGTGCATGGGCACATACTTGGTCATGGGCAGTATATCAGTGGCTACCTCACTAAAGAAAGTGGCCATTATTAGCCATTAATAGTAACAGGGAGGAATATAGCCTCATGTGCCCTTCTCCTTTCTATGATTAAATGCTAAAAAGCTCAATCTTGTGCACATCTTGTGCACGTAAACATAGTCATAACAAGTTCATGGGTGCAATAATCATTAAATGTCCAGAAACTTTGTTGGGTAATACTGCTCTTTACTCCTTGCTTTTACATTCTTTACAACCCTCTTTTGTGTCATTCCTTGGGTTTTGGAAGAATGTGTGCATGTCAAATATGTGGTCCATTAAGGTCCCATGACATCTTATTCTATGCACATTGACTAGTTGTGATTCTCTATATTAAACACCATTTAATGCAGAAATGAGTCTAGGAAAAAAATAATAGTAGGTATAGGTATTAATGTAACTATTTAGAATGTAATTGATATTATGTTCATCTTGCAAATAGTAGTAGTTCTCCCTTATGGCTTATGACCTCCATATCCATAAGTCATTTCAGGTTTTATAGTACGAGATATGTGTTTCCTCCTGTCACGTTGACACTAATTATGATCAGAAAGTGATTGGTTGCTCCCAGATTATTAGTGCCACTATTACACTAATGGACATAATTTACTAAGCTGATTTTTCATTGTAACTTGCAGGATTCACAACCAGGTAAAATTATTGATAACTTTTCTGCCCCGGAAGCCTGCATAGCCCCTTCTGGTACTATGAAATGCTAGCTAGCAGAGAGGATACTTCCAGAATAGCTCCAGCCTGATTTCTTCCTGTCCTGTGGCTGAAGTTTATGATGTCTTCAATAACAACGTCTTACCATCAGTAAAATTGCTCATCAAAGGAGATATGCAACTATAGAAATGTCAGGTAAATTTGTACATATCTTTCTACAGACAAATTTTTTTTGCCACTTATCTAGATTAATATATACATACATACCAACACACATACATATAAAAACAAATTGTTGGGAAATTTAATTCTAAATTTAGCTAGTAAAGGAAGCCCTAGTTTTGGATAAAATAAGATGCTTTGTTCTTCCATGTTCCTGCATTTTCAAAATCCTAAAATGCATTTTGATTTTGCCAATTGATTATTTTTTTGATTTGCTTAATTAAGCATTTTTTATTATTATTGATTATTTTAAGCTAGAAAAAGCTATCATGAGAAAAATCAGTAAATCTAGGTTGAAATATATTAAAGTATCTTTAAAAGAGATGTTAAGTTCCATGGACAAAGCGAGCCAAACCTTTTTATTTCTTTTCAGTCGTCTACAGTTTTCTAAGCATCTCTGTGAAACGAACAAGATGGCATCCAGTTAGATTCCACTGGTTAAGTATTTGGGCAGTGTCCGGGGCCTGCATATATCTTATTCCCAAATAATTTTGCCGTTCAAGAGTGAAATGACATCATCATATTTAAAAAAAGCATGGATTAATTTCAGATAATTACTAAGTATTAAGGCCTAAATGTTCATAGAAATATTTAGATTTCATTTCCTCTTTTTTTCTATGTCACCAAGAAACTTCAAGCTCTGAGAAGAAGAAAGCTTGCAAAGCACAATGGTCATGATTGTCATAATCATGGAAGCCTACTGCTTCCAAAGGTTAGGAAACAGCTAGTTCTACTGTCGCACCTCCACTGCCTACTGAAACGCCTGGCCTGTTAATTGCCACTCACAAATGTTGAATTCCTGTGTTCAGCAATCAAAGGGTATCAGTGTTCCTCATAAGTATACACGTTACTGCAGGCAGTGAGCTAAGAGAAACGAAATGTTAAAAAAAAAAAAAAAAAAGATCCGTTTCTTAGTAAACATTGAAGGTTCCTGTAGAAAATAGTAGAATTGAGTAGAAAATAAAATTTGACAGATGCTTTTATCTACCATATGTTACTTTACCATTTGTTACTTTCATAAATAAGATAACCAAATTTTTGTTTATTTGGGTTTATTTGTGTGTGTGTGTGTGTGTGTGTGTGTGTGTGTGTGTGTGAGAGAGAGAGAGAGAGAGAGAGAGAGAGAGAGAGAGAAAGAAAGAGAGAGAGAGAGGGCACTGTATGCCCGTGGAGGCTCAAGGGTGACTTCAGGAATCATCCTGGATTGCTGAAACTCTTTTTTTTTTTCTTTTCTTGCTTTCCTCTGGGGTTTCCCAGGCTCTACCTTTCAGGGCTAGTAGAGCAAGCCACTGTCATTTCTGCCCAGGTTTCCCCCTTACCACCCTCCCTCCAGGGTTTTTATGTAGCATCTAGGATCTGAACTTAGGTCCTTCTGCTTGTGAGGCAGAGACTTAACCTCTGAGTCATTTCCCCAGCCCTTGATGGCACAATCTTTAAAATCACATCTGTGACCATTTCTTTCATTGTTAAAATGTTCATCAAGAGACTGTAGAGAAATCAGGAAGGCAAATAATGTCTGCATATGTATGTGCAAAAGTTTTACTCTTAAAAATATGATTCAAGAAAAAGTCTGCCCTCACTCAGCCTTTGTTTAAAACAAGAGGTAGCAAATGTCCCAGAATATACAAAAAAACTAAAATTTTCAGTGAACAAACATTCCGGATATTATTTGCTACATGATACCTTTGAAGATTACCAGCCACAATAAACTAGATTTACAATTTCAAGAAGATTACGGAATTGAGAAATTACAGACAGTAACAAGTGTTCCATGAATATTAATCAGGTCCACTTTGAATAAAACCTTGGTAAAAATTCATATTAATGGAAACTGGCATTGGAAACAAAGACCAGACAATCTAATAATATTAGAAAATGTATCAACCTTTGTGATTAAATCAGCTTGGTCTCCAATTGTAGAAAAGAGAGAAGAAAAACTAGTCTTTTTATATTGACCAAACATTTGAACATGTCTTTTTAATAAGTGCTTCTACCTGTCACAGAACAAAATAAAGAAGATGATCTCTAACATGACAGTATATACACTTCAGATACATTAAATGACTGATTTGTTATGAAAAATTAAACACTGGATACATGTGCATGTTAATTCACCTAGATGCACAATAAAAACTGTTTACAGCAGGACTTAGAGACAGTGTGTAAAAGCACTTACAATGTGTGAGGACATGAATTCAATTCCCAGAATCCATGTAAAGATATAAAGCTAGAACCAACTCCACCAAGTTGTCCTCTGACCTCCACACATGCATCATGGCATGTATTTGCAGACATACACACACACACACAGACAGACACACAAATCTTAATTTTAAAAAGATGTAATAATAGCTATTGAATAAAATAGAATATAAATATGCATAGTAGCCCTAGGCATATTTGAACACCTGATTTTGTACTCAATGTCAATGTACCTTTAGATTATTTCATAATGTTTCTTTTCTTATATTTTACAGGCAAAATTTATTTCTTTACTAGGCTTAGCATATTCTTTCCATAGGTTAGATGAAGAATTTTCTGGACCTCTTTTATTGAGCTTTTTCTCTAACATGAATAGGATATATTAAAAATTAATCCCCAAACTTCATACCTAAGTAGCCACTACACTATGCTTCTCATAACAACCGTCAGAGTTTCTATTCTTGTTTAGTAAACACAAGCAAACTTCTTTGGTCATGTTGAATAGGAAGAGGGGTTTTGTTGTTGTTTTGTTTTGTTTCTTACAGTAATAAATAGAATAGAATGAGTATGGAAGAAATTCCTTTACACAACCTAATCACAAAAGAACATGAGGAATCAGACTAAGGTCCTCAAATCAGTTTTTAATACATTCTCATTAGCTTATTTTGTAAATATTTAGAAGTATAAGAGAGCATATATTTTATATCAGTTTAGGCTCTTAAACAGATTGTTTTGAAATGTGAATATTATAAAGAGATAATAGGTACAGAAATAACATTTGTTCTTTTCAGTTTTATAGAAATATTTCCACAGTACCCATTAGGATAAATCATGCTTTTCTGCTCATTTAAGACTATGACAATGAAGACCTTAAGAAGAAGAATCATGTTTAAGGAACAAAATATCCTTTAACAAAAAAGCTAAATTAATTCTAAATATAATAACCATAAAACCCCATTGTCTTACCTGCATGCCTGGCTGTTTCTGAGATGTTAATATCACCCTTCTCCAGCAAGTAAGAAATTTATCTAAATGGTTTTGAAAAGGCTGTCAGCCAAATGCATGGGCTGATGAAACAGAAAACTTGCAGACCCATTGTCCACACTTTTGCAAGAAAATTTAACTAACCTGGTATCCATGGTAAACAAAGCTCAAGACCTATGGTCAGGGCAACACGGTTACATTCTGACCAGACCCAATGTAGCAGCATGACAGAAACTATACTATCACTTTGCCTGGAGCTGTACGCCTGGCTTGGTTTGTTGCACAGTACAGTACTGTCTATACTCCCTGGTTTAAAAGGAAGCAAGAGCTGGGATTGTTGTGGCTTTCTCTTATTTCATGATGTGACATTTGCAAAACATTCTACCTTAAAATTGAGAGCCAGAGGACAAAGATCTGGATGGATCAAGGTGATTCATAATCTGGACTCCTGCAAATGTCACACACAGAATACTAAGCAAGACACGAAAGATTAGCTTCTACTAGAGAAATTCTAAGAATGTTACTTAGATATAGCATTTTTTTATTTATTCATTGTGCATGTTTGTATGTGTGTGTATAGAACCAAGGACGAATTCAGGAACCACCATGGACGCCTCCACCTCCTTCTGCCCCGGGATTCACAGGCTCCGCCCTTCCAGGACCAGAAACGCAGGCCGCCCCCGCTTCCGGCCGGTGTCTATACGTGGGGTCTAGGATCCGAACTCAGGACCTTCTCAAGTCAGAGGCTTAACCTCTGAGCCACCTCTCCAGCCCCTAGATATAGCAAATTTATATGTTATAAAAGTTTGAAAATTTTGTCAGTTAAGGTTACAGAAATTATATGCAAACTGTCATAGCCCCTTTAAGTAAGGAAAATTGAGAACGTTTGTGTTGCCACCATTAAAAGTACAATTTAAAAATATTAGGTAAATATTTTTTATATTTACTATGACTTCTTGCTAATGACATACTATAACGGACTTTTTTCTGGAAGTGTTGGAATTTATTTTCTTTAGCAATAAGATGTCTTAATAATATGATTGTCAGCAACTTTTGTAAATCAGCACTTTTCTTCAGAGGCTTTCCACATCGCATTTCTAGCCCATTGATAGTGTGATTGAACTTGAAGATGTATAAAATAATAAATCGTTCCTACTTGCATCTGAAGAATTTTGTGCCTTATTAGATTTTATTCGTAATAACCAAAACTTCTTTCAGATTTTTATGATCATTTCAGCATTTTTTTTACAGTTTAAATTTCTTTAGCTGCTTACTTTGAATACTATGGATGGCAAAATGTTAAAGATATAAGAAAATCAGTCCCAAGGCACTTTGATTGTAGCATCTTATGTAATTATAATACTGTACCAAAATCATAAACTTTTCACTCTAAAAATATTGGTAGGTATACTACAGATATTAAGTTCAGGTGTTTTTACATGCACCAATGTGTCTGTGTAAGTACCCAATATTTTATCCCATGTACAGATTCACACAGTTGCTACTAGAATGAACACACAGAACCATTACCTCCCCATCCCTACTTCCCCTATGGAAGATAACTTCAATCACCATCTAATCATTAACCAACTATAACATTGTCATTTATATAAGGCTATAGGGCTGTAATGATTCACAATATGATACTTTATTAGCTTATTCACTCATCATAATGCCTGAATTCAATTGCAAAAATGCTTATTTTCACAATTGTTTTTGATATCATGATATCATCCACACTAATATTGTCATTTTACTTTTTGCTTCAGGTTACCTTATATTAATTTCTGCTGCTGCCACCTATGACCGAGCTTCCACACTCTCCTCTCCCCCGTCATGGTAATATCGGGGTCACTTTTCATACTAACCTATGACTTTATCACAATATTGGCTTCAACAGTGGACCTTCCAGATCTTCCAACCCCAGCTTATTAAAAGTTAGTATGCTTACAAAGCATCCTAACTCAACTACAACTAGAATCTTTCTGCGCCTTCACTGCAAACTCAGGATCTTTATTGAAATATTCTAAAACTCCTAGATCTTGACACATAAAAAGTATCTTTCCTCTCATGAACTAAATTAAGCATTTAAAAGCTATATTTAATAACTGTTCTCTACAAATAAAGATACAGATAAAGAAACTAAAACAAGTTATTATATTCAGTAATTGGCTCTTTTAGAGTAAACATTCTAAGGAAAATCTGGGGAAGGGGAGTCTGTTGAACATTATATTTTTTAACAAATTATTCTAAAACCAATTTTACTAGATTATATTGTACAAAGTACACCAATAAAATGCAAATAGTCATAAGAAAGCATCTGCAAGTTTATGCTGGGGAATGTGTCAGTATCTATTACAGTTTTCTATGGTGGTTTGATTGTTTGACATGATCATAGACATTTTCCCATAAGGAAAATGACTCAGTCATCCCATTTACAGTAACTTTTTCCACCAAGTCTCATGCTAATCTTTAGTTCCACAGAAAAATTAAAAGAATAATCTTTTGGTGAACATTTTATGGTGGTCCTTTGTCATATTAAAACATTCAAAAATGAACTAGCTAAGAAGAAAAGGTCAATGCTATTTTTGAATGATGGTTTTCAAAACCTAAGTTAATGTATCCTTATATTGTCCTGACATCTATTAATAATTGGCATTTTCTTCCTGATCTAGTCTTATGTGGTTAACCTAGACATATATGGTAAATACAAAACCCATCTGGAGTCAATAAGGTGACATCAATATAGAAATTTCTTCAGTTATTATGTCACTGAGTCTAAGTATTCTTTATTGAATTCTCTCCTGTTGCCAAACGAAATAGGTAAAAATCAGATGCAGACATCTGACTTGAAAATTTGAAAAATCCACCTATGTTTAAATGCACAAGCCTAGTTATTCTTCCTGAGAAAAATATGCCAGATATCTATTTGTTAGTGCTGAATTCTATGACTTGAAAACTGTAGCTTTTCCCTTACTAAGAGCTAGTTGGTCATGCTTTAATCTGGAAAAATCATGTGCCATTTATATGCCGTCTATAGATTACAGGAGCAGTGTCTTGTTATAAAGTTAATCTCCATTTTCATTTTCTAATGACTTGATATACTCATTATAATTTATCATTTATGACTAAGATTCTTTTTTGGACCATTCCTCCAATTAATTACCACACACTTATAATATTGGCTAAGTTTTTAAGTTAATTTTAATACTGAATACTCATAAGAGATTTTATTTAGCAATCAATTAACATGTGCATAGACTGTCAGGATCTCTCTCTCTCTCTCTCTATATATATATATAATATACACACACACACACACATATATATACAGTCAATTTCAGAGTTTTTTAAATACATGTTGTTTCTCTGAAGTTATCTCTGACTCTTTTCCATTTTATCCAGTGTAAAACTCATTTTACCCATTTATCACTTTGAGAATGCCATAAATGTCAATGGATCCAATATTATCTTCTCCATAAACTTGAAGAGTGAGAAAGTGTCTTTTCCATGGGTTGTTCTTCCAGTTATAGCTAACTTTATTAAAAAAGTAAATTTTTCTATAAATTAAAAGAAAATAGAGAACATTGGAAGATGATATAATGTATGATTATAACATAATTAACTCTATTCTTTGTTATTCAGCTCTTAAGAAAAATGAAATTGTGTTATTTTTAGGAAAATAAATGGAATTGGAAACCATCATCTTAAGTGAAACCAGGCTCAAAAGAAACAGCATAAAATGCTTTCTCTTATATGCGGGATCTAAATATTGAAGTAGAGAGAGTCTATTTGAAATAAAGAAGGAAATCAATGAGGACAAAATAGAAGAGGGTAATGACAGTGAAAAGGATCAATCTACATGATTTACATACATAATAATATCATGATGAAAATCATCAATTATAAGTACAGGGAATTTATGCTAAAAGCAAGGATCAAAATTATTTGAATAATAATACTAATAAAACTGCAGTGAATCATTAGGTATTTTTTACCTGTTGATGTACCCTGTACGTATGGACTGTGTTTTTTTAACTAATAATTAAATCGAAAAGGATTATGTTTTCTTGGAATATTTGCCCTGAGCGGAAATTGTTCAGTATTAAAAGCTGGGGTTTCTGGGGGCTGGAGAGGTGGCTCAGGGGTTAAGCCTCTGCCTTGCAGGAGGAAGGTCCTGAGTTTGGATCCTAGACCCCACGTACAGACGCCGGACGGAAGGGGGGGCAGCCTGCGTTTCTGGTCCTGGTAGGGCGGAGCCTGTGAATCCCGGGGCAGAGTAAACAAGGAGGAGGTGGTCCATGGTGGTTCCCGAATTCGTCCGTGGTTCTACACACACATACATGCATACGCACACACACACATATACGCACACAATTGAATAAATAATAAAATTTTTTTTTAAAAACGCTGGGGTTTCCCTTGGAAAGTCATATGTCATGACTGCTAAGAACTTTTAGGAGAGGGGATTCCTTTTCTCCAGTAGCTGCCGATTAAATTTCCCTTCCTTCAGTAAATAGTGTCCCACCTACATTTGTGCACAGAACTCTGTTGGACTCAGTTAGGTGACCACAAAAGTAGATACATAAGTAGTGAAGAAAAGTTTCAGTGAGAGAAGGAAGTGGGTGATAAAAATGACTAAAATACATATTGATAGGATGAAATTGTGGAACAACAACCCCAAAAATATAGATAATTTTTGGATTTGTTTAAAAACTGTATTATATAAACATAATAAACAAACAAATAAATAGATAGATAGATAGATAGATAGATAGATAGATAGATAGATAGATAACTAAATAAATAAATAGATAAAGATTTGGTAAAATCTGAGGTAAAGTGAGAGATAAGGGGCGGTATGAGCACCCTCCAGGGTAGAAACTATCTATAAGTCAGTCTCTTCTTGTGAACCCTGAGCAACTACTCAAAATCCTTCCCATTTGAGTAAGTGAGCCCCTAAACCTATACCAATTTTCCTTATGCCTGAGAGTACTGTTGCACTTACCTGTCTTTGTTAGAAAGTAAAAAGTTAAGAATGTCTGTGGAAACAAACTCTGTTCTTTCCTCTCCATGTTTTTACACCACTATCAGGTGAGCAGGTTTGTCCCACCATATACTCTCCATTATGAGGTTCTGCATCAGCACAGACCCCAAAGCAAGGAAGTCAGCTAAGCATGAACAAGAATAAAATTTTTCCTTATATGTGAATTTCCTGAAGTCTTTCACCACAACACTTATCACCATACTTACTCAGGAATAAGGTGCATGGGGAGGGAATATAAGAGACTAAATCCCTTAAGTCAGATTTGGAGTATCAGACCTAATCAGCTACAATTTTGGATCAACAACTACCAGTCAACCATGTAACCTGGGAAATTAAGGCAGGAAAGATCTATGCTAGTTAGTAAGTAAAAACAAACAAATAGGAATGAGAGACATTTCTTCTACTATAAATATATCTGGAAACTCTGAAGTAAAGTTCATCTATATATGATTCCACATTGATTACACTTTCCTAAGCTCTTCTCTGAGTGTTGACATTGCTCAGTTTTGCCATTTGTTACTGTGGGCCTTGTGTGAGGTGGGGAGGGTAGTGATACAAATTCTAAGGGTTAATTTCTTCATATGAGAAATGTTAGTTGTGGCAGAACCTACTTCAAAAGTCTGCTTTAATAATTAAATGAGTTGATTTGTATCAGAGATCACAATGATTCTCAAAAAATGCCAAATACTCAGTATATAACATAATGCTTACATGTCCAATTTAGTTCTTGGTTCAACTATGCATGTATTAACTATTGTTCTCAATGTTTCAACATAACAGGTGGAGACACCTGAGACAAAATTTGGTGTAAGGCCATTTTTGATTGAATCTTTATGACATTTGAGCAAAAATAAAAATAACAGGACTCTCAGTCACAAGGAAAATAGGCATATAGATAGGGGCCCAAGAATCAAAATGGAAAGGATTGTAAACAAAGTAGTTCCTGAGGGTTCACTAGTACAGAGTGACCTGTAACTGAAAGGGACTAGTAAATGGAAGACTGTATTTCCTTCTTTATAGTCCTCAGGTCTTATGAGAGAAAATTCTCTTCACTTTTATCTCACCCTGCTCTTTTAGTAATACTTGTGAGAAATATTATGAAACAAAACTAAAACAAAACAAACAAAACAAAACAACATTTGATGAAGGCAGGACCCACTGACTTGACTTACCTTGTTTCCAAGATACAAATCTCAAGTGAAATGTGATTCTGCATTGACAAAATGTGGGATCTCAGAGTGCTCTTAGGTTTTGGGAGTCTAAATCTAATAATGATATTTTCTTGTCCAATACCACTTAGAATCCCAAGTATAAGGATGCAGGAAGTTTCTCTTCTGAACTTTTACTGACATTATTATCAACTTAAGTAACACTTTCAATTATCGGATTTATTTTTTCAAGACAAAAAACATTAATGGAGAAATGAAGTGTATCCTATATAGTTAAGCATTTGGGAACACTTTTATTTCTTTCCTGACAGTTAGTTAGTTAGTAAACTAGTTATTGAAATGTTTGGCAAACTAAATATTGAAGTGCTTGTCAAGAGGGAATCAGAGGAAGCGTAGGTGGAAAAGAGAATGAATAGAGGGGAATGGAAGATGGGAAAGGAGCAATAGAGGACACAAAATGAATTTATGATGTTTGCATATGAAAGTGTAAAAAATAAATTTAAAAAAAGTGATTACCTGTCAAGCAAAAGGATCAGAGTTCAAATCCTCAGATTCCATGTAAAATGTCTGGAGATTAAGAACCGTCCTGGCAAACTGACTAGTCAGAATAACCTAGCTCTCAGTTCATGATTTAATTAAGTCAGTTTTTGATTTAGTTAAAAAGTATGTCTCAAAAGAATAATGTTGAAGAGTGGTCAAGAATGAATATCTCTATAAGCCTTGATGGTCTACATGCATGCATGCATGCTTAAACTTCTATACCCAAGAACAAAGATGCATGCATACATACCCAACACAGACGCCTACACACACACACAAACACATGACAATGAAAAAAGAAAAAATGTAGTTGGAATAAATATAACAAATTATTTTAAATATTAAAGAAGCATTTTGGCTGGTATTTCTCTAACAAAGAAAATAGAGTCTAAGAATACAATAAAATTCCATTTAATTTTTAAAAATTATTTTCTATTACTGTTAAGACATTTTCCATTACTGTTAAGACACATGCACGTGTGCGCACACATGCACTCTAGTGCGTGCGTGTGTGTGTGTGTGTGTGTGTGTGTGTGTGTGTGTGTGTTATGTGGGGGTGGGGGTAGGTTTTGCTAGGTCTCACAAATGGAGGTCAATGACAGCTTTGTGGACTGGGTTCTCTCCTTCTCTTTGGGATGCCTGATAATCTTACATGCACTTAAAAAATATCCTCTTATAAAAAAAGCTACCACACTCTAAAATCTCTTTCTCATTTGTTTACAAATCATGCCCAAGTGTTAACCTCATTATCTAATGCTTTAGAACAGATAAGGGTTTCCTGAGTATGAAAAGACAGTTTTTAAAACTCAATTGCTCTTTAGCATCTATTAATATATGAATCAAAACACCTTTGTTGTAATTCTCTTTTCTTACTACTTTAGTCTTTAAGTTGGTTTACTTTCCACTCTCTTTAGACCTTTTTTTTAAATCTCTGATGAAATAAAAACATCTATTGAAATAAATATTTACCTTTAACATTTTTTTAACTTTACATCAACTTAGGTTGAGACAAATTTGCCATATTCTAAATGGCCACTAAGGAGCTTAAAAATGCAGTGGATTAAAATGTAAATATTTTCTTTGGTACTTGTGATGCAAAAATGTAGGTCTTTGAATTACCCCACTGTTCAGGGCAAAGCTACATTTTGTACCAGGTCCAGTATGATCTCACATGCATTCGAAACTGGAGAGTTTAAAAGCCCTTCTATTCTTTGCTTTCGGTAACAGCTTCCACCCTTTGAGGCCACACTTTCATGTGCCAGACTCACTGAAGCTGTGCTAGCATTAGCAGGATCCCCCTGACAGAACATCAGGCCAATTGTGAGCAGTTCCTTACTGAGATAAACAGCTCTAAGGGCTGCTGGAAACACACTTGAGGAGTGGTGTGTGTTGGGGGGGGTGTCGTTATTTGTTTCTCACACTTGTTTGCTTCTGTTTTTAAGTAGCATAAAGGAACCAGAGTTAATAGTTTGTTAATGAAAATATAAATAAAATCACTTTGGCTTCATAAAATAAAGTGTATGGATTTAGAGACCACAATGGAAACTAAACTTGCTCTGTGTGTTTTCATGGGATGTCCATTCTGTCATTTTCATTTCATTGGTGAGTTATGTCTACAAGATCACACAATTATATGCATTTATGCAAGAGGCACTGGGGAAGCATACTTCACCTGTTTTATCTCATCCATTTGCCAGAAGAAAAAAAAAAAAAACATTGATCCCAATTTCATAACTGAGAAACATTAGGCTTTGAATCTGTGTCACACTATTTCCTGTCTGATGTTTGCTGTCTTCAGTGCAAGACACCATGCATATTCTGCAAATATCAGCAATAATGTGCCCAGTCATAATTAGGAGCAGTTCTGCACAGTGTTAGTTTAAAAATGAATCTATTTTTCTCATTAGAAGAAAGAAAACTTGTCTATGTAAGTCTATGTAAACATATTAAAAAATTAAATTGTCCCACCCCGGAGCCCCCCGCCCTGCCCGGCAAACACCCAGGCCGACTCTCGCTTGGCCTGGACCCCAGCCCCCTCCGCCGCCCCGCTAGCTCCCCAAGTCCCAGGTGAAGAATTCTGCCATCAACATCAGACCTTCTGCCACCCCGGCCCATCGGGGACCTACACACGTGGTCCACAGAAGACACACTGCTACTCAGAATTCAATAGAGTCCAAAGGAAACTCAAACAAAACTTTAAGGAAAAAAGGGAACACAGGCCATACATCTGGACTCCATTACAATCATTATATCATGAGGGCGAGATTCTTCACATCCAGCCCAAAGATAAGTAATCCTCTTTTTTTTCCTTTCACCTTACTGATCCTTTCTAGTATCAATTGCTGTAGATTAACCTCCTCATACAGCCACCCCAAAAACATACAACTCACCCTCACATATCACCAAGATATTAAATCGGAAAAGTACACTACCATACTAATATTCAACCCCTGGTTACTTAACCTGACTTAACTGATGTACTAACAGCCTAATAGCCTCATCTAGGATATAATAATAACAATACACAAACATACCCAATCCAAGGCAAGCACTAGTAATAACTGGCAAGTGTAACAATACCAACTACATCAGTTGAGTGAAAAACACACAGAAACTGAATGGTCCTAAAAAACAAAACAACAATGCTCAAGTCAAAGTGCAGATCCACGAGAAACAAAATCCAAGAAGACCAAGCTCCCACCGAAAGAATTAATCCCATAATGATGGATTCCGACCAGAACAAATTCACAGAAAATAGCCATGAAAGCCAGACCCAACATAACGACTTTGCGTATGATCATTATCATGATTAATACTATGAAAGAGGAAATCCAAGAAGAGTTAAACAACCGTATCAACCACCTGGAACGGGAACACAACAGGCACATGGAGGAGTTGAGAAAAACAGTTCAAGAAACAAAAATAGGCATAGAGCAGTTAAAACAGTCTCAGGCAGAGTTTAAAATGGAACTAAAAGACAAGTTATCTTCAACCCAAAACTCAACAAAGAGTCTTATCAGCAGAACAAATGAGGAAGAAAACAGAATTTCAGATTTGGAAGACAAAGTGGGAGAATTAACCAGCTCAATGGAAGAGATTGTTAAAGCTAAAAAGGTACTGGAGAGGAACATTCAAGAGGTATGGGACACCCTGAAGAAGCCTAACATGCGCATTCATGGAATACCAGAACAAGAATCCCAAAATACCACACCTGAGGAAATATTTCAATTCATCATAAATGAAAACTTTCCACAACTAAAGAATGAGAGGCCTACCAAAATACAAGAGGCATTTTGCACTCCAAACAGATATGACCAAAATAGAAACTCACCATAGCAAATAATAATCAAAACACTCCACATTCAAGACAAAGAAAAGGTGCTGAGAGCTTCAAGAGAAAAAAAGCAACTCACTTTTAAAGGTAAACCTACTAGAATAACAAATGACTACTCAATGGAAACAGTAAAAGCAAGAAGAGCTTGGAGAGACATATTTCAAGTTTTAAATGAGCAAAAATGTCAATCCAGACTGATATACCCGGCAAAACTATCTGTCATGATTGAGGGAGAAAGAAAAGTTTTCCAGCACAAAGACAACTTGAAGGGATACATGTCTACCAAACCAGGCCTTCAAAAAATCCTAGAAATGATACTCAAGCTTGAAGATAAGAACAAGCGTATCCAGGAGGACAGAAGGGAAGTATAATACCACCAAAACATAAATATCAAACAACACACTTACAAAATCTACTAAACATAAAAAATGTCCAAAATTAAATATAATTTCTCCATTATAACATTAATTGTCAATGGTATTAACTCACTGATTAAGAAGCACAGATTACAAACTTGGATTAAAAACCACAATCCAACAATCTGCTGCCTTCAGGAAACTCATCTCACCACAAAAGATAGGCACGTCCTAAGAATGAAAGGCTGGTCCAAAATCTTGCAAGCTAATGGAACCAGGAAACAGGCAGGGGTAGCAATTATGCTTTCAGACAAAGTGGACTTCAAACCAAAGAAAATTATAAGAGACACGGATGGATAATACATTTTAGTCACAGGTACAATTCACCAGGAAGACTTCACAATACTGAACATATATGCACCCAATATGGGCCCCGCCACATTCATTAAGAAAACCCTACAGCGTCTAAAGCAAGAAATCAACCCCCAAACGATAATTTTTGGGGACTTCAACACCGCCCTCTCAACATGGGATAGATCAACAGGTCAGAAGCTTAACAGAGACACTTTGGAACTTAATCAAACCCTGAAAGAAATGGACCTTACAGATCTCTATCGAACTTTTTACCCACGCACCAAAGAATACACATTTTTCGCAGCAGCACACGGAACTTTCTCCAAAATAGATCACATATTGGGCCACAAAATGAATCTACACATATACAAAAAAGTTGAAATTCTAACCTATGCCCTATCAGAACACCACGGCCTAAAGCTGGACATCCACAACAACACAACAAACAAGAGAAAATACACTAACTCCTGGAAACTTAACAATATGATGCTGAATGAGAACTGGATTCAGGAAGAAATTAAACAGGAAATTCAAGATTTCCTGAAAGTGAACGAAAATGAAAATACAACTTACCAAAATCTCTGGGACACAATGAAAGCTGTCCTAAGAGGTAAGTTCATAGCTCTTAATGCCTACATCAGAAAATTGGAAACATCAGAAATAAATAATTTAACGATGCAGCTTAAGGCTTTGGAGAAACTTGAGCAATCTGATCCCAAAAGTAATAGAAGAGAGGAGATTAGCAAAATAAGGGGAGAAATATCTGAAATCGAGATTAAGAAAACGATAGAAAAAAATCAACCAGTCAAAAAGCTGGTTCTTTGAAAAAATCAATAAGATTGATACACCCTTAGCTAAATTAACCAAAAGCAAGAGAGAGAAAACCCAAATTAACAAAATTAGAAATGAACATGGAGTTATCACTACAGATACCCAAGAAATCCAGAGAATTATAACATCATATTTCAAAAACTTATACTCTGTGAAGTTTGACAACACAAAAGAGATGGATGAATTTCTAAGTAAACACAACTTACCTAAATTGAATCAGGAAGTTGTGAATTATTTAAATAGTCCAATAACATACAAGGAAATTGAAGAAGTAATCTCTAATCTTCCCACCAAAAAATGTCCTGGACCAGATGGATTCAGCACAGAGTTCTACCAGACATTTAAGGAGATAATAACACTAATACTCCTTAAACTGTTCCACCAAATAGCAAAGGAAAGAACACTACCAAATTCCTTCTATGAAGCTCCCTTGAGCTGATTGGGCTAGGCCAACAGTTCCTAAACAGACATCCAATGGCACAGTCACTGCTACCAACTCTCAACAATTGGGATCTTGTGAAATTAAAGAGCTTCTGTTCAAATAAAGTTATTGCAATACGAGCTCAAAGGCAACCCACAGAATGGGAGAAAATCTTCACTAAACACATATCTCATAGAGTTCTACTATCCAGAGTGCACAAAGAACTTAGAAAACTAAACACTAAGGAAATAAATGGCCTAATTAAAAAACGGGCCTTGGAACTTAAAAGAAACTGTACCAGGGATGAAATTAAAATGTCTAACAAATATCTTTAAAAATGCTCCTTAGCCATCAGGGAAATGCAAATCAAAACTTCCCTGAGATATCATCTTACCCCAGTCAGGATGGCAAAAATCCACAATACAAACAACAACAAATGCTTGAGAGGATGTGGAGAGAGGGCAACTCTCCTACATTGCTGGTAGGAATGCAGGATCATACAGCCACTCTGGCGAGCCATCTGGAGATTCTTAAAGAAATTAAAGATTGAAATGCCATATGACCCTGTGATTCCACTTTTGGGAATAACCCCCCATACAGCAGAGGTTCACCTCGATAGCACAAGTGCGACCATGTTCATAGCAGCACTGATTACAATAGCAAAGTCATGGAATCAACCCAAATGTCCAACAGTTGACGAGTGGAAAAGGAAACTGTGGTACATCTATATAATGGAGTACTACTCAGCCATCAAAAATGATGAATTACTGGAATTTGCCGGGAAATGGATGTCATTAGAAACAATTATATTAAGTGAAGTATCCCAATCCCAGAAAGTTAAGCACCGTATGTACTCCCTAATAGGTGGCTCCTAGTACCAAACCCACCCAGCCCACCTTGAGACACTCAAAGGTAAATCTCTGTAATACCTACAGTAATTGCAAGGATTATGAACAGGAGGGATGGGGTTGGAGGGCCACACCAGAAACAAGGAGAGAAGTGACCATGTTACAGCAGAGAAAATAGGCCTCCATCAAGCACTGTAAGTAATTAATGTGACACCTGGTTAAGTTCACAGACATTTGTTCTTGATCATTTACAACTGAGGGGTTATGATCTCACCAGAAGGGGAGGGCATATAGTCTGGCAGATAAAAAGTAACCATTTTGCAAATGGGTGATTGACCCCTCCCTCACTGAGGTTTCCTACTTTTATTACATCTACCCTTGAATGTGCTCTTATAATAAGACTCCAGTTTAATAGCTTTTTGTCTCTGGCCAAGGGGTGACATACAGTGCCCAGCAGGATGGAGTGAAGGGCATTGCAGGAGCAACAAAACTGCAAAAGAAAATCAACAAACCATAATCCAGAACTTCAGAGATTCTATATCAACCACCTAGAACTAGGCCAGACTAGTCTCTCCCCATCCAGAGGCTCAGGGACATTGGCGGAAGACCAGGCGGTGAGATTGTAAGAGCAAAAGAATGGGAGGAGCAATGATTTGCAAGATACTCCACACAAGTTAGGGCCGAAGCAATCATAATTGGACTTTGCATGCCCGGCGCAATGTCCAACACACTATTGACCTCACAAAGTCTAGCATCAGCTAAAGGCACCAAGATCCTTGGAGGCAAGGCATTGACAGCCACAGTAGTGTTCCTATGCTTAAGGGGAACAAGGAAAAGGGTTCAGGGAAAGGCCACTGGGTCCTTGTACATCATCAGAGAGGAGAGCCTGGAGGAGAGTCAGGCATGCACAATAAAGGACTCTCTGGGAATTGGGGCAGGAGGCACTGGGGGATGGGGAGGGAGGGATGAGGGGAGGGGGAGCAGGGGGTTCGGGGGGAGGAGGAGGGAGGGAGGGAACTGGTGTACCTATTAAGTTTGTATGAGCGGAAATAATAGTAAAAAATGTATAAAAATATTAAATAGTATTCACGACATCTTGAATTTTTAGAAATTTATATTATAAGAGACTTGTGTAGTCACATATCTCATTTGATTTTCAAACTCTAAACATAATTACTGTGCAAAATAGTAAATGAATTTATGAGCAAAAGTGTAGTGGAAGAATTTAAAAGTGATATTTCAGACACAAGGGGTTTAAAACAAATGAATAATATTATATAGTGAATTAATAACAACAACAAAAATGCCCAGTGTGACACTGCAAAAACTAAAGCAATTTACATTCTGTACAAAATTACAATGAAAAAATATGTTTGTTTCCATCTACTTTGTTATTCCTTCAATTTTAATACTCTAAAACAGGGTTTTCTAAGGTTACAGATGGCGTTCACTATTTTATTAAATAAATCTTTTCATCTAGATATTGCTTTAAGAAATTAAAATTTTCTATTATCTGGAAATCCAGAGTCTGCTCCTGAAAGTTTTTCAAATACCACTGTATTATTCTCTTATACTAGTGGCTGGGCACCAGCTATCACTCTGGTTCTTGTTTATGTGTTATATATTAAACAAAATGGAAAGTAAATTACATTGCCAGAAATGAAATAATTGGTAACTGATGAGCACATATATGCACAGTAGGTTCTACTGAAAAATGTGAAGGCCACTTCAGGAAAATGAAACAATTTTGTATCAATTAAATCCCACCTGTCTCTCTAATAACCACGTTGGCCACTCTGCCCACCAGCAACTTTCATTCAGCTTCCTCTGCCTAGGCTTCCTTCCACAGATTAGTCACTGCAGACTTCCATACCCAAACAACAGAATGTCCAGGGGGTGAAAACACAGAAATGTACGTTCTCACATGTGTCTGGAGACCCGGAACTGAAGACAAAGCACCTGCATGGTTGGTTTCTGACAATACCATTTTGAGTTCCTTAACAGTAGCCTTCTCACAGTCCCAAAATAGCTTTTCCATTCTTCATGTGCACAGAAGAGTGTTCTCTGCTCTTTTTCTGCTGTGTTGACGCACTGCCTCTCCTTGGAGCAAAAGCAACAGGTCAACTGGTCATTGCCTGTAACTTCTGAAACCATGAGTCAAAACCACTGCTTCTTTTTGAGAAGTTGATGGACTTCTCAAGTGTCGACTCTAACTGACAAAAAGCTGACCAACAGAAGGAAAGGATGGGTAAGAGTGTATTTTATTTATTGCACAACACTTTGTCTATATAAAACCAAAATTTTTTTTTCCTCTGTTGCACTGATACTTGGAATGAAATATAATTGCATTTCCAAATTTAAATATACATCATTTATGGGCTTACCATGAATATAGATATTCACAGAGACATTATTTAACCAGGATTTATAGATTCAATCACTAATTTTTACATTAATCCATGAGTTTATATTTGAAGGGATTTATTCTGTTTTAGAAAATTGTACTTTAAAACATCAAGGTAACACATGCACACATAAAGAGAGGAAAAGAGAAGGAAGGAGAAAGAAAGAGAAACTCTGGTATGTTATGCTAACTTAAGTCAGTTTTTAATGGCATGATAAACATTAATGATTTACTTTGTGGTTCACAAATGAATTAGAAAAACTACAGTTCTAAGAAAAAGATCCATTTACCCTATATTGACACTTATTTGTTCTTAGTTTGACCTTTCTTTAACAATATGACATGATACTTTTTTTTTCTGAAATGTATCTAGGCTGAGTGGAAGGTAAAAATCTCAGTTCCCAATGTGAGTTAAAGATACAGTTAAAACACTAGGTTTGTACGTCTAACCCAAACTCATATCATGACTGAAGAGGAATGATCATACTTAGCAGGACTGGGGTTGTTAAGAAGATATCTAGAGTATTTCAAGCATTCCTCCCGTGAGATAGCAGAGAAAGAAGCTAATAAATGATGAGTCCCAGTTTCTTTACACTTGTAATTTAACTTTTTGAGTTCAGTTTTAAAACCATTTTTAAAAATTCTAAAGCCATTTTTTTTCAAAATACACAAACTGATTCTAGAATAAAAAAAGAGAAACAACTTGTCATAGAACGTTTGTTTACTGAATTGTATTTTTTAAATATTTAATCATTTTAATAATGCATTGCAATGATGTGAGAGTATCATAATCTGAATACTAGTAGACTTCCAGATGTACACTGTGATTATATATTTATGCTTTGTGTAATAGAATCTATTAAAACTATATATCAATAACAAATGCACACTGTTTCTTTAATTTTTTTCTTAGTTTTACAAGCATATGGAGTAATTATCTTCTCCCCCTCCTTCCTCATCACTTGTTTCTTCCCTTTCCTCCCCCTGTCCCTCCCCCCGTCCCTCTCCCCGTCCCTCCCCCCGTCCCTCTCCCCGTCCCTCCCCCCGTCCCTCCCCTCCCTTCATCAACCCATCCTACTTTGTCACACCTTCTTATCTGCCTATTTTTATGGGTCCTAGGATTCCCTCTGGATTGTCTGCTTTAATTTATTTTTTTAACTCTTTTTTTTTTTTATTTATTCAGTTGTGCGTGTGTGCCCGTGTGTATGTATGTATTCAGTTGTGCGTGTGTGTGCATGTATGTGTGTATGTGTGTGTAAAACCACGGGCGAATTCCGGAACCATCATGGACACCTCCACCTCCTCCTTGTTTACTCTGCCCCGAAACACAGGTTGCCCCTGCTTCTGCCCAGCGTCTATAACGTCAGGTCTAGGATCCGAACTCAGGACCTTCTGCCTGCAAGGCAGAGGCTTAACCCCTGAGCTACTACTCTAGTCCCGGATTGTCTGCTTTAATGGGGTTTCAGGTCTCTGTGAAAGACCAAGTGGACCTTTCTTGGGCAGACCACTCCCTTCACCTGTCTTCTAGTCCCCAAGGTTCTCACTGCATGTAATTATTTTTCCTGACATGATATGATAACATTATAGGGACATGTTGGTGTGTCAGCCATTGTGCAAGTCTAGTAAGAACAAGTCTCATTGCAGTGAGTTTCTGGATGCATCAGTGCTGCCTTGAGTAGAGTGTCTTGTCCAGTAGAAGACCTTCTCATGTTTAGACATTTAAATCTTACCAATCCCTATTTCACAAGGTTTTCTGAGCCTTAGCATGGGGAGAGTCTCGGTTGGCCTGATTCCAATGAGCATTGCTGCTCTTGTCTACTTCACTGTTCTTCCACTGCATTAGGCTTCATCCTGTCAGGGTATTAAGATCCTCTCCTACACAAAAATGAAATGAGAGGTTCTTAGAGGAAAGTTTACTCTTGTGGTTAGTATTGAGGCGTCTGATCCTGTCCACTGTCAGTTTCCTCCCCGTCCACTGTTGTTTAGACTGGTTTATAGTACTGGGAGTGTGTTGCTCCCTAACTTTCATGAAGTGGTCATACCTCCGTGGAGCTGGGGGAGTATTAAGGTTTGAACAGAGACAACCCGAGCTAACTCTTCATGCATTATTTTAAATTTTATTTCATTTTGTTTTTATCGTTTGAAGAGTAAAGATATCTGCACATATATGTGTGTTTGCATGTAGGTGCATGTGCACATGTGCATGTGAATATAAGACAGACAATAAAGGAAAAAATAATCTTTTTTACCCATATATTTTACTTTTTTTGAAAATTAAAAGTTTATAAGGAATATATAAGGCTACATTTGCTATGGCTGTTTGAGTAAATTTCATTTTTTTGGTGTCCTTTTTTATACATTTTTTGCCTAGTTATTGCCCAGCTTAATAGGAGCCCCTCCTCTTTTTCCTTCCCCCATCCTTTCTTCCTATTGTCCCCCATTCCACTCTCTACCCCTTCCTATTCTCCCACCCCTCCCTCTCACCTCTTTTCCTTCTCTTCTCCTCTCTTGGTGCTTCCTGCTTTCTCCCTCCGATCCTCTAGAGCATCTGTGGGAACTGAATTTCCCTGTAAGTCATCTACACTATTAAGGGTTCAGGACACAGTGCTTGGGGCCCTTTCTTATATTCCCCATTAGTATAGGAAATCTTATTATGACTGTTTAACCCCTTGCCTCTGAGCATCCTACTACCTGAAGCTTTCTCTCCTATGATCCCTTCTAGACTTTGGGGAGTTGTTCACTTGTCAGCCATTGTGTAAGTCAGGCAAGGTCCAATCACATCGTGGCTATACTCTGGTTGCTGCAGTCCTGACTTGTGTGGAGTACCTTGCATATAGTTGGTCCTCCCCTTCTTTAGGTTTTTACAATCTTACCACCTTCTCTTCTGCAAGGTTCCCTGAGCTTTAGGAAGGGGGAGAGATTTTGCTGGTTTGGTTCTGGGCAAATATTGTAGGGTCGTTGGTTTTGTATTATGGTCTGTGGTTGTTTTCAGTTTTGCTGTCCTGCACTGCCCTTGGCTACATCCTGATTGGTTATAGAGGTCATCGCCTATTTAAAGATAAAAGACTTTTTAAATGAAGATCTTAATATAAGAAGAGACTCAAAGGTAGATAGAAAAATAAGAGAAGGACACAGCAGTGAGAAGGGTAAGTCTCCCAATTGCCTTTGGTTACCATCTAACTGCCTATATCCTCCCTGACTGGGTGATCAAACCTGTTCAGTCCCATATGAACAGGAAGGGAAGTAAGAGTGAGCTGTATCAGATGTCTCCTTACTTACATGCAGTACATGACTGTGGCCTACTTTCTCTACTGAAGTGTGTTCTTTTGTCTTCTTTCTTTCGAGGTCATCTTTCTTTTGCAACTAGAGTGTGTAGTACAGAGTTTTACCTTTGAATATATCTTTAAGTGGGTTTGGAACCAGGATTCATTTATTAGGTAGTACATATGACATCTAATGTTCTGTGTCTCAGATACTTCATTCAATATAATTGCTTCTAACTCATCCATTTCCCAGAAAACTTCATTAATTCATCATTTTTGATGGCTGAGTAGTACTCCATTGTATAAATGTACCACATTTTCCTTATCCACTCGTCAACTGTTGGGCATTTGGGTTGATTCCATGACTTTGCTATTGTAAATAGTACTGCAATGAACATGGATGTACTCATGTCATTGTAGTGAATTGATGCCTTTTGAGGGATTATTCACAGTAGTGGTCTAGCACAGTCGTGTGGCATTTCAATCCTTAATTTTTTTTAGAAATTGCCATACTGGTTGTATAAGCTTGCATTCCCACCAGCAATGTATGAGAGTTCCTATCTCTCTATACCCTCTCCAGCATTTAGTGTTGTTTATATTGTGGATTTTTGCCATCCTGTTTTCATTATGTCCCAGAGATTTTGAATTTCTTTTTTGATTTATTTCTGAACCTATTTTTCATTCAGCATCATAGTGTTTAATTTCCAAGAGTTAGAGGATTTTCTAACATTCCTTGTGTTCTGGATGTCAAGCTTTAGACCATGGTAGTCTGATAGTGAATAGGCTATAATTTCCACTTTCCTGTATATGAGAAGATTCATTCATTCATTCATTTCATTCAATATGTGGTCTCTTTTGAAGAAAATTCCGCAGGCTGCTAAGAAGAATGTATATTCCTTGGTGTGTGGATGGAAGGTTTGATAGAGATCTGTAAGATCCATTTCAGTAAGGGTTTCATTAAGTCCCAATGTGTCTCTGCCAAGTTTTTGGCCTGTTGATCTGTCCCATGTTGAGAGTGCGGTGTTGAAATCCTCAAGTATTATCATTTTGGGATTGATTTCTTGTTTTATACGTTGTAGTGTTTGCTTAATGAATGTGGAGGAGCCCATATTAAGTGCATATATGTTCATTATTATGAAGTTTTCCTAGTGAATTGTTCATGTGACTAAAATGTAGTATCCTTCTGTATCTCTTATGATTCTCTTTGATTTGAAGTCCACTTTGTCAGATAGCATATTTGCTACCCCTGCTTGTTTCCTGGTTTCATTAGCTTAAAGGATATTTTTTATTCAATTGTGCGTGTGTGTGTGCGTGTGTGTATGTATGTATGTGTGTGCGTATGTGTGTGTAGAACCACGTGTAAATTCGGCAACCACCATGGACCACCTCCACCTCCTCGTTTACTCCGCCCTGGGATGCACAGGCTCCGCCCTACCAGGACCAGAAACGCAAGCCACCCCCGCTTTTGCCCAGCCACATATAGGGATATGTGGGGTCTAAGATCCGAACTCAGGACCTTCCACCTGCAAAGCAGAGGCTTAACCCCTGGGCCACCTCTCTAGCCCCTCCCCCAATTGTTTTTTAAAACATGTATCTTAAATAAAGTTTGTGGGAACCTCAATTTAATGACAGGTGTGGTATTTTGGGTGTGGTATTTTGGGATTTTTGTTCTGTTATTCCATGAATGTACATGGTAGACTTCTTAAAGGTGTTCCATAACTCTTGAATATTCCTCTCAACCACCTCTGGGATTGAACGAGTTTGTTTTCCCATTTTTTCATCAAGATCTGATATTCTGCCCCCCTTCCCCTCCACTCCGCCGCCCGGGATGCGCGGTCCATCAGGGACTCACAGCACCTCGACCCAGGTAAGCTTGGTCCCCGACCGCCCCCAGAGCCCCAGGCCGCCCAAGTGGACCCAGCTCCTCCTACCATCCAACCAGAGCCCCTCGCGCAGGGCCTGGGAGGAGAAGAGGGCAACCCCTCTGCGTGCGGCCCCGCCCTCAGGTGCCCCAGGTTTAAATAGTGCCCTGCCGATGCCCCATCCCCCTTTCCCCTCCACTCCGCTGCCCCGGACACGCGCACGGGGTCCAGCCAGGCCTCACCACGCAGCAACCCAGGTAAGATCGGTCCCGGCCCACCCCCAGAGCCCCAGGCCAAATAATTCAGTTTAGTTTAAAACACACAGAAATTAAAAGAAGATCTTAAGAGTTAAAACGACAATGCCAAAGTCTAAGTGCAAATCCATGAGAAACAACACTCAAGTAAACAAATCTCCCACTGAAGGAATTAATCCCATAATGTTAGACTCCAACCAGAACAAACCCATGGAAAATGGCCAAGAAAGCCTGACCCAGGATGACGACCTTCAAAATATGATCATTACCATGTTCAATACTATGAAAGAGGAAATCAGGGAGGAATTAAATAATCGAATCAATCGCTTTGAGGAGGAACACAACAGACACATGTAGGAGTTAAGAAAAACAGTGCAAGAATCAAAAACTGGCATAGAGCAGTTAAAGCAGACTCAAGCAGAGTTTAAAACTGAGCTAAAAGACAAGTTATCTTCAACCCAAAACTCCACAGAGAGTCTCATCAGCAGAACTAAGCAGAAAACAGAATTTCAGATCTTGAAGATAAAGTGGGAGTATTAACCAGCTCAATGGAAGAGATTGTTAAAGCCAAAAAGATGCTTGAGAGAAATATCCAGGAGATATGGGACACCCTGAAGAAGCCCAACATGCGAATGCATGGAATACCAGAGCAAGAATCTAAAAATACCACCCGTGAGGAAATTTTCCAAACAATCATCAAGGAAAACTTTCCTCATCTAAAAAAAGAGAGGCCCATCCATATACAAGAGGCATTTTGCACCCCAAACAGATATGACCAAAACAGAAGCTCGCCACGGCAAATAATAGTCAAAACACTCCACATTCAAGATAAAGAACTGGTGCTGAGAGCTTCAAGGGAGAAAAAACAAGTCACTTTAAAGGTAAAGCTATTAAAATAACAAATGACTTCTCAATGGAAACACTAAAAGCAAGAAGAGCTTGGAGAGACATACTTCAAGTATTGAATGAGCAAAAATGTCAACCTAGGCTGATTTACCCTGCAAAACTATCAGTCATGATCGAGGGAGAAAGAAAAATCTTCCAGCACAAAGACAACTTGAAGGGATACATGTCCACCAAACCAGGCCTTCAAAAAATGCTAGAAATGATACTCAAGCGTGAAGAAAAAAACAGGCATATCCAGGAGAGCAGAAAGCAAGTATAACACCATTAAAAGCGAAGCAATATACTTATAAAAACTACTAAACATAATCAATGCATGGAATCAGAAATAGTTTCACCATTATAACACTAAATGTTAATGGAATTAACTCACTGATCAAGAGAAACAGATTACAAATTTGGATTAAAAATCACAATCCACCAATCTGCTGCCTGCAGGAAACCCATCTCACCACAAAAGATAGGAACGCTCTAAAAATAAAAGGGTGGTCAACAATTCTACAAGCTAATGGAAGCAGAAAACAGGCAGCCATTATGATATCAGACAAAGTAGGACTTCAAACCAAAGAAAATTATAAGAGACACGGATGGATACTACATTTTAGTCACAGGTACAATTGACCAGGAAGACTTCACAATACTGAACATATATGCACCCAGTATGGGCCCGTCCACATTCATTAAGAAAACCCTACAGCATCTAAAGCAAGAAATCAACCCCCAAACGATAATTCTTGGGGACTTCAACACCGCCCTCTCAACATGGGATAGATCAACAGGTCAAACGCTTAACAGAGACACTTTGGAACTTAATCAAACCCTTAAAGAAATGGACCTTACAGATCTCTATCGAACTTTTTACCCACGCACCAAAGAATACACATTTTTCGCAGCAGCACATGGAACTTTCTCCAAAATAGATCACATATTGGGCCACAAAACGAATCTACACATGTACAAAAAAGTTGAAATTTTAATCTGTGCCCTTTCAGACCACCATGTCCTAAAGCTGGACATCCACAACACAACAAACAAGAGAAAATACAAAACTCCTGGAAACTTAATACTATGATGCTGAATGAGAACTGGATTCAAGAAGAAATTAAAAAGGAAATTCAATATTTCCTGAAAGTGAATGATAATGAAAATACAACTTAAGAAAATCTCTGGGACACAATGAAAGCTGTTCTAAGAGGTAAGTTCATAGCTCTTAATGCCTACATCAAAAAAATGGAAACATCAGAAATAAAAACTTAACGATGCAGCTTAAAGCTTTAGAGAAACTAGAGCAATCTGATCCCAAAAGTAGTAGAAGAGAGATTAGCAAAATAAGGGGAGAAATATCTGAAATCGAGATTAAGAAAACAATAGAAAAAAATCAATCAGTCAAAAAGCTGGTCCTTTGAAAAGATCAATAAGATTGATACACCCCTAGCTAAATTAACCAAAAGCAAGAGAGAGAAAACTCAAATTAACAAAATTAGAAATGAACATGGAGTTATCATTACTGATACCCAAGAAATCCAGGGAATTATAACATCATATTTCAAAAACTTATACTCTGTGAAGTTTGACAACACAAAAGAGATGGATGAATTTCTAAGTAAACACAACTTACCTAAATTGAATCAGGAAGTTGTGAATTATTTAAATAGTCCAATAACATATAAGGAAATTGAAGAAGTAATCTCGAATCTTCCCACCAAAAAATGTCCTGGACCAGATGGATTCAGCACAGAGTTCTACCAGACATTTAAGGAGTTAATAACACCAATACTCCTTAAACTGTTCCATCAAATACCAATGAAAGGAACACTACCAAATTCCTTCTATAAAGCTAATATCATTTTAATCCCAAAACCTAATAAAGATTCACTTAAAAAAGAAAACAAGAGGCCAATCTCTCTGATGAACACAGACGCAAAGATTCTCAACAAAATCTTAGCAAATCAGATTCAAAAACATATTAAAAAGATCATTCACAGGGACCAAGTAGGCTTCATCCCCGGCACACAAGGTTGGTTTAACATACGCAAATCAATAAATGTAATTCATCATGTAAACCAGTCCAAAGTCCAAGACCACATGATACTCTTGATAGATGCAGAAAAAGCTTTTGACAAGATCCAACAGCCTTTTATGATCAAAACGCTAGAGACAGTAGGAATGGAAGGAACCTTTATCAATATAATAAAAGCTATATACAACAAGCCCACAGCAAGGATTATGCTCAATGGGGAACAATTGGAAGCATTCCCACTTCGATCAGGAACTAGACATGGCTGTCCACTCTCACCACTTCTGTTCAATATTGTACTTGAAGTCTTAGCTGAAGCTATAAGACAAGAAAGGGACATAAGAGGGATTCAAATTGGCAAGGAAGGAGTCAAACTATCCCTATTTGCAGATGACATGATCTTATACCTGAGTGATCCCAAAAACTCCACCAGGAAGCTTCTGGAACTAATTGAGAAGTTCAGCAGGGTGGCAGGATACAAAATAAATGTGCAAAAATCAGAGGCCTTCCTATATGCCCAGAATGAAAGAAGTGAAAAAGCCTTGAGAGAAACAATCCCATTTACTATAGCCCCTAAAAAAATGAAATACCTTGGTATAAACCTAACCAAGGAGGTAAAAGAACTTTACAATGAAAACTTTAAAACCCTAAAGAAAGAAATTGCAGAAGACACCAGAAGGTGGAAAGACCTCCCTTGTCCTGGATTGGCAGAATCAACATCATAAAAATGACCATCCTACCAAAGGCAATATATAGATTCAATGCTATACCAATCAAAATCCCAAAGCAATTCTTCAATGAAATTGACCAAACAATCTCCAAGTTCATATAGAGGCACAAAAGACCCACGATAGCAAAGACAACATTGAGTAACAAAAACACTACTGGAGGTATTACCATACCAAATCTAAGTCTATACTACAAATCCATAGTTATAAAGACAGCCTGGTACTGGCTCCAAAATAGACACACAGATCAATGGATAAGGATTGAAGACCCAGATATAAGCCCACAAAATTACAGCCATTTGGTCTTTGACAAAGGGGCCCAAAGAATCCAATGGAAAAAGAACAGCATCTAAAACAAATGGTGCTGGCAAAACTGGATCTCCACATGCAGAAGATTAAAGCTGGACCCGTACTTGTCACCATGTACAAGACTTAATTCCAAATGGATCAAGGACCTTGATATCAGGCCAGAGACTATAAAAATCATAACTGAACGGATAGGGAACTCCCTTGAGCTGATTGAGCTAGGCCAACATTTCCTAAACAGACATCTAATGGCACAGTCACTGCTACCAACTCTCAACAGTTGGGATCTTGTGAAATTAAAGAGCTTCTGTTCAGATAAAGAGATTGTAACACGAGCTCAAAGGCAACCCACAGAATGGGAGAAAATCTTCACTAACCACATATCTCATAGAGCTCTACTGTCCAGAGTGCAGAAAACTAAACACCAAGGAAATCAATGGTCGAATTAAAAAATGGGCCCTGGAACTTAAAAGAAACTTTACCAGGGATGAAATTAAAATGTCTAACAAATATCTTAAAAAATGTTCCACTTCCTTAGCCATCAGGGAAATGCAAATCAAAACTTCCCTGAGATATCATCTCACCCTAGTCAGGATGGCAAAAATCCACAATACAAACAACAACAAATGCTGGAGAGGATGTGGAGAGAGGGGAACTCTCCTACATTGCTGGTGGGAATGCAGGCCAATACAGCCACTCTGGTGAGCGGTCTGGAGATTCTTAAAAAAATTAAAGACTGAAATGCCATATGACCCTGCTATTTCACTTTTGGGAATAATCCCCCATACAGCAGAGGTTCACCTTGATAGCACAAGCACGACCATGTTCATAGCAGCACTGTTTACAATAGCAAAGTCATGGAATGAACCCAAATGTCCACCAGTTGAGGAGTGGATAAGGAAACTGTGGTACATCTATACAATGGAGTACTACTCAGCCATCAAAAATGATGAATTACTGGAATTTGCTGGGAAATGCATGTCGTTAGAAACAATTATATTAAATGAAGTATCCCAGATCCAGAAAATTAAGCGCCGTATGTACTCCCTAATAGGTGGCTCCTAGTACCAAACCCACCCAGCCCACCTAGAGACAGTAATTGCAAGGATTATGAACAGGAGGGATGAAACAAGGAGAGAAGGAACCATGTTACAGCAGAGAAAATAGGCCTCCATCAAGGACTCAAATAAGTAATGAGACATCTGATTAAGTTCACAGACTTTTGTTCCTGATCATTTACTACTGAGGGGGTATGATCTCACCAGAAAAGGAGGGCATATAATCTGGCAGATAAAAAGTAACCATTGTGCAAATTGGTGATAGACGCCTCCCTCACTGTGATTTCCCACTTTTATTAAATCTACCTTTGAATGTGCTTTTATCACAAGACTCTATTTTAGCAGCTTTTTGTCTCTGGCCAGGGGGTAACATACAATGCCCACCAGGATGGAGTGAAGGGCATTGCAGGAGCAGCAAAACTGCAAAAGAAAATCAACAAACCACAATCCAGAACTTCAGAGAGTCTATATCAACCACCTAGAACTAGGCCAGCTTAATCTCTCCCCATCCTGAAGCTCAGGGAAATTTGCGGAAGAGGAGGCGGTAAGAGTGTACGAGCAAAAGGATGGGAGGAGCAATGATATGTAAGATACTCCATACAAGTTAGGGCTGAAGTAATCATAATTGGACTTTACATGCCCTGCGCATTGTCCAACACACTATTGACCCCACAAAGTCTAGCATCTGCTAAAGGCACCAAGATCCTTGGAGGCAAGGGATTGGACAGCCACAGCAGTGTTCGTTTACCTAAGCGGAACACGGGAAAGGGTTCAGGGAAAGTCCACTGGGTCCTTGTACGTCATCGGAGAGGAGGGCCCAGAGGAAAATCAGGCACACACAAGAAAGGACTCTCTGGGAATTGGGGCGGGAGGCACTGGGGGATGGGAAGGGAGGGGGGTGGGGAAGAGGAGCATGGGGTACGGGGGGAGGAGGAGGGAGGGAGAGAACTGGTATACCTATTAAGTTTGTATGAGCTGAAATAATAATAAAAATGTATTAATAAAAAAAGATCTGATATTCTATTTTCTGCTTAGTTCTGTTGATAAGACTCTGCTTGTGTTCTGGGTTGAAGATAGCTTGTCTTTTAGTTTGAGTTCAATTTCTCCTTGAGATTATTTTCTCTTCTCTGTACCTATTTTTGTTTCTTCAGCTGCTTTTCTCATCTCATCCAAGTACCTGTTGTGTTCCTGTTCAAATTGGTTGATATGGTTATTTAACTCCTCTTGGAAATCCTCTTTCATTGTTTTGATCATAGTAAAGATCATGCTTTGAAAATCATTATCTTGGGTATGGCTTTTTTGGCTATTTTCTGTGAATTTGTTCTGGTTGTATTCCATCATTACAGGGTTGATTCTTTTTGTACGAGATTTGCTGTCTTGGTTTTTGTTTCTCATGAATTTGCTCTGTGACCTGGGCATTTTTGTTTTATCTCTTATATGATCTTCTGGATGTGTGTTTTTGGCTGATCTGAATTAGACAGTATTACTCCACTTAAGAAGTTATTGATAGTGTCTGCCTTGGAGTTGAATGTGTCTGTCTGATGTTGCTTGGTTTTGTTTCCTATATGAGGCTATTGGACAGGAATTTAGTTGATAAGGATTGAATATTAGTATGGTAGTGCACTTTTTAGGTTTAATTCCTTAACAATGTGTGAGGGTGAGTGGTAAAGTCCCTGAATTTGTATGGGTTTTAGTGTTGGCTATATAGGTATCTTAAACTAAGGTGACTAACAAGAGTAACAGGAAAGTAAAAAGTTTTTACTTATATTAGAGCTGGAAGCAAAGATTCTCTTCCATTTGATGGATTGGTTTTAGAAGTCCTCAGATATATGGTGTTGGTGTCCTAGCCCATTGTTGGGTTTTCTCTGGACTCTTGAATTCTTGAAAACTTTAAAATTCTTTAATGATTATGGGGGATGGGGGGAGAGAGAGAGAGACAGAGAGAGAGAGAGAGAGAGAGAGAGGAGAAGGAAGAACACCACAGGATGATGGGTACCTGTTTTGGTGAAGGCTGCTGGGCACGTGGCCACCACACCTTACCACAAGGAGCAGTGCCATCTGTGATCTAAAGTGGAAAGGGTCAACTGACTCTGGGACCTGTTGGTGATCTGGAGTATGGGGCGGCATGGCCTAGGGGCCATCAGGACTTTAATGTGAGGAGCATTGAGCCTGCTGCAATCTGGAGCCAAAAGGGATCTTAGTTTTTTGATGCTAGGTATCTAATAAAATCTAGAGTTTGCCCATAGGGTTAATCTCTTAATCTCTCTCTTTGCTCTTTTTCTCTCTCTCTCTCTCTTTCTCTAACTTCTACTAGAGATTCCCAGTCTCTCTACCTTTTGAAGTTGGAATTACAGATGGATCACTATGGCCACCCAATATATTACTTGGGATCTGGGAATCTAAGCTTCTTACTTGCGTGGTAAGCAGTTCTACCTCAGGGTTAAGTCCATAGCCCTTAAAATTTAATTTAAGGCAAGGTCTTGCTAAAGTCAAGATCTGCCTTGGACTTATGTCCTTCTGTCTCAGCTTCCCAGGTTGCTGGAGCTATAGGTACACAGTCACCATACATTTTGCCATCACATGAAAAATAAAGATGTTAATTAAAATTTTCAGCATTCTGTTTGCCACTGATGAGCTGCTGGATCCAGAATGGCATCTCCATCTCATCATCCTTACAGCCAGAGGCTTGAAGAATATTTACCTGGAAAATATGCATCTGTAAAAGTAAACACTCAACGTCATGCAGCTAACTTGGCTGCAGAAACAGCTAACATAGAGTGATGTTGTGCACACTGATAATTGATCGATGTTGTTTCTGGAGGTCATCAGAGACAAGTAAGAGACTATGGTATACCTTCCTAAGTCTAGATGAAGATTTTGTCAGAAAGAAGCAGGGAAAATAATGAAATGGTCCTGGAGGATAATCCAAAGGACTCAGGTTCAATTGTGATAGGATTTCACATTCAACCTGAACATCCAGACCCTATTTGTTTCATGTATCAGACTCAGTTTCCTTATCTGTGAAATGGAATAAAGTAGGACTGACAATAGCCAACCTACAGGAGGTGACCATGACTGCCCAATTTAAATAGTGAATGCCCAGCCCAGTCCTTGTACTAAGGTCATTAGACTAGGTTCAGGGTTACCATACAGTGGCAAGTCTACACATGGAAACCTCCTGGAGGCATGCTCCAGACATTAGTCTACAGTTCCACGGGAGATTCTGATATGCTGCTAAAGTTAGTCCTAGTGCTATAGTTGCTCAGAGTTTCACATGGAGAAAGAGTTTGTAGTGCTTAGTTAAATACACTGAAGCCCTTACTCTATACATGAGTTTGAGACCAGCATAATTGATTTGTCTAGGATCATTTTTATTAGCTGGGAGGAATAGGTTTGGCACACTCCATTCCTGCTTCCTTATAGACCTCTCTTCTAGCAATTATATCAAACCCAAACATATTTTCTATATTCATTTTAGAGATTTAATGATTTTGTAATTGAGTAAGTCTTTTATTTTCTCATGTTTTGCTCTTTGATAGATTTTTTTGTCCTCTGATTCACTTATTCTTTGTCAGTTGACAGATATTTTATAACTGATTATAATGAATTTTTGTCATTTTCATTATGAGATTTGGTGTCAAGGTAGTTATCAGAATCTGGATAGTAACCCATGTTTTTTGATGAAATAGTATTCCTAGAGTTTGTTTGTGACATTCTTTTTACCCAACAGTTGTAACGTATAAAATAAAATAAATCATTTTGCTATAAAAAGGAATTACAAGTTGTGGAGATGGTTCAGTGGCTAAAGTGTCTATTGGACCATAGTTCAATCCCCAGGGCTTACATAAATGACAGTTTGGAGAAACATCCTGTCTATGATTCTTCCTTGGAAAGCTGAGACAAGATATTACTACAGCAAGATGGCCAATGAGAATAATCATAGGGGAAAACTGGGTTTATTCAGAAACCCTGCCTCAAAGAGCTAGCAAAAATGATTCCTCTTGTCAGTCAACCTTGGGACCTCACATGCACACACACACACACACACAAATACATACATACAAACATACACCCATACATGTACGAGCACACATATATGCCATGAACTCAATCCATATGGAAATGAAAACTTAAATAAAAGAGAAATAAACAGGACAAGGAACTTTTTAGACAGTCTTCTAAGATGAATTAATCTTTTTGATTTATCTAAAAGATTTTTGCAATAGGAAGAAAAAGTTCTGCATTGTATATAAGTGTCTGGGTGCAAACTACCAACAGCAGAAGTTGGAGAGCTAGTGAGCACTTCCAAGAAGGACCCTCCTCTCCCCCTATCGCCCCCTGCACATCTGCAGCTCCAGCATTAATCAGAGCATGTGCCTTGCTCCTCACCATCTGGAGGACACTGCTCAATCCCAACCTGAGTGGCTCTCCTCCTGGTGGCGCACTAAGTCCCTGGACCCCTGCAAAGTTCTCTAGTACTTTGTCATGAAATGCTTATTTTTATGTCCCCATGGGAAAGTGTAAAGTGACAGGATGCTGAAGTGTAAAGTATCCCAGAAAAGAACACTGAAGTTGTGTTTTGTGAAGTTAAATTCAAGGATCTTTTCTGGAAACTGATTAACAAATGAATGCAAATTCCTAAATCAAAATGGTGAGGTATGCAAAACACACTCATTGTGAGCAATGTCAGGATCCACTTGCTCTAAATTCTGTGATGTAATTCATTCTTTTTCCATTACCATTTCTATGACAAAGCAAGGTTAGTCTTTTGTGTTGGGTAAAAATAAAGACACACATACATGTATACACAATGCATATTCACAGACATTCATGCACACACAAACACAAGTACACTAATGAGCACATGAGAGGGAGAGAGAGAAGAATGTTTGCATCTTCAATTTTTAAATTCGAACTTCTTAAAACAGAAAAAGAGAGTATTTAAATCAACTCTGACAATTTATTCCATTGGTCATTGTTTCAAGAAAAATAAGAGCTCTTCAGATATCTTACTAGAAAGTTACATTGTATTTCATTTTTGTGTGTCACATGAAGTTGTCCTTCAGTGAGTAATTTGTATAAACCATTATTCTTAAAGAAAATGAACTACACACAGGCTAAAATTCCCAGATTCATCCTCCGTCTGCCAAATGTTATTAGCAGCAAGTTAAAAGTGGGCCTGCTGTCACTGTGACCTTACCTGACCTCTTAATTTCTCGAGTTCAAGTCCAATTAACCTTTAGGAAGAGTCACAACTGTTCTTACCAGACAAGTCAATAGAATCCAATAGTAATCATTTCATTTTCTGCCTTGTCAAAAGGTGGCCTCCCACCTCACCCATCTCACACAAAGGTGGTCATTTATCACCGTTCAGAGAACTGTACTGTGCCTTCTTATCCCAGCCCTGCCTGAAGTACATTCATCAGTTGCACAGACAAGGGGCTGGGCGTGTTGGGAGGGGCTCCTCAGCAGCGCGGCAGAAACCCTTCCTAGTCTGGGCAACCTGTTGGCACACTTTTTATCAAGACACCTCGAGTTGGATCCAGACTGGAAAGTGGTTTAGTTCCTTTAAAGAACAATACCCTCCCACGGCCACTAAAATATAAAGCCTTTCTTTCCAGAGAAGTCAGATGCTATATTTTAATTATTCTTCTTTTGAAAATAAGTGGTGAAAAAAGACAGGAAATGAATAGATAGGCATGCCCAACATCACTTTCTAATGTGGAGCTCCTACAAAGTGAAAGAAAGTTATCTGCATTATTCATTCCAATCAGTGTTCTAGACAATTACAAATAATCTAAGATTCCAATTATAACACATTTATTTTTATGAGAGGTTTTCTAACATAGATTTCTATTTTCTTTACATGACACTTCATTCAATATAATATTACTTTAAGATTACTGTATTAATAATTGAATTCCAAAAATTACCAAAACCATATATCAGCCTATTTCCAGCATATCCAATAAATATCAGTATGGAAATCTGATATTTGATTTATAATATCCCTTTCCAGGCTATATATTTCATTTATGTAAATCACTAAATTAATATGAAAAATTAAAAATAAGAAACTAATTTTTGAGAAAATATATGCTCTCTGTTATTGACAGAGCTTCACAACTAAAACACCCATAATTATCTATAGTAATTTTGTATTACCACATTGACTTCTTTGAGGATGCTATACTTTTAAATGATTTTCCTTAAAAATAATAAAATACCTTTTGAATAAAGCTCAAAGTTTTGAGGCTGCACTAATATAATGAGTCAAATCATGCCTTTCATTTGCCTTACACTATTTCTTTTGTACATTCTATTTCTACTAATTACCAGAAAACCTTAGATGGGATGTAAACACAAGGATGTAGAATTAACAGAACTAGCGATTTTAGTCACTCTCCAGTAAATGTTATGAACTCCATGGTTTAAGGATTTGTTCTTTTCTTTTTAGAACAGTACAACCCAAAAGAACTTTCTATGCAAACACAAATGTGTTTACTATACTATTACTATACTGTTTAATACAGCAACCAATATAGGCCCATGTGACTTCTGAGCTCTGGTAATAGAATTTTGTTCACAGGATTATACTTAAAGGATGAATTCTGTTCTTGAATGTTGCCAAACAAGCCTCTATTTCTTCACTGAACAGCTGATCATAAACCTTCACATTCTTATTGAATCTGTGGATTAAAAAGGTATAGAAAGTTAACAATCGGGCAGGACTACTTCTTACCATTTTACAAAAACAGGATCTGGATCTCAGAAACATAGCTCTATGGATGTTGGTGTTCTGCAAAATGGATGCTAAAAATATTTATTTATGTTTTCTCACACCTCAGAGAGAATCTCTAGGTGATTTGAGCCAGGCGTATATAGCATCAACTGACAAATATAAAAGATTTAGGTTAATTTTGATACCAAGAATGTTTCACATATTTCATTAGCATATTGTTTAAGGTGAATAGAATGCTTTCTTAAAAAAAGTTGGCATTGGAAATAAACATGTTAGGATATACATAAAATTGACAGAAGTAAATTTTATACAGCTTTGTGTTGCTACTGAGATTTGAAATACTGTTTCTGTCAATTAGGAAACTATCATATTATGATTGTTCACATGTATGAGACAAAGCAGCAGTGAAAAAAATTCTCTGTAATTTAGTTTCTCAGTTTCCTACTGTCTTGTATTAAAAGCTACCTAATAGAATTTATAGTAAGACGAACCTTTTAGGCAGCACTCTTTGTATTTTTTATTAAGTCCAAACTCAAGAGAATCTACTTAATGTCAATTTTATACAATGTTTATACTGCACAGTGTATTTTATTTTAAATCTGCAGGACATGATGATAAATTGATAATTGACCCCAAGGCCATTATAAATAACATATCCCTGTTTTTCATCAGTGCAATAAGGAAAAGAAGACCCATGTTAATCTGGACCTGAGAAGTGAGCAATAGGAGACTTGTGGTTTTCAAAACATACATCTACAGAAGGCAAATTTCTAGTTCTGAGCAATAAAAGAAAATGTAGCCATAGAAACATATGATTAATAAATTGCTCCCAGACCAACTAATGTTGTGTTTTGATAAACAGAATAGTCTTAACCATGTTCTCTCTAATATCTTCCTACACAATTTCTGGTGATATTTTTGTTTGGGGCTACCCAATTGAAATTTTCTTACCTTGCCACCCACACCCTAGAATACTTTTCAAGAAGTCTGTTCATGTGAAGATGTAAATTTTAACATGTTCTCCAGATTCAGTTTTACTTTAGAATATCAGCTAAACTGCCCTATAGTTATTGGTTCCTGTTTACTTCATATATTAATAAGGTATACTTTTAGATTTTTGTCATAAACAAAGATACCATGGAGAATTGAAGTCTATAAAATGTAATTACTGCTCTTGAGAATCCAAACACAAAGAAACACTTCTAAAAGGCAAGAGTTCAGAAATAAAATAATAAGCATCAATACTTTGCAAAGAAAAATACAACGAATTTTAATTTTAGAAAACTGAGACTATTAAATATGTGGTGGCAAGTATTTTTGAAGATGAGCACAATTTTAATTTCCAATCAACACAGTAACATTTTTTTGTTTGTTTCTCAAAGGTCATTATCAAGAAAAAAAAAAACCAATGAAGAAAAGAAAATATTTACAATATACATCTAATCAAATTAGTAGCTATAAAACAGGTTAGGAGATCACCAACAAGCATGCAAAAATTTAACATTTTTTTTTTACCAGAGAGCTGAAAATCAATACTACAATGAAAGAACACTCCCTTCTCAGAAGGAAGGCTACAAGAAACATACAAACAATGTAAAGTAGGTGTGGGATTGTAGAGATGGATGGGATGGAAAGTAATTTAAGCACTTTGCACAACATTTTGTTAGTTTTTTGAAAAATTGAAAATAGAATTATGTGATAGCATTGTACAACTTGGTATAGACCCAAGGCACTTCAAAATATATTCCTATGAAATATCTTACACATTAATGTGAATATCAGCATTATTTGTAATAACTCAAAAGTGTAAACAGTCCAAATGTCTATCAGTAGATGAATGTATAAGCAATATGTGATCTACCCATGCAATTAACATTATTCAGTAGCAAAAGATATGAAGTACTTGTACCTGGATACGTAAAGAGGAACATCAATTACAGAGCACTATAAAGACAGATGCATGTTTACACCACTACATGAACTTTCTAGGATATGTAACCCTATAAGACAGAAAAGCTGAGGAGAAGGGTGAAAAGGAAATGAGGTATAAAGGGATTCTTTTTCAAGTGATTCAAATATTATAAAATTAAATGTTAATGATTTCACATCTTTGTGAAAATGGTACAGCAACAGTGAAGTTTATGGCAGGTGTTATGGATAGATATAATGAAAAGATAATGTAGACAATTTAAGTGGATGATATAACAAAAGTGAAAAGTGTGAGAAGGAACCAAATATGTATAGAACACATTAAGAGATGCAACACATGTGATTACAACTTTGGACTATGATCTTGGCTTATATGAGCAAATATGTTTAGAACCTAGACAATAATATCATTGATTGGAACCTTAGGTTATGATTTTAGTTTATATGCAAATACATGTGTGCACACATATGTATACATGTTATATATTTTATACTTGCACATATTATATATTATACATAAAATAATGCTGAAGCGTTAGATGAAGGAATTTTCAGGAGGGCTGTCAAAAATTTTGTGTATTTTTATTATTCATGAATGAAATTAGTTTGCTTTATTATCGTAATTTTATTGAAAATGAAAGGAAAAAGCTGAATGGAGACAAACAGCTACATACAATGAAGCTGACCTGAAGATATATCATATTTTATCTCATGGGTGGTGTGGCAAGAAGGTCCTGAAATGTATGTTATAAGGTCAGGAATAAAATTTAGTTCCATACAGCAAGAATCCCCTTACTAGAAGAAAATATGTCTGATTTCTATCACATCTACTACATATAATGAAATTTATATATTTATAGAAACATAAGAAGAATATACACTAGAAATATTACTAGACATGATGTCTCCTTGAGATATTGCCAGTAATTTTCAGCAAGGTCTTTTGTTCTATTTAGAAAAGTAATGAATCCTTAACTAAGAGAAGTTTCAACCTAGTTAGGAATTCAGCTAAATTTATAAAGAACCAGAGACAAAATAAATGTGGGAATAATGTAAAACATCTATGGACAGAAACACATCACATCACATATTAGTTGGTAAATTTCTTACTGCAATGAAAGAATATACACTGATTTCATTTATAGATAAATTTAGAACATGTATTTACAAGGACACAGCCAAATTAATTTATAAAAGGACTCCATTGTCTCGAATTCAGGCCAGTGGCAAAGTGATATCTAAGACTACCCAGAATGTATGTCAGAATTTCATTGTCTCCAAAGATATTATTAGGACAGTTAGGTGCAGGAATCGATTTGAAAATTAAGGCTCCAGTTCTGGCACATTTTTGAAGAATTATGTTAATCTCTGAGCAAACCTGCAGGAGGTTGTCTAAACGAAGGGAAGATCTAGTCTGTGGTGGGTAGAACTATTCCCCAAGCATGCACATAAGATAGGAAAACCTGACTAGTAAAATTTGGCAAATTTTAGCACTGAATTTGGATTGCGAAGATGTTCAGCTCCTGAACTGAGCTGGGAAGACCATTGAATTCCATGAGTATGCACACACCATTGTAATTCTTTACCTAGTTTAATGAGCTGCTAAAATACTTCAACATACTTAGGCAGACATGTCATGTGATAAATGAGATTTTCTTCTTTCTCAGCAGTCCTGTGAATCTGCTGTGGAAAATTCCTGCACTTCCTTGGGGCTAATATTAACTCTCCTGACAGTTTTTTACTAAACTAAGAAATGTAAACTGGGCAATTGTAAGCCAGAATCCCTTTGTTCTCCCTTGTTTGGTTTTGAATTTATCAGCAAAATGCAGGCAAACTATGACAGAATTTGGTACCAGAGGTGTGGGTTGTTGCTCATAAATTTAGCTATGTAACTTTTGTGGAGGAAATTTATAATTTTCTGAAGATTTTGAGCAATGTTTAATGGGCCACTTGAAAGATAGTAATGCTGAAAGAATTGTGGATAGTTTAGGTCCAAGTTGCCATGAAGGGAACAAACACTTTGGCAAAGTTGAATTTAAATACCCTGACATAACACACTGCCTCCAAAAATCCTGAATTCCATATATCTGTATGCACAACATGAAGGTCTTTCATGGGATAGGCTCTGTGTGCACACAATGACGGTATCCCATGGGCCTGGCCTCCATGTGCTCACAATGTGGATAGCCTCCTGCGCGCCAGGTCTCTGCGTGCTCCACAACACGGATGGCCTCCCACGGGCTGGCACTCCATTTTTTCACATCATGAACTTAGTCTTAGAGAAGACGGGCAAAACGGCTATTTTTCAGCTTTATTACATTTTTAACCATGTGGACCTTGGAGCTCAATCATAACTATCTACATCCCTAATTATTTTCTTTTCTTGCTTACATATTATTTTGTATTGTCCAATTTAAGAAATGAGGACATAAAGGCAGAAGGTGGACATGCTAGGGAAATATCCAGGGGAAACAGGAGGAAGATAGGGTACCTATGATCAAAGTGCATTGTCTACATATATGAAACTGCAAGAAAGTAAAAATAAAAAATACTAACTTAAAAAAAAAACCAACAAGGGAGGAAAGGATGAATCCAGGGACAACCACAAAAAGTGATTTAAAAAAATAAAAAATAAATAAAATCTGGGATTGCATCCCATGAAAAAAATGATAGGCTGGTTTTCTTGGTAGAAGAGAGCTGTTTGGGCAGCCTTCAAATTTTGGATGAGGAAAGGATAGAAGGCAGAGCAGCTATAGCTATTTGGGAGGATTGCCCCTCTCTCCAGTCTGTGGATATGGTGTGGCCAATTGCCTTTGATCCCTAGTGTTGGCATGAGGTCTCCTGCCAAGAGATGTGGCCAATCTAAGCCAGAATAAAACCCCTCATTCCTCCTTAAACGACTTGGTCCTGAATTTATTGGCAACATGCAAAATAACTGCAGGAATTATTATTAGAATAATTTACATACAAACTAAGGAACAAAGACTTTGTAATTTAATTCAACATATATTCTAGGCAAGGTGTCTACCTATTGGAAATTTTTATCTATAGCAGCTAAATTCACCTTAAAGAAGAGATGTGAGAACAGCAGTACAGAACACCTTTTCAACAAATGCACTCCATGATAGGCATAGAGGGGTACTGAAAACATTTTAGAGGAAAGCCATGTAAATAAAAGTTTTATTTAGCACATGAAGGAAAGAAGACAATCAGGATGATATGTGATGAGCAAGGCTTAGGAAAGTAGTATCTGAAGAATTCCAATCAATGTAGTAACTTATTTGAAATGGCAGGGGAATGATCGATCCAGGAAAAAGCATGATGCCCTCTCATAGATTCAGAAGCAGTAAGAATGTTAAAAGCCACTGAAAGTTTTGCAAAGTTACTCCATGTGACTTATTTAGCAGTCTTGCTATAGAAAGACAACCTAGAATATAGGATATGAAAACCAAAATATGCATGTGAGTTAGAGAACATGTTTTCATAGGAACAGTTACCTGGCTTTCCCTTAGGAGATCTGCAAACAACAGCAACCTTGAGGAAGAGAAGGAAATCTAGAAAAAATAATTATGATCACATACTCATTGATTTAACCAAAACTTGATGGTTTTCTACTATAGTCCATGCAGATAGCCTATCATCAAGTGTGCAGTGAAGAAACAATATATCATCTCCAATGTTCAACCACCATTTAGAATCACTAGGAGAATATGTGGGCTTGTGAGTATCTGGAACAGCATGTGTGAGCTTCAAACTGGGAGGAAGTTACTATTGGTGTATGATGAGCCACAGACATTGCCACATGGAAGGATCTATTTGAGATGGGCACTAAAAATTGCCAGGAGCTCACCAGACCAGAACTGTCTTGCCCACACAAAAATATTAAAAGTGAAAAACCAGTGTTTGAAGAACGGAAAACTATAAATGTGAAACATGCTGATACCAGATGTCCAATGGCAAGGTGATACTGGTGGAGAAGACGAGGTAAAACTCCAGTCATAATGTAGAGTTCAGATTTCATTCCATGAGCAATACAGAACCAGTGAGGTTTCAAAATCAAAGGGCAAAGGGAATTAAGTTTACATTCTGAAAAGATTAATTGGGTTATAGGCATTGATCAAGAAATAATGATAAAGATGTCTAGGGTTTCGTGCTTTTCTAGAAGAGGAACTATAAAAACTAGTTGTAAGCCCATTGGAGAAGATGGACATAAAAAAAACTGACCTGGGATTAATTTAGTGCATTGGTTGAGAAGAAATGAGTGATGGATAGAGAATTTGAGTGAGAGTGAAAGTTACTAAAGAGAACTGCCAAACTTCTGGTGTGTGTGTGTGTGTGTGTGTGTGTGTGTGTGTGTGTGTGTGTGTGTGTGTTAAAATGGATATCACTAAGACATGGAAGGTTTAAGATGGAGGAGTGGATAACCAATTCAAGTTTATTCTGATAAAGAAGAATAGCACTATCCATTGGACTTTTAGTGAAAGCAACTCAGATGTGATCTTTCTCCCTTTCAAGTTGATAGAAGGACGACACCCTTCCCTTTGTACTCTTTGTGAGAAAGTGATTCAATTTTGTCTTGCCAGGATAATAGCCACAATTTAATTGACTTACAGCTTTTCATTTCTTGCATTAGACCTAGAGTGTTTGGTTTCTATAGCTTGCCTAGAACACCTTTGTAGTATATATTGAAATTTGCTTACTGTTAGGATCAAGCCAGTTTATTTACTGCGACTGTTGAAAACTCACAGGGAGAAGTGAGCTGAGTATTTGGAATTCAGTGTCTGTGCAGATATGTGCAGGGAAATTTGACGCCACTCAGATAGGCAACCCAAAAGGAAGGCACACGAATTGTGGACCACCCAGCTATTCAGAAAATGGTGCTTCTCTTGTAATCCAAAAGCCAGCATTATTATTAAGGATATGACTTCTCCAATGGGTGTTTTCAAATACAATGTGTCTGTTTTATGAATGTTAAATGGGTCTGTCTGATGAAATTTGGTCCAGAAGATTTGCATCCTGAATTCTTTATATGGTAAAGACTTGCAGCCCAAGGACACTGTCTTTATATTCTAACCTTTGCACATTGATTTAAGGCCAGAAAAATGCTCTAATGCCACCTCAAGTATTGACCTGAGTTCAATCTATGGAACCCACTGGTTGTAAAAACAATTCCTTCATGTAATTCTCCAATCTCCACACATGCTTATGTGTGGCACTACTGATTCAGGGAGGCCCTAGCCCTGGCTCCGGGCTACAGACATGCCCCAGACATGTCCCAATAGAGGAACTATACAGGCGGAAGGATGAACAACCTATGGGAAGTGGCCATCTAATCTGCCCCTGAGATGGACATCTAGTAAACAGTCAAATGATTGGTGGCTGTCCCCCAGCGGAGGGAGGGATGGCTACACCCCACACCCCCCCTCCCCAGCCACCCGGTGGGGATTTGGCAACACTTATGGTGCAAGTGTACGTGCGCACACACACACACACACACACACTCTCATGCTATACCAATAAATAATAAAGTGGATAAATAATTTATTATTATGAAAATAAATATAATTAAAAGCAAGTTGACAGGGAAGAGGGTGGATGTCTTCATGCAGTGAGAACCAGAAGTCTAGGTGACATAACTGGAAGATCATAAAACCATGGCTTCATAAGTGCACATTTTCTTTTTGTCTCATTATTTACATCCTCTCTTGGCCTACCTAGATCTATGCAACTGTGAGTAAATGTCAAAGTGGAGAAAATTCGGGAAAATTTAAAGAAAGTATAAGGAGGGGCAGCAGGCAGCTTTGGCCTGGAAGGCAGAGCCAGGGAAAGCACAGAGAAAAACAATAAACAGAGCAATCTAGGGTGATTCTTTATGTCAATCTTGGGCCTTCACGGGCACACACACTCAAGTGTCCTCTTGTACATATCTCTCCACATACATGTACACCCACCAATAAGGAATACATATACATATGTGCTCGTGCAAAAGGTAATTAAAGAGACTTACTTATGTAAGGGAGACAATGGGAACTAGGCATTCAAAATTCTTGTTCAGAGATGCCAAATTCTGACTGAATGTGCTTTGGCAATTTTCTATGTAGAGAGGACAATAAATCGGGGCAACCAAGTCAACTGAGGCACTCATAGGGTGAGACACATTATGTAAGCCTATGAAATTTTTTTTCCGAGATCTATATACTTAGTTTGAAATAATCCAAGAGGCAAATCCAATATTTAAAATTTAAAATTAATCATAGGTATTGCAGATTTCAATACTGTTATCTATACATTTTAGATAGAAACAAAAAGAATAAGAAAGGAAGGCAGGAAAAGAATAAGGGAAAGAGAGAAGGGAAATAAAATATTTTTATAAGGTGAAATATTTATTCATTGAGTTCAAAAAGCATACTCTAATTAATCAAAAAGGGGATAGCAAGCAGTAATTGAATTAGAATTGTTGATAAATATTAAGTAATTTGATGTACCTGTATTAATTTGTATCTTGTCCCTATTTAGCTGTGATTATTGAAACAAGTGTGAAATCAGCAAACATACACACATACACACACACGCACACACACGCACACATTTACTATAGCAAACAGGCCGCCCAGAATCTAATTAGGCGAAACTCTGCCCATCTGCTCTGCATTATCCCAGGGCTCGCTCAGATGGATGCTGTTTCGTGACTAAAAGGCAAAGATGCAAATTGAATTGAGCTGGACTTCCTCTCAGACAGAGACCAGGGCATGAAGTCAAACCCTTGCTGTGAACTCACAAAGCACCACTGGGAAAATGTGGGATGAGAGGGGATTTCTTTTTCTAAGGCCACATGTCTAGTACTTAGTAGAGGCCAAAAGGGAGTGTTCATCCCATTGTTCTGTACAAGGCAACATGAGTCACCACAATATAAACCTTGTTCACTATGCAAATTGTTGATTTTGGTACTTAGTCCCTTGTGACAGATGCCTTTTATTAGCCATGTGTCATGGCATGTTGAGCTGCATTTAACATGAGACAAAAAAAAAAAAAAAAGCAGTGCTGATCAGAGAGCCTGTGTTGTAAAGTTAGTAATTTGCATTTATCACTGAGTTTTATGCAAAGCATAATTGAAATGCTTGAATAAAACTGTGATTCAAGAAACTATTGATGGTGTACAACAATTTTCAACCCCCCCCCCATTGTGACATTCCTACGGAGCACGTTTTGAGCTAGCTTTAGGCGCTCTATGTTAATAAGGATAATTAATTGATGATATTTTTTAAAAGACTGAAAACAATCTTGTGGTTTAAAAAGTTATAGATTTAGAACTTCTAAAATGATAATCTATCACATTAAATGTTCTACATTTGGATCTAGTAAATAGGCTTTGAAATGACATTTTTCTCCATATGATGAATTTGTGCCATTTTCTTCAGTAAAAGCTATTTTCCTGCAAATGGATGCATTTTATCCTGGATTCCATTCATGCTTATTTTTTAAAATGTTTATCTCTTTGTAGAAATGCACTCTAATAAGGATACACTCCTCCAAGCTTCAATAGGAGCAAAAGAATTGGGTTTTATGTTAAATTTCAGGGTTTTTCCCAAAAGTATTTCTCCTGATAAAAGGTTACATTGTATCAAAAGAGAGTGGTATGCAACTGGTAAAATCTTAGAAAATCCAGCGACAGATGATGACAGAATCAGTTTTTTTTCCTTGTACTTTCATGAGCAATAGGTAAGCCAAAGTAGGGGAGAAAAACTTTGTATCTCCTGCCTTCCTTGTCTGTGCTGTAGTTTTCCCCAGATGTCTCATTCCCAAGTTATTCTCCAGATTCTCCCACTTTCTCAGTCCATAAAGTCAATTTTAGTTTCTAGGAAAATACTAGACTAACTGTTCCTTTTTTTTTCTTTCTCATTTACAAGTTTATTTTGTTTAGTTAGTGTGTGTGTGTGTGTGTGTGTGTATATCAGAGGGCACTGTGTGCCCCTGCCAAAGACCAAGGGTGACTTCAGGAATCATCCTGAATTGCTTCTACCTCTTTTTGCTCAGCTTTGGCATTCCCCAAGCTCTGCCCACCAGAGCTGGAAGTTCAGGCTGCTGCAGTTTTTGCCTGGCGACTTTTTATGTGGGACTTTGGATCCGAACTCAGTATCTTCTGCTTTTGAGGTAGATTCTTAACCCCTGAATCATCTCTCCAGCCCCAAATAACCAGTTTTGTCCTGCAATTAATCCTAATGAGATTTTAAATCTTGTTTTGTCACACTTCTCCTGATTATCTTTCCATTTTCTACAAAATTTCCATTTCTAAATAGGAACACAATTCTGGTAGTTTTAGGAGAGTAGACTCACTGGTTTCATGACACCATCCAAATACCACAACTGATATAAATGAGTGCTCACAAAATCCCTGCCGATTGTTTATGCAAATACCTGAATTATCACTACATTCCAATAGTAGAATAAAGGACTCTGTATTCTTGCTTAATTGATGGGAAATATGAGCTCCAAAAATGTAGCAAATCATGGTATTGTCTTGAAAATTCAGGCAAGGAATTTGAATGGAGTCTGGTTTAAACAAACTTATCTGTGCAATTTAACTGAATGAAGCACACAGCAAATCACATACTAATGTAATGACACCTTCATTTTATACACCTTCCTTAGACCTAACTCTCTGACAGTTCTGCATTTTAATAACCCTTGCGACTTAAGATTTGTCATGTATCTTGACATGGTTCGTTTATTTTTAATTCAGTTGCTACTCCCACTACTTAGTTGTTTTGCTGTAAGTGTACCGCAGCTTCTTGTTCTACTGTGTTACATTTTGTTATTCCGTTGATAATGATTATTTGACTTTCTATTGTTCTTGAACCTTCAAATTTGCATTTAGTTACCCTGTATGTCTCTGTCTAATTATCTGAACAAATATCTATTATTTTTTTTTAAAAGTTTGTTTTGTGTCAGAAACTGAATCCATATTCATTGTTGGCTTGGTTTAGTGCTGATCAATATTCATTCTAAAGACCTAATAAATACACAGTTAACTATGTTTCTAGTAAACCCAAACGATACCACTGTATTTATAGACATAAAGAAGAAAAATGATGCAGCAGGTGAACATTGAAGTGAAACTGACCCTTTTCTCAAAGAAGCTTTTTAAGGCAGAAGAATCTCATAACCTATGTGGGAGTAATGATTGTTACAGGTAAAGAAGAGACAATAGTGAAGGGATGCCACCAAAACATACCTAACAATCTCACCTGATTCAGAAAATCTTACTTCATAACTTTGTACCTTAGATTTACAGAGGTAAAATCATTAACAAAAGTAATTGAGTATGAAATACTTAAAACACTTAATTTTGCAGGATGAAAAATTTGCTTTTATTTCTAGAATACATTAAGTTAATTTATAGATAGCATCTTCTATTCATTTTGAATGTATAATCAAACACCTTAAACCATTTGACCATGTCACTGGAAGATTGACTATATCAGATCTGGAAATATTTGAATATGAATTGGACTGGGACAAGAAAATTTTTTTAAAAATGCTTTGCAGATTATTTTAGATAGTTGAGTGGGAGGCACATATACTTAAAGTAAAATTTATTCCATGAAAGATGTAAAACTAAGGTGTTAGTTTCAACTGTAGCACAGATGAGTAAAATCAGTTTTCTTACTCTCTCTCTCTGTGTTCTTGCTCTTTCTCTTTCTATCGGTGTGTGTGTGTATTAGAAAGATGGGTGAGATAGAGAGAGCCAGAGACAGAGAGAGGGAGAGAGAGAGAGAGAGAGGAGAATATTTATGGAGGTGACAGGACAAATTTTGAGTTTAGTTTTCTCCTCTACTATGTAGGACTAGTGGGGGTTAATCCATGTTCACCAGATTTGTGCAGAGGTGTCTTTAGCTGCTGAGTTGTTTTATTGGCCCAAAGTGAGAAATTTGTGAATGTTATCATCTATATCACACATGCTACACAAAAGTAAGTTGATAGTTCTGGTTTGATGTTAGATTTCTGATTTCTGTCAGTGCTCAGTGCGGTTCAAGGTAAGTATTGTCATGCATTTACTTCGCTCCCTTTCAGGTGTTCCTACACAGAGCCGACTGGCACATTCTGCAACAAAACGTAAACAACTGTGGATCTCCCTGCGAAATGCAGCTTCAAGAAAGGTCTGTAAGTAATCTCAAACAAATCTTTAAAGACTGGATTTTTACATCATCTTTGAAGCTGGGCAGAGGTAACAATCTAGACTTTGGATGTTTCTTAGTTGTTGGGACTGTATGCATTTGGAGACTTTGTTCTTGTCACTAAGGTACTCTCATCCACAGAGGAAACACTTGGGACATAGAAGTAGCCTTCTAGTCTTGTTGGGATACTTTGTTAGTGAAGATCCTGTAACTAAGATATGTAAGACTAGTAAAGCCCCCCCTAGGCTACCCCCCCAGGCCAACCCCCCAGGCCGTCCCCCCAGGCTGCCCCCCAGGCCGCCCCCCAGACCACCCCCCAGGCCGCCCCCCCCCAGGCCGCCCCCCCAGGCCTCCCCCCCAGCATTGATGTTGCTTATAGATACATTACTTTATGAGTTTAAAATGTCCATATTTCTATATCTATCTATAGGAATGGTTTTACCTTATAAGATTATAAATTATTATTTTGTATGAATGAATATTCTCATATGCATCTCATACTATATCCCACCAAAAGTGATATAAAATTTGATAAATTTGCTCTTGGGAACATGTATTATACTTTATTATGTCATTTTGGTAGAACCTGAAGAGTTTTAATATATTTTATTTGGGAAATAAATCATATATCCAAATCACATATACTCTCAAATAAATAATGACTTGTTCAAATGTGGGATCAAATAAGATTTAGATACTGAACAAATATTAAGTGTATAGATAAGCATGTGTAATTTTCCAGATACTAATCTCAACTTTTCAATTTTTCCTCATTAAACATATTCCCAAACTTTAGATCAGTGAAGATTATATTTAGAAGTAATTAAGAGTTTATTTAATGGATAAAGTTATCATAATATGTGACTCTTTAAAATGAATCTTGCTATTTTTATAATTTTTATATACCTTGAATAAGAAAATGCATTTTCATTTACACACAACAAAGAGGAATAGTTTGGCATTACAAAAAATGCACATTTTACTGTTGGGCATTCTTAATGAACAGTGATACAACTAAGCTATCACAGCATATTTGGTATAGCTAGTTCTGCACCAGATATAGTTGTCTCTTACCTAACTTAACTCTGAAATTTAGCTTTTATTTGTGTTCATTCAGTTAAATTTCTGATTTTCTAATCTTGATTAAAATTATCATGTATTGGAAGACTGGAAACCCACTTGGAAAATTGGACATTCATTGATTATAAAGTGGACCAGCTTTAGTCAAATGGGAGAAAAACTGCACCTGCATTTACCATGCTAAGCAAAGACTTGAACTGTTTCGGATAACTGCATTCGTTAAGTGTACAAGTTCATTTTCTATCTTTGAGGGAAGAGATAAGCATGATATGATTGCATTTTCCTTATTCTATATTGTGTAGTATTAACTTAAATAGATTTTTGATACAGATTTTCTTATCTTAAACTATCAAAGTAAATCCAAGTTCTCAGTGGCCTTCAACAATAAAGAATTTGAATATGCCATATTTCTATTAGTCACACTCATAACATCAAGACAGCAAAAATGTTCACAAACTCTCTTCAAGATCTCAGGATTATTGAGCAATGACAAAGCCACATTACTAGTTCATTTTTATGAATGCAAATGCCAAGTCTAAAATATTTACTTAATTCTCATCAATAGATTGAATGTATTAATAAATGTGGTACATACACACAATAGAGTACTATTCAGTCACAGAAAGAATTAAATCTATTTATAACATGAAAAGAACTGAGATAATAATTGTAATTAATTAATGCTAAGTAAAGTAGACCAAACAGAAATGCAGATACCACATGATCTTGATTATATGTGCAATCTGAAGTGTTTGCTAACAAAGACCAAAAATAGAATGGTGATTAGCAAAGCATGTAGAGAGCTTACTTTGGGAAGGGAAAAGACAGATCAATGGGTACTAATTTACAGAGTCAGGAAGTTATGATGTACACAACAGAATGATTACACATATAATAATAATGAGTGATATACATACATTTCATAAAGCTAGACAATGACAGTTTCAATGAAAGTTTGAATCTTTTCACCTTAAGTAAAGTATCAGTGTTTGAGAAGACAAGTATGTTTATCCTGATTTAAACATTAAGCAATGTTTCCAGAATCATGAATTATCCCTATTATCACAACACTTCAGAAGATGAAGTATAGAGATCATGAGTTTGGGGCCATCATTGACTACATAGCAAGTTTCAGATGTATCAAGACATTATATCAAACCCCATAAATGTGTACAATGTTAGTTGAGGGTAAATTTAAAATTCCCAAGATGAAATAATGAAAAATGAGATTATTCATTCTTATTTAGCTCAGTGAAACACACACACACGCACACACACACACATGCACACACACATGACATAAAAGCAGGAGAAAGATTGGAAAAAGAAGATTTTCAGTAAGAAAAGTAAGAGAATTTATTTAGAGTGTTATGGAATGAAAATGACACAAGTTCATTGTAAGAATTCAATTAATGAATAAAAAAGAAATAAAAAATAACCAAATTCAGAATGAGGCTTCAATTCAGAAATAAACAACCAAACAAACAACCAAACAAAATGGTGAAAATGAGAGAGACAACTGAGACTAGATTTAGGCATTATGTGGTTGCTAGGAAGAGCGTCAATATCTAAATGACATCAATAAAAAACTTTACACATCACCAGAAAATTTTAAAACAAAAATATGTCAGAGTTCAGCAAATATTTTTATGAATATTCTCTCCCTGATAAGGTTTTTCTCAGGATATTAGATTTTCCTCATTAAATTTACTTTACAAACTCCCCACTGATTAACAATTTGGTTCTTATATAGCCTTTTCAATGCTTTCAACTTCAAATTCCTTAAGGGGTGAGATAGTTTTGTCATAGAGTCAGAGATAGTCCACATAAATCATTTCATTTTTCCTGCCTTAAAAGTACTGCGACTCTGATAACATTTTGAAAGTTCTCATTTACTCTCCTGAAAGTAGTATAAATTGACATTTGACAAAAAAAAAAAAGTTTCTAGCACATGTTACATGGTAATTTCAGAAGGATGGTGAAAATGCTATGCTAATATAGCTGTACATTTGTAACTAATGTAATTTATTGAAGCAACGTGGAGCCACTAAACATTAGTTGATGAAGAGCAAGGCAAATGCTCATCAAAAGTGCTGGCACTTTGAATGAAGTTTTGAGCTTTCAGGATTTTGACTTTACTTAGGCAGTAGGCATGTCCCAAATCTGAGCCAGGACCCCAGTGTGACACGTATTTTGGGGGAAGATTGCCACCTACTGGATGGCTGACTCTGCTCCCTCTGTTCTATGAGAAAATTCCTCTAAAATGTTGCACAAGTCAAAGTCCATTTTATCAACAAGATCTTTCCATGTCGATCTGAGCAAAAGCACCCAGCACACAATTTTAGTTAAGCTTCAAAGATAGCTATGTTTGAACTGCTTCAGTACTAGGCTGCCATATTGCACTGAACCAGGACTCAAAACACAGCTTTTTGGACCTATAAAAGATTTTAGTATTGTAAATAGCACAGAAACATCAGTTAATATGTCACCTTACAAACCCAGATATTACATCCTACTTGCATTGACTATTGTAAAAACATGTAGCATGGCATTTCTCTTAAACACCAGTTTGAGTGCTAAGGTTTATTTGTGTAAAGTTTTTAATCTATTTTAAGTGCATGACTAAGAAGAATCCAATATAAAATGTGCATGACTAAGAAGAATCCAATATAAAATATATCCATATGAAAAGCCAAGTGGTCAGTGATGTCTGCACACAAATGGTCCACAGCTGACTTTATTTCTTATGAACTCGACACAACATGCCCTCTTAATCAAAGGAGATTTCAGCTCTACGTTTTATATATAAACATATGATTGAATATAAACATGATGGTGAAGGTGGAAATTCTTACAACACCATTGTCAAATTTAAAGGTAAAACATTTTTGAATATTAGTAAATTAATAAAATCTGATGAGGTTCCAGTATTATAGTACTAAAAAGATGAGGAAAAATTTCAAAATACAAAGAAACACAAAGGATAATGCCATGTGGAAAGCAGATCTGCAAGAAGAAAGAATGTGAAGGAAAGTGGGAGGGAAAAAAGGGGTTTAGCATTATTGTATTAAATGAAGAAAGCAGGCTATACTAGCGACTGTGGACAAAAGAGCAAAATCTGAAGTTCAAAATTACATAATCCTTGGGACTTGGGCAGACTCCTTAACTTTATTGAAACCCAAATTCAACACCAATTAACTAGCAATAGCAATCTCTTTCCATTTTTTTCACAATGTGAAACAAAGTTGGAATTTATTCAGAAAATATTTCATAAAATTAATCAAAGTATTAAGTTTGAGATAGAGATGGTTAGGACATGCTAGTTCATACACCCTGAAGAGATGGTGTGAGCTCTGGAAATAAAGATTGGCCTACAGAAGAAATTGGTCAGTGTCCTTTATTTCATGCATTTATTAACAACAAAGCTCTGGTCAAGTCTACTAAAAATACTAAAAACTAATGAAATGATATTTTGGGAGGAATCTTAATAAACCCATACAAGAATTGAAAGCTTCAGATTATCAGTTCTTTCCTTGTAGTCTTTTCACATTTCTTGTCTTGTTCTATCTTAGATAACCTTGTGGTAATCAAAGATATGAATAAGTATGAGAACTGGAAATTAGGATTCGTGCTTGCCATGCTCCTATCTGAGTAAAATATCTAGCAAAAATTGATATTTTTTTACTGCTTACAGGGATTAAAAAGAAGAAATAAGTCAAGAAGACATAAAAATAAGTAAGCTGAATTTTGGGTTAATACATTAAAAACAACGGCATGAACACTTGGAATTTTGCATGCGCGCGTGCACACACACACACACAATTCAAACTCAAAGATAGAAACAAGCTTAGTTTGTTTATTCAGAAGACACTGTTATGATCAAAAATGCAAGTATTAAAAAAGCAAATATATCCTTCAAGCAGCTGTATGAGTTTTCTGCCATTTTTCACCCTGAATTTTAGATTTATAAAAACCAAGTCTCAGCTGCTACCTTTCAACAATTTTACTCTGAGGCAATAAATAATTCAATGTGCTAATTTGACAGATGACTCTCCAGGAGCCTCCTACCATTACTAGCATCATTAGGCCATAATATGCATGACGAGGAGGATGGGCCATTCAGCAAATGTCCTTCACTTGTTTACCCCTAAAGAGCTGTACTCTGCACAATTAACTAATGAAGCATTATGGGCCTTTTTTTTCTTCCCTGCTATTTCAATATATCAATGTGGAGAGTCTGTCTGGAAGAAAATATATTCTTTTTCCTTTTGCTAAATAAGTATTTACAGAATGGAGAAGATTGAACATAGCTTCCAGATGAATAAAGGAAAAATAAGATGATGTAATGGACCATCATCATCATCATCACTTCCTTTCTTTAATATGATTTGTGAAAAAATTCAAAAGCAAATCAGTGATTCAAAATAGAAACCCCCAAGGAAACAAAGGAGACATCTCCCAAAATAGATCTTGCATCTTACTAATACTTAGTATATACTAGTTATCAAGATCTCTGCAGTTTCCCATCAAATTAAGTAATTTTATCTTCCCCTCAAAACATAATGAGATGTAAACTTTCTAACATTTCTAGTAAGTTTAAATTTCAATTGCATTAAATTATTAAAAGAATAATGTGAAAAAAAGAATTAGTGTGTATGACCTTTTTCTCACTATCAAAATCAGCAAAGCATGTCTCTATTGAAATTCAAATGGAGTTACTAAGTCAGTGTTTAAACAGGTCCACCCAAAAACATGAATTAAATCAGAAAAAAATCAAACTCTTGAATAGCAAGTCCTTCTGCTATTGGGAACAGAAGACTTGAAGCCTGGGCTGGGGAGATTGCTCGGGGGTTAAAGTCTTTGCCTCTGGATTCTGGCCCTGGAAGAGGGAGTTAGGGAAATCCCAGAGCAAGGCAATATCAAGAGGAAGATCAATCCAGGATGATCCCTGCTATCATCTTTGGGCCTCCACAAACATATATACACTCAAGTGCCCTCTGCTACATAACACACACACACACACACACACACATGCACACACACACGCACATGCATACCACCCCCAGGGTGAAAGTGAATTTAGACTTTTTTTCCTTGCATCCATTTGTGTCACAGTTGCTTAAGGTTTAAAATCATTTGATTCTTTACCATTCCTGCCATAGATGTTTTTTTGTGTGTGATTCTCAGTGCAGAAAATGAACTCTCCTCAAAATACTTCAATTGGAAGAAAAATGCAAGGCTCGTAGATGGGAAATAACTACAGTTTCATCTTTCTACTGCTCATCACACTCTCAGGGATGCTACAGGTATTTTCTAGGATGTAATCTATGTAGACTTTTTTCGTAAAGCCGTTTTTTTTTTTCCAGCTGAAAGCACATTTTGTTGGGAATTATTAATAATACAATACTCCTTTTTGCACAAAGAAAATTATAATAATCAACACACAGAAAACATACCTTTTTAAAGTGTCCATTTAAACACTTCATGTTTATTTCTGAATAGGAAAGCATAAATAATATCTATAAAGTCTTCTTGGTTCCTTTTTGAAGTTTCAGCAGGTATTTTTATGAACAATGTGAGAAAAGGGAAGAAAGTCTTAGGACTCAAAGAGGAAACCACAGCCTTAAGGTGGGAGATTCCTGTACAAACCATGGAGCTTTAGGAATACTACAGATTAAACAATAGTGAGCAACATCACATTGAAAGTTGCAGACACATTCTGATAGATTATCAATATCATGTCACATGTCACAGGGTTACTCATGATAATTATTGATGTAACCTGCCTCTTTCCACACACTTCCCTACTTGAGCAATCTGTGCAGTTCCTCTTTCAGTATAATAAATTATTACATGTCCTGTCTTTATGGTGAGTTCGATTAAAAAAATAGCATTCGAACACCTTTTCTAATACCAATTTTCCGATGACTTTACTATAGCCTACTAAATTACAAGTGTAATAGAAATCCAAAAAGTGAGCTGTATTATATTTTGTAAAAATAGACTCCAGTTAAGGTTTAAAATACTTAGTCTTGTTATTCCACATGAAAGATATGTAATAAATTAGATTGTTTGGCTTATCTTCCAAAGTATAGTTTAAAGTGGAAAAGATTGCTTGACTGACAAAGAAAATGGTTTTTATATAGAAGAAAAGGCCATAAACAATTCATAAACTGTATCCCATCAATTAAAATCTGAGGGAGGTCCATAAGGAGTATGAATATTCATAATTATTCAAAATAGAGAAAGCGCACAAGACATTGTTTGGTATGAAATTTCTTTCAAAACAAAAAACATACTTTTGAAACACTCTTTCTAGGATTGCATTTGTTAAAGGTTCTAGGAAGTAGTTTTGTTGTCTGAACTACACAGTAAAACTTTTGACAGACATATACAGAGTCTGTAACTTAAATAAGATATTAACTGGAAAAGAGATGAAAATATAGAATGCATTTCTGAATAATTGAATATACATAAACATGGAGCAAGTGAGTTTCATTTCAAATGGTTATTTATAAATGGTAAAAATAAATTAATAGCATTACTACTTATAATTAGTAATATTAACTACTTAATATTAGTAATATTACAATGTCAGGATTTGGACATTTAAAAGGTTGCAGATATCACTGAAAAGTACTGGACATTAGCAAATATTTTGTAACAAAATTTACTTTAAAATGTGATTTATTTACTAAAGGTCTAAATTTGAAGCAATTAACCAATGAAAGTCTGAAATTATAAGTATTAAATTAAATGGATATAATTCCCATTTAAATTTATTATGAGCAAACCAATTTGATCAAAATTATTAAAATGTCATTTAAGACTTCTAAGTCCTACTTTTGCATGAAAAATATTAAAAGCTGCATTTTGCTTTGTTTACACCTTTGTTCTTTCTCATACAGCATTTTTTGAGTGTCTGTTTTCTAAAAATTCAATAATGTACTATTAAATAAGTCATATCTGTTCCACAAAAACACACACCTACGTGCTTTGCACAATACATGTAACACTTTACTGCAGCCTCAGAGTTCATGGAAGACATTTCTGTTTATTTTGGTATCTTTTTGTTAAAGAAATCCACAGTAACAATGATGGCCAGACACAAAGGGAAGGAAAAAAAGCCATTCAACCATTCATGGGTAATTGAATTCCCTCATATTTCATAAGCAGACTGCCTATCTGTATGTTTGTACATTATTTGTATAACTTTCTTTAAAATGTGTTTCTTTATAGGATGGGGAAATTACAATAATGTTTAAGATCTAAAGGTCAAAATATTTTTAAGTTAGTTTATTTGATGGATGTATCCCTGCAAAAGGGGAAAACCCTCCCTTTTCCTCTCCCCTTTGCCTACAAATTACCTTTAGACTGGATGTTTATTGCCCAACGTAAAGAACAAAACAGGGAGGTAATTAAGCCTAGAATTGCCTGCTGGTACTTAATGACTGTCAGGCCATGGTCTTTTGCCTAGGAGTCCACCCAAATCTACAAAAAAGGAGGCTCCTTTCTGAAACAAAGCCAAGCAGCAAGACATCATTACCGGTAATTACCTGGTAAACAAAAAGACTTGGTGTCTGTGGCAAAGCCCCAAACTTAGTGCAGCAGCTGATGCTGTAAAAGACAGTTGGTCTTACTTTGTCCTGGGGAGCATTGTATTGTGAGATGATCCACCTCCATAAAGAGCTTAAGTAATTACACTCCAGCAACTGTGTTTATAAGCTCTATCCCTTGTATTGTGCCTTAATAACAACAAACAACCTGTCTGCTGGAAACAGGTGGCATCTGCTGGAAATCACATGGGAGAAAAAAGACATGATCTCAAATAGTAATTCATTCATTTATAAGTCAAAAGGTGAAGTACATGAAAGCAGGTGAAAAGGCTTGAGGCCTTTTGAAACTCAGTGGTCTCTTAATAAAGAAATATGAATTAAGTAAAATGTTATATTTAGATAAACATATACATCATCAGTCTTCATGAACTACATGTGCAAATAACAGTACAATGAAAGTATTTATAGCAGTGTATGTTCTTGGGTATACATAAATATTAGGCATGATATATATATGCATGTGTGAAAACATATTATGTGTGCTTGTACATATTTGTATTGCTTTTTTCCATGCTGTAGATGAAAACTAACAACGAATTGTTAAATAGGGAAGGGATAAACCTGATAAATTCAGAGTAGATTATACTATATCCTTATAACTGTAAAACATTTGGTTGGTTGGATTTAAATGTCTTAGGAAGACAACATAGAATTAATGGCATTATCAGCTTGACTTGGTTTGCTACTTGAGTAGCATCAGATGAAATAGATATCCTATACTTAACATGTCACATGTAAAAAAAAAACCTTAACTTTGCATTTTTTCAGATTTAGTACACATGTGCCCTGAGCAGAAGACACAGTATATAATGTACTCTTAATGACCTGCTTGACATGTAATGCTCACCTTTGAGGAAAAAGATTGTTTAAGATATCTAAGAAAAACAGAATGGTGGCTGGAGAGATGGCTTAGGGGTTAAGGATGTCTCACAAGCAGAAAGTCCTGAGTTAGGATCCCAGATCCCACATAAAAATACCTGGTAGAAACTGAGGTGGCCTATATTTTCCAGACCTAGTGGGCAGACCTAGGGAAATCCCAGAGCAAAGCAATAAAAGAAGCAATCCAGGATGATTCTGGAAGTCACTCTTGATCCTCCACATACAGTGCCCTCTGATACACACACGCGCATACACACACACACACACACACACACACACACACACACACGCACGCGCGTGCACACACACACACACACCACACACACATACACTAAATTTTAAAAAATTAAGAAAAACAGAGGGGGCCAAATCAAATGTAATTTGATAAGTAAGTTATATTCTACATAGTATAGACTAAGAGTTCAAGAGAACTGTCTGTCTCAGAGTCTAAATACTTGAGACATTCTTCATATTTATAGCAAGGTAGTGAGATTAGTAAGAATGCTGAAGTTTTCCTTTTTAAAACAGTGTATCCTCATTATGCAAGGTCTTAGGTTTCATAACAACATTGTTGTTCAAGCATATCATTTGCTTTCATCATTTTCACCACCTATAACTTAATCTTATCTCATTTCCTTATCCCATGAGTTCAGTTCCTCTTTCTAAATAGCCCTCTTCTACATCCATTATAAATAATTTTATAAATGTATATAATTTTCATAAATAGGAATAATTTACATAAATGTATAATTTAAATTTATACACATATATCATTATAAGTTTCGTATATGAGCGAATATTTGACTTTCTGTGCCTACTTATTTCCCTTAACATGAGGATCTCTAGTTATATCTATTTTCCTGCAAATGACATTTCATTCATTTTCATGGGGGAAACAAAATTCATTTACTTATACATTCTTGCATAGATGGACATCTAGTGTAAAGCCTCTTGTCCTGGTTCTTGACCCTGTGTTCCCACCCAACACACTTGACATAAGGGCAAAGAGAATCTCTGCAATTCTAAATAGCACTTTCTCACCAGACCCAGAATATTCTTTATATTCAGGACTTTGAAAATTCTCATGACCTTCCTGATCTTACCTGTCCATGCCTCCAGTGCAGACCACAGTCTGATACAATCAAACTCCATATTTTCCCTGTGGTGTTCTCTTGTCTCACAAACAACTGACATAGTTTGCGAAAAACTGGGTGAAAAACAGACTCTTCATTTTTGTCAAATATGAGTCATCTCAGTTGGACAAAAAAATCATTATTTTATTTAATTTTATGTAAATGTATGGGAATTAATCTGAACTCATGCATTTTAGGACTCATAGATGATTATTTCCAAAGAACTATAAATCACTGGTTGTAAAATATTTCATTGTGCATCGTTATACACACAAATTTCTTGCTTTCCTTTCATGATAAAAATATTAGTCTGACACAGCACTCTACTCATTCTATATGCTTGGACAATAAACTTTCCTGAGCTTTTTATGACCATCAATAATTTATATAAATGACAAGACCACTGAAGTGCACACATTTCAGTACTAGGGACATGAGGGCAGCAGTGCATTTAGCTTTGTAAGTAAGCAATATGAATAAGACTCTACTAAGAGGTAATAACAACAACATTGGGATTTGCTTTATTGTGTACATTTTAGCTACAAAATTCCAAATTCTACAGTGGTAATTTTGCTTACCTAAGCACAAATGTAAGTTTTAAGCAAGTTTTTAAAATATCTAAATTTTTCACTATTAACTCTTGTCCACAATGCAAACAAGAATTTGAACATGTAGATTCAACAATCATTTCATTTCTACCCCATTGAATATTGTCATAGTTAAGCACCGGTGTCAACTTGACTGTTGAGGGTTTGGGCTCTGGGCACAGTTGTAGAGAGTTGATGGTTGAGTTAAACCCAGAGCAAACCTGAAGGAGATTGTCTAGCTGATGGAGAGACCCAGCTCATGGTGGGTAGGATTAGGCCCTGCATAAATCACAGAGAGCTGGTTGAGAGAGTTGGCATCCTTCTGTTCACTTGGCCAGACATGCTGATCTGGCAAGGAAGGATTGTACATCTCTCAGCTGTTATGTGGTTATGGTGTGGCCAGTTCCGTCGGCCCTAGTGTTGGTGCGTGCTCTGCCATCAAGCTGGACTAAAGAGCAATAACCAGTAATTGTAAGGAAATAAATCCCTTGTTACCTTAAGCTGTTTGATGGTCATTTATCAGCAATCATGCAGGCGGACTGCAACAAATACTATTTTTACCATAGAGAGATATTATTGCGTATATATAACACTTCAATAAAACATGTACTAAACAATTCAATTGTAAATGTAAGTGAAATATCCATTGTGTTTATATTTATTTTCATTTTGATGCCTAATGAATAACTTGAACTTTTGGTAAAGGTAAAATATCTGTAGGACTGTGTAAGTATTGCATAGCACATTCCTTATGGACAGATAGATAATTCTGAGTGCTTACAGGTAGCACCTCATCACTGGGGCACATTCAGTAAGACAAAGAGGATGAATGTGTATTCCTTGGTGTCTATAGGCACCTCAACACTCTTCATTAATGAAGTGAGAAGCTCTTGCCATTTTCTTCTTTATGTCTCATGTTCAAGTGCAGTTTATTTATTATTCTAAAATTTACTCTCCTTAAATAAATTTTATATATATATTACACTTTTTAGGTTTGTAAATTAGAAGTCATATTCTTCACATGCATCGAGTTTTTTAAATCTTTACAGAGACACAAAATCATTAAGCAACCAAACCCAAACTCTATTTTAAAAATAACCATATTTGAATCAGATCAGATAGAAGTCACAACGGATTAGAAGAAACACAGAGGACCTGGCAAACAAAAAGGTTTGAAAGTAGAAGGGAGTCTGCCAGGGGAAATGAAGGGTTGTAAGAGGAAAAGGGGGGGGTTGGGATTTTGGGCTAAGGGTTGAAAATGTCATAAAGTCACTATATTCATATATACAACACTTAAAATGAAGATAGAAAAAGTAACCATATTTTATTCACATAATACGTAAACTCAGGAATGCAGTAGTTTCTTTAACCAAGCTATTTATGCTGACTCATCAAATATTTACTGCTGTTTTTGTTCTGTGCTTCATTCTATTTGTGTTAAATGACCTTTCCTCTCTAGTCTAAAGCAATAAAGGGAATGCTTCCTATCCTATCGATTAGGAGAGGCCTATTCTCTCACTAATAAAATGAGAAGCCCAGTTTAATAAAATACTTTTTCCTGCACAGGCTGTGGGTGAACTGGGGACTTGACAATGTGGGCCGAGGCCGCCTGAGGGGACAAAGGTCAGATCTGCAGTAAATCAGCTTCCCGGAACAAGTCACTGGACACTATAAAAATCAAAAGTGGTTCTTTAAGAGACCAACTTGACCCTCCTTAACCAGAAAATAACATCTGACCTGGCAGTGAAATTTATCACAACATTTCAATTAAAACTTGGCAGGCATGTGAGCAGCATGCTGCTCTTCTATAGCTGACCTTCTTATAGGAAAAATAGCCCGGGAAGGGAAAATGGATGTTCCTACCTAAAACTGTGCATGAATATGATTGAGATGTAAGATTTCTTAGCTAGATGAAGTTTTCTGGAAAAATAGCATGAAGCAAGTGCACACCAATTATTTTTCTCTTCTTTCTTTTAGATATTGGTCACTTTATGATATTAGTAATTTGCCTATATAGTCTGTTAATTATGTAATAGTCTGAATAATGTTTCAATTTACAGAAGAGTCAATATTTGGCGTCTGGCTTGTCAAACAAAAGTACTCTTGAGCATCTCAATCCTCAATTGTTTTCACTCTCTAATGAATGTATAATCTAGATGTCAGCTAAGTTTATTTGCTGATGTATTTCTTCTCTTCTTCACCAACGACATGCATGATAAAAACCATGAGAAAAACATGTTAAATGTGTCAAGGCTTTTGAACCTGGAGTTGTGCATTTAATTGTATGTTAACTGTAGCTAGGCCATTTTGTAAAGTCTCCTTCATCTTGGCTACAATGTGGCAATTCCTAGAACTAACCACTAAATCTCTGACCTCTCAAACCAACAGACCTTCCTTCAGAGAGGCCTGTTGACATTCTTCCATTCCCCACCCCCACTGTCCCTGGATACCCTTATCAATGTCTGAAAAGTGTAATAGATAGAAATCTTTTGTTCTGGGAGTTCTGCAGATTTCTCTCCTAATCTGAGAGACTGTCTGCGGATTTCTCTGTACCATGCTGCCTGTGTCCGTTCTCCCTTATTCTTTGCAACATTAAGCTCTCTCTTCTGTTCTAATGCTCTCCTTCTTCAGGCTACACTACAACTCCACTGGCCACCAGACACTCAGCTATAATAAAAACTCATATTCCTTAATTCTGTCCTGTGTTAGCTTTGAATGGACCTCCACATTGACTGCATACTTGGTCATAGAGTTACTTTTGATTCTTTCCTCTGCCAAACTAACAATATAAAGTAGAATATTGAAAAAGAATCATGAAGCTAACTAATATGCATTGTCTCAACATCTGCCAAAATGTTATCAATGTGAATGGGTGATTGACCCCTCCCTCACTGAGGTTTCCTACTTTTATTACATCTACCCTTGAATGTGCTATTATAACAAGACTCCAGTTTAGCAGCTTTTTGTCTCTGACCAGGGGGTGACATACAGTGCCCATCAGGATGGAGTGAAGGGCATTGCAGGAGCAGCAAAACTGCAAAAGAAAATCAACAAACCACAATCCAGAACTTCAGAGACTCTATATCAACCACCTAGAACTAGGCCAGCCTAATCTCTCCCCATCCTGGAGCTCAGGGACATTTGCGGAAGAGGGGGCGGTAAGATTGTAAGAGCAATGGGAGGAGCAATGATTTGTAAGATTCTCCACACTAGTTAGGGCCAAAGCAATCATTATAGGACTTTGCATGCCCTGCGCAATGTCCAACACACTATTGACCTCACAAAGTCTAGCATCTGCTAAAGGCACCAAGATCCTTGGAGGCAAGGGATTGGCAGCCACAGTAGTGTTCCTATGCTTAAGGGGAACACGAGAAAGGGTTCAGGGAAACACCACTGGGTCCTTGTACGTGATCGGAGAGGAGGATCCAGAGGAGAGTCAGGCATACACAATAAAGGACTCTCTGGGAATTGGGGGGGAGGCACTGGGGGATGGGGAGGGAGGGGAGGAGGAATAGGAGGTTTGGGGGAAGGAGGAGGGAGGGAGAGAACTGGTCTACCTATTAAGTTTGTATGAGCAGAAATAATAAAAAATGTATAAAAGAAGTTATCAATGTGTTGCACTTACACTGAAGTTTATACCACATAGGTCTTTATGAACACACAACAAGAAATATGTAAACTCATAGTGTCTTCATAATTAAATAAATATCTATTTATAACTATTATAATTATGAAAATACATAGTATTTTAATTATTGTAAATGATATTAAAATTAACTATTTACCCTATAGCAGATAGCTATAATAACACTTTTTCACTCTTTATTGATAAATTTTGCTCTTTGACAGTTTTGTTCTTGTATATAGAATATTCTGATTACTTTCCTTCTACGTTTTCTTATCTTTCTCCCACTGCCATGAATCCCTCTTTCTCACATATTTATCTGCTTTTGCTTTGTTTTGTTTTCCACTGGGTTAACCAAGGTCTTTTGTGTGATCCTGATCTTGGAACTGTCTCTTGGAACTTGGTAGATGCTCCTGGGTGTAAAAATTGGATATATTTCTTCCGCTCAAGTCAAATTCTGTGAGATGGCTATTGTCCTTCAGTGCTTTCTGGGATCAAATGAGCTGACACTGGCCACGTAAGTTCACTGTAGGCTTAGAGACAATAATTTCCTCTGTAGCAAGTTCATGATTGCCATGACAATGTTGTTTTGGGAGGTGGCATTTCACCGCTCTCTTTTCTATGTCCTGACTCTTATAATCCTCCCTCTACCCTCCTCCACAAAGATCTCTGCGTCTTTAGCAGTCACTTATATGCCATGCTGAAGATTGAATCTTCAGCTTTCACTTATTCAGATTATGCAGACCTGCTTTTAAAGAACATGAAACTATGACCAGTCAGATTTATGCTCAAATGACTCCTGGAGCAAAAATGAGAAAAATCAAATAAAGGAAACTTCTGTGAACATATGGGGGGGGGGGCTGCGTTTCTGGTCCTGGTAGGGCGGAGCCTGTGAATCCTGGGGCAGAGTAAACAAGGAGGGGGTGGAGGCAGTCCCCGAATTCGTCCGTGGTTCTACACACACACACATACATACATACACGCGCGCACACACATACACGCACAATTGAATAAAAAAAAAGATGGAAAAACCACCTGTTATTTCTTCTAAAGACAACTGACCAAAGCAGAAATAACATATAAGTGAGAAGAAGTTGGTACATGTGAGAATAAAATGCTATAATAGAACAGTTTAAAAGTTAAACTTTTAAGTGGAGTTTTCTCATGGTCTCTTAAATTGTATCATTGCACATTACCTCTGGACAATGGGCACAAGAGCAATGTCAAGGAGGTGTGAGAACCAGGAAACACTAAGTAGAGGGAAGAAGGATCAAATGCGCAAAAGAGAGAAGACAAAACTGCCTCTATTTGCATTTTAGAAAGATGAAGATGCTTTGTGTGTTCAAAAGTGATTTTTAAAGAAATAATTAAGGGGAAAACAGATCAAAAAATGAAACAGTAGAAGTATCATAATTATTTTTTATTGAACTTAAAAACAATGCAGCAAGAAAAACCTTTGAAGAAAAGTGGAACTTAATCTCAGTGTAGGCAGAAGAAAAATTCAATATCCAAAGCTGCAAACAATAAGATAGAAAACAGCCAAATAAAAATAACAAAATCAAAATTGGTTTTAAGAAAAATTAATAAAATTATAAAAGATCACCAAGATTGGTTAAAAGGAAAAGAGGAAATGCTAATTATTTTTCATTGGAAATCAATGAGAAAACATTACATATCTGACAGGCATGATATGAAGTAGTTACAATACCTACCCCTTTAATATACTGGTACAAAGCTGAATAGAGAAAAATAGGCAAACTAAATTCATGTACATGAAATAAATAAAATTAACAGTATAATATCAATGTTTAAAAAAATGGAGAAGATCTTTGATAAAACTCAACAGGTGAGGGTTGCTATGTACAAACCTGAAGACCTCAGTTCAAGTCCTAGGATCCATATGGTGGATGGCGAGAACTCAATACCAAAAGATGTCTTCTCACCCCCACCGTGGCATGTATGGTCTGTTCTCTCTCTGTCTCTCTCTTTCTCTCATTAATAAAATATTAAAAGTAGAGGAAAACAATACCGTAAAAACTCATGATTGAATCATATTTCTCAATCTAAGATCTGTTAAAAACATTGCAAGAAAATATTTAAAGATCAGTAAAGCAGGAACTAAATCAAATCAAAGAAAACTGAAAACAGTACCTCATAAGACTTTGCTCAATATAATCTCTAACAATGTGTAATTTACCATTTTTCAATAGAGTTGAATAGTTTAATTTAATGCAGAAAAGTTATTAAGTAATACACATTAAAATTATAAAATAAAACAGCAACTAACAATCATAGTAACCTTTTCTGGTCATTAAGCAATTAGTGTCCTGTTGATCATACCCTTTTCCATAATAAGTTTCTGCAAAATAAGGTTCATAAGATAGGTATATATTGTCTTATTTCTGGGAATACAGAAGAATAATATAGCATGTACCTGTTGCAAATATATGAATGAACACATAAGTTAAATGAACTTTTTTCCAGTAACTTACTGAAGTATCTTCAATATTTAATGTGATAATAATGTTGCTATGATAATTATATGAATTACATTAATATAAGATCTGAAACACATTGGAAAACATCAGTTACTGAAACTATTTATAGCAGTTCACCTGCAATGTTTCTCATAAATTACCATTAAACAGCTTAAGGGAACAAGGGGTTTATTCTTTTATGATTCCTGATTACAGTTGTTAGTCCAGCTTAGCAAAAGAGCATGCAACATCACCAAAGGGCCAAGGGAACTGGCCAGGCCATATCCATGTACAGCTGAGAGAGGGACAATCCTCATTTGCTGGTCTGGCCAAGTATACACAAGGATGCCCCTTTTCTCAAACAGTTCCTTCCATTTTAGTCACCTGCCCTGGGACTAGTCCCACCACCATGAGTTGGGCCTTCCCCATGCACTGGACAATCTCCTGCAGGTTTGTTCTGGGCTTAACACAACTGCTAATTCTCTATAAATATGCCCAGAGTTTAAACCCTCAACTGTCAATTTGACATCTGTGCCTAACTATGACAGTGTTAATGCAGAATGATACCCCTTATGAAACAGAGCATTCAAGGAGATCTTCACATTACCTAATTCATACTAACTTCTTTTACTTTTCCTGTATTCTCTACTTTGCTTCATTCTTACTTAATCCTCAGGGAAGGAAGGAAGAATGGATCATAGAGATTTAAAGCTAGGTAGCAATCACTTTCCCAGTTAGCAGCAGAATTAGTCTCTCTTTTCTCTTTCAATGGAGCATTTATTCCCTTTCTATATTTAAAGAAAAAATTCTGTCTATACATGTCACACTCATCCTCGGGTATATGCAGAAATAAATCTCTGGAAATTAAACGATTCTTCATAGAATCATTTCCTGTGTATGTGGGGGTTAAATCTTCAATTACTCTATTACATCTCTTAATGTCAGATTCTAGGAAGCATGCCTTCAATTTTCAACATGTACACAGCATCAACATCATGTCAGGAGAGTCTTTCCCCAGCTGGTGTTCCAATGGAGCTATTAATTTCTTTTGAAATCACGTCCCCTTTGTGATGTAAGCAGATTATAAGTACATGTATTTGAAGAAATTATTTTCAGGATTTTTTATATGTTAACTACGTTTACAATATGGTTGTGATCAAACATTTTCCAATTTTGCAAACTGGTCAGAGAAGATTTGTAATTCTTTTGGATGCAAAATGCTAAGAAATATTTTAAAACTATGAATACCCAGTCTTGGATTGATACTGCATAAGGTTACTCTAATTTTCATGTGAAGTCCAAGCGTTGCAACAATTATGCTCATTATGCTGTCAAAGAGAGACCTGTATTCAGTAACTATTTCCAACTCAAGACAGACTGTGTTATTGCCCACAGGCTTTTCAATAACCTGTGACAATCCAGGCGGCAGAGGTTAGAATTTAGCCACGACACTGTCATCATTCTGTCTCAGTTCCTAAATTATCCAGCTTTTTTTTTCTTCAAAGATCACAGATAAATCCCTTGTTCTTGTTCATTCTTGAAGAGTTCCTCTCAGTTCTCAGCATAATAAACATGATTTTCTAATGATTATATTCTTCATATTATGGCTTTCATCTAGTACAGAAAGCTCACGGAAGAAAGGGGGGAGGAAAAAAGCTAATCCAAATGGAAGATACTGCTTTATTATAGCTCAGTTTCTCTAGAAGGAGCAGTGTGTCTTTTATTTGCAGTATTTTGCTAACTCTTCAGCTGTGAATCTTGTCCTGTTTTGGTCCTTTCATGTGGCCTGACCTGTGCTCTATTATTCTGAGGTCTGTCTGCTGCTCCTCCTCAAAATCAGGGAAAGACAGACTGCAGCAATTATTTTTATGATAATCACCTATCCCTATGATTCTCAAAAGAACATAATAAATATCCTGTTTTAGAAATGCAAATACAGAAGTTGAATGACAAATCGTATTTCGGATTTTGCATTCAAGAATTTGAACCCAGATTTCAAATGAAACTTGAAGGTAAAATTGCTGTATTTGACCCGATTCCTTTTTTTAATGTAAAAATGAAATATCACAAAAGTTAAAAAAAAACTAGCTTTTGCACATGAAGAAGTTAAAGAAAGAAAACAGTCCTTCCTTGTTAGTATTGCAATGTGGTAGTCTACTTCCCAGCTCTAAATGAAAGGGCACTCTAAGAAAGAAGGAAAGGAATGAGTATTTCCCTTAATTTATCCCTGTTCTCTGATACAAATATTTTGTGTTTTGAGATCTAAAGAGGTCTCTTGAATTGGAGATAATTGAGATGTGAGAGAATGTGTAAAAAGATAACAACAGCCCTTCAAAGGACATGAGCCACAAATCATCATCCTAGTTAATAGAACTACAATCACATTCCCTTTATAGTAATTATGAAACTGATGGTGTTAATGAAGGAGCAACAGAAGTGGCAAAGGCAGCAGCTGTACTGTGACTGCATTTATAACTTGAAAATGTCATCTTTGCTTTTGTCATGAGCCCTTCAGTGGAGACATGGTTGGTAAGTTTCATTTGAAATTTATATGAAAAATCATAGCCATTGCTATAAGACTACATGCATATGCATGCATACAGACCTAATGAGTTAAAGATGCACATATATATATATACACATATGCATATAGATATGCATGCAATAAATCCCACATGCACATCACAATCAATATATCTTATGCATTCAAACTTAGCTATAAAAATAGTGGTTTTGATCAGGGGTTAAAATCTTTGCTTCACAAGCAAAAGGTCCTGAGTTCAGATCCCTAAGTCCCATGTAAAAACACTGAGTGGAAATGGCAGCAGCCTAAACTTGTGGCCCTGAAAGGTGGAGGCTGTGATATTTCTGAGCAAAGCAGTAAGGAGGTAGATCAATCTGGAATGGTTCCCTAAATCACCCTTTGACTTTGACTTTCATAGGCAAACATAATGCCATTTTCTACACACACACACACACAAACAACATTGAATCAATCTCTTTACTCATTTATGTAGTAATTCATCTCAGTCTTTTTTGCATAAGTGAAAGATCAAGAGTGGAGAGATGGCTTAGGGTTAAACCTTTTCCTTATAAATGAAATATTACTCATTACTCAGAATATGTTTTCTCTTTGCCACACAGAGTCACATTTGCAATGTCCAATCAAATGCAAAAGGAACATTTGAATAATTAAAGTTAATCACATCTGAAAATATTCTAGGATCCTACCTCATGTAATAAGGAAACCAAAATTTATTCTAGGAACAGAAAAGCTTACATAATCATAAAACTATAAAAATAAGATAGATAAAATGACATTTATAAACACTTAGCTCATTTAAAGTGGGCATGTTGTATTTTTCTCTTATTTCTACAATACTTCATTGTAGTTTTTTGATACACCCATACTATATTCTTCCTTCAAACATTCTATGAGGATTTCATACACTGCAAAGCAACGAACCCTAGTGGGGGACCTAATTTTCAGTGTTAGTGATTCCTGTGCATGAGATTCTGACCTTCATTCAACCCTGCTGTACTTTGGTAAAGGTGACATTTGTCTGTCATTCATGCTTAACATGGTTCAGTTTACCATATCCTGTCTTAAGAACCTATGAATAGAAGAGCCAGAACATACCCGTAGTACAGAATTCCATTGGAACTTGAACCTATCATAAGGACCAGGAGAGGAAACTAGAAGCTAAATTTCTTTCAAAAAATTTTTGACAGTAAGCTTTTGTATACTATTACAAAGAAGAAAACATATTCATTGAATATTTAAACTGAAAAAACTAGCATTATGTTCTGAACACATGTTGACAATATCCAGTTGATATTTTGGTACCTGTCTGTGGTACATGTCCCTTAAGCTATAAAATGTATCACTATCTTAGAAGTTCTCTCCACCCCATCCCTTCTTCATCCTATGGAAGTAGGTGAATTAAAACAACCTTTACTTGAGCATTCTTCACTCTGGATTCTTTAAAGATACTGCATATGAACCAAAGTCTAACTCTTGAAATAGTGCTACTTATTTATTTAATTGTGCATTTGCTAGATAATGGACAACAACTGGCAGAGTTGAGGTCAAATTGAAATGTACTGTAAGCAGTGTGATTTGCAAGCCGGGAACAGCTCCACAGCCACGAGCTGATTGTCACTGACTGCAGAACTGTCATCCCCATCACAGTTAGGCATATTAAATGGCATGACACTTGAGCAGGGCATGTCAATTCTGTGAAGAATGATAGAGATGAAGCTACACGCATGCTAATCGCAGCAAGCGTTAGGAAACTGCTGTGCAACCGATGATTCTAGTTTGAGAAATGACAATTACTGTTTGTCGTCATAACAGGGAGTGTAGAATTGTTTGCAACATTGCAAGCCCAATGTGGCTTTTTCTCACCGTCTGTTCTCTCTCTCTCTCTCTCTTTCCCTCCTTTCCCTCCCTCCCTCTCTCTTTCTTTTGATTAGTCAGGAATAAAAAATAGTGTCTTCAGCATATTGACATGCAAATTTCATTCAGTCAAATTAAAAATGGGCACTAAGAATGCACCTGAGAGGAAAAAGAACCATACTCGGAAAGAATCTCAAGGGCAGGTACTAGACAAAAAAGGGGAACATCCCCACTTGTAAGTTCACTCTCTGAAGGGCCACTTATACTACCACAGAGACCTGGTTCCTTTCTAGCACAGGGACCCCAAAGGGAGCCCTGTGATTTACATTTCCAAAGGGACAGGAAGACAGGAGAGATATGACAAGACCAATAAAGAAAGAGGAAATTGGGAGAAGAGAGAAGTGGAAGGAGTTGGGAATGGGGCAAGGACATAAATGCATTTTATTTGTATGTGAAAATTTCTCAATCAAAAAAGAAGGGTAAAAAAAGAATATATTTGAGAGATGCATCCAGTTAAGCTAAAAGGTACCCAGAAATACAAAATTCCAAAGTTAGACTTGTATAAAAATAAATAGCAACAAGAGCTGGAGATACGATTCAGGGATTAAAGCCTTTTCCTTGCAAGAAAAAGGACCCGAATCCAGATATTCAGATTCCAAATGAAAATACCTGGCAAATATGGAGGTGGCCTGTACCTCTGATCTTAGAAGGCAAACCACAATCATTCTGGAAATCACCCTTGGGCCTCCAAAGGAACGTACATTCAAGTGCACTCTTGCACACACATACACACATACACACACACACATACACAAACACACACATACACAAACACACAGAACACACACCACATACATAATATATGCACACACACGAATGCAAAAATAGATGTAACAAAAGACAGCAACCAATGGGAATGAGCAAAACATATTTACTTTGAGATAATAAATACTAAAAGAAAGTGATTTTCCTAGTCTATGAAGAAGTAAAGACCATTTTTCTCAGTAGAGAAATTATACTCTGTGTGTGTTGCTTGCATTTAGTATGCAAGCATACATTGTAGAAGTCAGTCAGGACATTGGGCTTGCTACCCCGTCACTCTGCCCCATTGACTTGTGACAGTTTCTTACAGTTCTGTTTTAGCTTGTCTGGCTAGCCAGTTGACTCAGGATTACTTTGTCTCCCTAGTATTCCTACATCTATCCAAGCAGATTAAATACACAGGCACTCATGTCTGTTTTTTTTTTAATATGAATACCAGAGATTCAAGTCCAGGTCTTCTTGCAGGGAAAACCAATGCTCTTACCCACTGAGCTATATCCCCAGCCCTAGAAATTACACATTTTAAGCCATAATGGTTCTAAGTAAGCACCTTCGTCACTAAAATCTACCCCAAAGCCATTAAATCTTTTTGCTTTTTATGTATATTCTTTAAGGCTTTGCACAAGTAAGTACCTGTGGCATTTTTGCCCACTATGACCCAATCCCAGTCCCCTACTTCTCTCATTATACACTTCTTTCTTCCTCTCTCTCCTGTCCTCATGTCCTTCTGTGCATATGACTTTCCAAATCCCATTAGGGTTACTGTTAAAGCCCTAAGCAAGACATACAACACAATTTTTTTCTAACAACTTCATCATTTACTCTTAATTATTTAAATATTTCTCACCTCAAAGAGCATATGAAAACTGACTCTTTTTTTTTTAATTAACATCTTTAGAGTCTGACTCAGTTCCTGGAAAACAAATCAGTAGCTCTGATGGAGGTCCCTGGAAAACATAATGTTTTAGGGACACGTTTGATTGAATCACAGTTTGAAGTGGTAGCAAAGTGAGTTTGCCCTTTGTCATAGTGTACCCAGGAATCCTGATCTATATTCCTGATTGTCATCGATTTCTCTAGATTTCATTATGAAATCAATAACTGTTGCACAGGGTAAAATAGTTTACCAGGGTTGCAACATACTGTGGACTTCTGAAAACATACTGAGCTCCTTGAAGCCACCCAGGCAGCCAATTAGGAGAAAACATCTATTAGGAAAAACAGGACAGTCCTATTGACTGCTATTGATTTTCTTAGCCCCATGAAAAGACAATCAATTAGATAAAGAAGGCTAATGTTACAGCTGCGATTTAATAACCCCTAAAAAAAGAAGGAGGGCTATTGATTCCTGACATGGAATGTTGAGGCTTATTGAAATACGTTGAACTTCACCTGTCTTTTAATCAGGCCTGTGGAGAAGGGAGAAGCCAGCCTTTCTGGCCTTGTATAGAATCCCAATTATTAAAGATCTTTGGTGATGCCTGGACCTAAGAAATGCAAATGAAACGGAACTTTAGAAGCAACACAAGCCCAGATTGAATACTAGATCATGGGAGCTATTGACAGAAACTGTCTTGGTGAAGGTTGTTTCTCTCTCCACACAGAGCCCACCAGAGTACCACCTGTCATTTTCAAAAGCAAAGTCAGTTGTGCCAACCAGCCGTGAATGACAAATAAAGCTTTATAAGAAACACAAGGGCATATTATGTGCTATTGTGAATTCTGCTAAGTGCTAATTTATCTGGCTTGTTCTCTTCAGCAAACACAGGCACAGACACATGAAATAATCCATCTAATTATGTAGCTATTTAGCTGAAAAACAAAGCAAGGTGTTTTTTGTGTGCTGCAGAAGGTACATGATACAAGAAAGGTTTTCACAAATCTAATGTTGCTAATGAAAATAACTGAAATGCTGCTGTACACACTAACACTTTTAGAACAAATAAACTTTTCTTTTGTCCAGTTTTGGATTTAAGGAGTCCCAGCTGCCTTTCATAAAGAGACAAGTACTTTCATTCTTTTTTTCTTTCACTTTCTTCTTTATTTATTTATATTAGGCTTCTAATTGGAAGTGATTAATAGGCCTTGTCCTTTTCAAATATCAAATCTGGGCGAAGAAACCTCATATAGATATTTTCTTTATGCTTTTCTTTTCTATTACATGTACTTGATCTGTTCTCCCTCATTATATATATGCCTTTATACCAGCAGACAGCTGCTATTCACAATAATTGCTGCACCAGTCAATTATACTTTAAATAGACCTACTTGAGGACAAAAGGTGGTCTAAATTGTGCTAAAGACATAGCATACATGAAGACTAAGTCATCTCTTGTATATGAAACATTCTAAATGTCTGTGGGACAGCACTATGGTTTGTATACCTTTCTTGAACCTGCCAAAGTATTTCTTCTAAATATTTCTTCTAAAAAAGAAGTGAAATATTCTATGGGCCATGATTTCATTACTTATCTCTATTTATAAATTGAAGAATATTTTGCACTATTTTCTCCTTATGCATAGGAATAGCATGTGTGAACACTGTACAGCCAGCATCTATTTGTTGAGTATCATTATCCCTTTCCCTAAAACATATGCAATCATGATACATGCATGCTTTAATCAAATATATTTATACTGAAGATATTTATTCTTAATGGTGCTCACTTTTTTTCTGTGGGATTGTGCATTTATAGAAGTAATTGTTGATTTAAGAATATAATTAGATTTCAGAAGACAAAAATTAAAAGTGGATAAATATGTATCTCTTACTACCATCAGTATCTTGTTTATAAATTCAGTGATATTATTAACAATGTTAAGAACATTATATGAGAGGACTCCTTTATGATAATGATAGTAACGTATTTTACTAGGTAATGCATCATTGATTAGCAAGAAGAATACAATCCATGGAAACATGCAATATTTGCAGGAAATTCATAGTAATGGTATTCATAGAATCAAAACTCGACTCCTAAAATTGAAGAGGATAAGAATCTATGAAAAGTAGAGAAATGAAATTGTGTATTTAAACATGAAGAAATTAGCTTTTCAACACTTACATCTCTATTACGGACTTTGAAGTAATATTTAGCTGTCCAAATTTCAGTAGAAAAGTCCTTCACTGAGACATCTTTCTCAATTTCCATATACTTTAAAAATAAATAGCTCACTTTAAATCATATGGCTATGTAGAAATAAGAAGTTAAAATCTCAAGTCCTAAAAAAGTAGTAGATAAATCAATAAAGGAAAAATTAATTACCAGCAAAGTTTTTCAATATAGAAGAAATTGATTGGTAAAACTGCTCCATGCCTGCACCAACTAGGTTAATCCATAACTTGCTTTACAAAAGTATAACCTCAGGTAACCTACTTTACATCCTTAACTCCCTTCCAATTTTACCATCATGCAAAAAGAGGATAGTTCCATAATTTACTGAAGATTTTTGCATTGGTATACTAAATAAAAATAATGTCTTACGCTTTCCCCACTCTGCCGCCCAGGACACCCGTGGTCCAACCAGGCCTCACCGGAACCTAGGAAAGCTCTGCCCCCGCCACCCCCAGAACCCCAGGCAGCCCAAAGACCCAGCTCCTCCCACCAGCCAGCCTGAGCCTGAGACGCCCAGGGCCAAGGAGGAGGACCCCCTGAGCCTGGCCCTGCCCCAGCTTCCCCAGGTTAAATAGCGCCCCGCCTATGCCCCATCCTCCCTTCCCCTACTCCACCCCCCACCCCAGAAGCGGGCAGTCCAGCTGGGACTCACTTCGACCTAGGTAAGTTCCTTCCCTACCCACCCCCAGAACCCCAGGCCAAATAATTCAGTTTAGTGAAAAACGCACAGAAATTGAAAGAAGATCTTAAGAGTTAAAATGACAGTGACAAAGTAAAAGTGCAAATCCATGAGAAACAACACTCAAGTAAATAAATCTCCCACTGAAGGAATTAATCCCATAATGTTAGACTCCAACCAGAACAAACCCACGGAAAATGGCCAAGAAAGCCTGACCCAGGATAACTGACTTTCAAAATATGATCATTACCATGTTCAATACTATGAAAGAGGAAATCCGGGAGGAATTAAGTAATCGAATCAATTGCTTTGAAAAGGAACACAACAGACACTTGGAGGAGTTGAGAAAAACAGTGCAATAAACAAAAACAGGCAGAGAGCAGTTAAAACAGACTCAAGCAGAGTTTAAAACTGAGCTAAAAGACAAGTTATCTTCAAATCAGAACTCCACAAACAGTCTTATTAGCAGAACTAACGAAGCAGAAAACAGAATTTCAGACCTTGAAGATAAAGTGGGAGTATTAACCAGCTCAATGGAAGAGGTTGTTAAAGCCAAAAAGATACTTGAGAGAAATATCCAAGAGATATGGGACAGCCTGAAGAAGCCTAATATGCGTATTCATAAAATACCAAAGCAAGAATCTCAAAACACCACCCCTGAGGAAATTTTTCAAACGATCATCAAGGAAAACTTTCCTTATCTAAAAAAAGAGAGGCCCATACATATACAAGAGGCATTCCGCACCCCAAACAGATATGACCAAAACAGAAGCTTGCCACAGCAAATGATAGTTAAAACACTCCACATTCAAGATAAAGAAATGGTGCTGAGAGCTTCAAGAGAGAAAAAAAAAAGTCACTTTTAAAGGTAAAGCTATTAAAATAACAAATGACTTCTCAGTCGAAACAGTAAAAGCACGAAGAGCTTGGAGAGACATACTTCAAGTATTGAATGAGCAAAAATGTCAACCCAGGCTGATTTACACGGCAAAACTATCCGTCATGATCGAGGGAGAAAGAAAAATCTTCCAGCACAAAGACAACTTGAAGGGATACATGTCCACCAAACCAGGCTTTCAAAAAATGCTAGAAATGATACTCAAGCTTGAAGAAAAAAACAGGCATATCTAGGAGAACACAAGGGAAGAATAACACCATTAAAAGCGAAGCAATATACTTATAAAAACTACTAAACATGATAAATGTCTGGAATTAAAAATAGTTTCTCCATTATAACACTAAATGTTAATGGAATTAACTCACCGATCAAACACCAATCAGACACAGATTACAAATTTGGATTAAAAAAAACAATCCATCAATCTGCTGCCTGCAGGAAACCCATCTCACCACAAAAGATAGGCATGCCCTAAAAGTAAAAGGCTAGTTAACAATTCTACAAGCTAATAGAAGCAGAAAACAGGCAGGGGTAGCCATTATGTTATCGGACAAAGTGGACTTCAAACCAAAGAAAATTATAAGAGACACAGATGGATACTACATTTTCGTCACAGGTACAATTCACCAGGAAGACTTCACAATACTGAATATATATGCACCCAACACGGCCCCTCCCACATTCGTTAAGCAAACCCTACAACATCTAAAGTGAGAAATCAATCCCAAAATGATAATTCTTGGGGATTTCAATACCTCCCTCTCAACATGGGATAGATCTACAGGTAAAAAACTAACAGAGATACTTTGGAGCTTAACCAAACCCTTACTGAAATGGACCATACAGATCTCTATCATACTTTTCATCCACACACCAAAAAATACACATTTCTTTCAGCAGCACACGGAACTTTCTCGAAAATAGATCACATATTGGCCACAAAACGAATCTCCACATATACAGGAATGCTGACATTCTAGCCTGCATCTTATCAGACCACCACGGCCTAAAGCTTGACATCTACAACACAACAAGCAACAGAAAGTACACTAACTCCTGGAAACTTAACACTATGATGCTGAATGAGAATTGGATTCAGAAAGAAATTACAAAGGAAATTCAAGATTTCCTGAAAGTGAACAATACTGAAAATACAACTTATCAAAATCTCTGGAACACAATGAAAGCTGTCCTAAGAGGTAAGTTCATAGCTCTTAATGCCTACATCAAAATAATGGAAACATCAGAAATAAATAAATTAACAGTGCAGCTAAAACCTTTAGAGACACTAGAACAATCTGATCCCAAAATCAGTAAAAGGGAGAAGATTAGCAAAATAAGGGGAAAAATATCCAAAATCGAGATTAGGAAAACAATAGAGAAAATCAACCAATCAAAAAGCTGTTTTTTTGAAAAAATCAATAAGATTGATATACTCCTAGCTAAATTAACTAAAAGCAAGAGAGAGAAAACCCAAATTAACATACTTAGAAATGAAAATGGAGTTATCACTACTGATACCCAAGAAGTCCAGAGAATTAAAATGTCATATTTCAAAAACTTTTACTCCGTGAAATTTCACAACACAAAAGAGATGGATGAATTCCTAACTAAGCACAACTTACCTAAATTGATTCAGGAGGTTGTGAATTATTTGAATAGTCCTATAACATATGAGGAAATTGAGGAAGTAATCTCAAATCTTCCCACCAAAAAAGTCCTGGACCAGATGGATTCAGCACAGAGTTCTACCAGACATTTAAGGAGCTAATAACACCAATACTCCTTAAACTGTTCCACCAAATAGCAAAGGAAGGAACACTACCAAATTCCTTCTATGAAGCTAATATCGTCTAATCCCAAAATCTAATAAAGATACACTTAAAAAAGAAAACTATAGGCCAATCTCTGATGAGCACAGATGCAAAGATTCTCAACAAAGTCTTAGCAAATCGGATTCAAAAACATATCAAAAAGATCATCCACAGGGATCAAGTAGGCTTTATCCCAGACACACAAGGTTGGTTCAACATACGCAAATCAATAAATGTAATTCACCATATAAACCACTCCAACGTTCAAGACCACATGATACTCTCGATAGATGCAGAAAAAGCTTTTGACAAGATCCAACAGCCCTTTATGACCAAAACCCTAGAGAAGGTTGGAATGGAAGGAAACTTTATCAATATAATAAAAGCTGTATACAACAAGCCAACGGCAAGAATATTACTCAGTGGGGAAAAACTTGAAGCATTCCTACTTTTATCAGGAAGTAGACAAGGCTGTCCACTGTCACCACTTCTTTATAATATTGTACTTGAAGTCTTAGCTGAAGCCATAAGACAAGAAATAGACATAAAAGGGATTCAAATCAGCAAGGAAGAAGTCAAGCTATCTCTATTTGGAGATGATATGATCCTATACCTCAGTGATCCCAAAACCTCCACAAGGAAGCTCCTAGAACTAATACAGAAGTTCAGCAGGGTGGCAGGATACAAAATAAATGTGCAAAAATCAGTGGCCTTCCTATATGCCCAGAATGAAAGAAGTGAAAAAGCCCTGAGAGACTCAATCCCATTTACTATAGCCCCTAAAAAAATGAAATACCTTGGTATAAACCTAACCAAGGAAGTAAAAGACCTTTACAATGAAAACTTTAAAACCCTCAAGAAAGAAATTGCAGAAGACACCAGAAGATGGAAAGACTTCCCATGTTCCTGGATTGGCAGAATCAACATCGTAAAAATGACCATCCTACCAAAGGCAATATACAAATTCAATGCTATACCAATTAAAATCCCAAAGCAATTCTTCAAAGAAGTTGACCAGGGCTGGAGAGGTGGTTTAGCGATTAAGCCTCTGCCTTGCAGGTGGAAGGTCCTGAGTTCAGATTCTAGATCCCACGTATAGCTGCCAGGTGGAAGCGGGGGCAGCCCGTGCTTCTGGTCCTGGTAGGGCGGAGCCTGTGAATCCCGGGGAGGAAGGAGGTGGAGGTGTCCATGATGGTTCGCGAATTCGTCCGTGGTTCTAAGAAAACACAGACACACACACACACACACACACACACACACGGGCACATACAAACGCACATGTGCACAGTTGAATAAATAATAATAAGAATAAGAAAATTAAAAAAAAAGAAGTTGACCAAACAATCCCAAAGTTCATATGGAGGCACAAAAGACCCAGGATAGCAAAAACAATCCTGAGTAACAAAAACACTGCTGGAGGTATCACCATACCAAACCTTAGTCTATACTACAAATCCATAGTTATAAAAATAGCCTGGTACTGGCTCCAAAATAGACACACAGATCAATGGATAAGGGTTGAAGACCCAGATATAACCCAACAAAATTACAGCCATTTGATCTTTGACAAAGGGGCCCAAAGAATCCAATGGAAAAAAAACAGCATCTTCAACAAATGGTGCTGGCAAAACTGGATCTCCACATGCAGAAGATTAAAGCTGGACCCATACTTGTTACCATGTACAAGACTTAATTCCAAATGGATCAAGGACCTTGATATAAGGCCAGAGACTATAAAAACCATACTTGAAAGGATAGGGAGGTCCCTCAAGCTGATTGGGCTAGGCCAACATTTCCTAAACAGACATCCAATGGCACAGTCATTGCTACCAACTCTCAACGGTTGGGATCTTGTGAAATTAAAGAGCTTCTGTTCAGATAAAGAGATTGTAACACGAGCTCAAAGGCAACCCACAGAATGGGAGCAAATCTTCACTAACCACATATCTGATAGAGCCATATTATCCAGAGTGCAGAAAGAACTTAGAAAACTAAACACCAAGGAAACTAATGGCCCAATTAAAAAATGGGCTCTGGAGCTTAAAAGAAACTTTACCAGGGATGAAATTAAAATGTCCAACAAATATCTTAAAAAATCCTCCACTTCCTTAGCCATCAGGGAAATGCAAATCAAAACTTCCCTGAGATATCATCTCACCCCAGTCAGGATGGCAAAAATCCACAATACAAACAATAATAAATGCTGGAGAGGATGTGGAGAGAGGGGAACTCTCCTACATTGCTGGTGGGAATGCAGGCTCATACAACCACTCTGGTGAGCCGTCTGGAGATTCTTAAAGAAATTAAAGATTGAAATGCCATTTGACCCTGCTATTCCACTTTTGGCAATAGCCCCACATATAGCAAAAATTCACCTTGATAGCAGAAGCACAACCATGTTCGTAGCAGCACTGTTTACAATAGCAAAGTCATGGAATCAACCCAAATGTCCAACATTTGACGAGTGGATAAGGAAACTGTGGTACATCTATACAATGGAGTACTACTCAGTCATCAAAAATGATGAATTACTGGAATTTTCTGGGAAATGGATGTCATTAGAAACAATTATATTAAGTGAAGTATCCCAAACCAGCGAATTAAGCACCCTAATGTACTCCCTAATAGGTGGCTCCTAGTATCAAACCAACCTGCCCACCTAGAGACACTCAAAGATAAATCTCTGTAATACCTACAGTAATTGCAAGGATTATGAACAGGAGGGATGTGGTTGGAGGGCCACACCAGAAACAAGGAGAGAAGTGACCATGTTAGAGCAGAGAAAATAGGCCTCCATCAAGGACTGCAAGTAAGTAATGAGACATCTGATTAGGTTCACAGACTTTCCTTCCTGATCATTTACAGCTGAGGGGGTATGATCTCACCAGAAAAGGAGGGCATATAGTCTGGCAGATAAAAAGTAACCATTTTGCAAATGGGTGATTGACCCCTCCCTCACTGTGGTTTCCTACTTTTATTATATCTACCTTTGAATATACTCTTATAACAAGACTCTGGTTTAACAGCTTTTTATCTCTGGCCAGGGGGTGAAATACAATACCCATCAGAATGGAGTGAAGGGCACTACAGGAGCAGCAAAATTGCAAAAGAAAATCAACTAACCACAATCCAAAACTTCAAAGACTCTATATCAACCACCTAGAACTAGGCCAGACTAATCTCTCCCCATCCTGAAACTCAGGGAAATTTGCAGAAGAGGGGGCTGTAAGATTGTAAGAGCACAAGAATGGGAGGAGCAATGATATGCGAGATACTCCACACAAGTTAGGGCCGAAGCAATCATAATAGGACTTTGCATGCCCTGCGCAATGTCCCACACACTGTTGACCCCATAAAGTCTAGCATTTGTAAAGGCACCAAGATCCTTGGAGACAAGGAATTGACAGCCATAGTAGTGTTCCTATGCTTAAGGGGAACACAGGAAAGGGTTCAGCGAAAAGTCACTGGGTCCTTGTACGTCATCAGAGAGGAGGGCCCAGAGGAGAGTCTGGCATGCACATTAAAGGATTCTCCGGGGATTGGGGGGGAAGGCACTGGGGGATGGCGAGGAAGGGGTGAGGGGAGGGGGAGCAGGGTGGTAGGGGGGAGGAGGAGGGAGGGAGGGAACCGGTGTACCTATTAAGTTTGTATAAGCGGAAATAATAATACAATATGTAAAAAAAAGTAATGTCTTATAAAAACATATTGTCATCAAAATATATGCATTCTTGCTACATTTATATCTATGGTATATTTTCATTTTAAATCTTATATGTGATGTCCTGAAACTTGTAAAGAAACTGAAACTTGTTCAAAGACTAATTTGAATATTTTTTATTGTGACTTTCAATTTAATTAAAGCACTTACAAGTATGATCTATAAAAAGTTTATAAATTAATTAAAATTTTTAGCCAATTTAGTTTAAAGGAAAATCTGGGTATAGTTATTCAAACAATAAGACATTTGAAAGCAAAATGATTGAATGAGTATTTACAAATAGCTTTCTTCTCTCTTCCTTCTCTCTTTCTCTTTCTCTGTTTCTCATCCATGTATATAATTCAAACTCTGTGTATGTACAGCAAACTCTTTCATCAGTGAATCATCTTCATAATACCATATTTTCTTTACCTACTCATCTGTTGATGGACATTTTAGACTGGTTCCTTAACTGTGCTATTTCAGTGATTTCTATGATAATTATGCACATTCAGGATTCTTTCTGATGGAGATGATTTGGATTCCTCTGGGTTTTTGAAGAGTAATGGTAGAGAGGATTCTATAACAGTGACAGTTCTTAGTTTTATGATGAGTCTTTATACTTATTTCCATGGTGGTTGTACAAATTTGCATTCCTCTGTGAGTGCTTAATCGGGTATTGCTGTCTCCTCCATACCAGGATTTGTGTATTGGCCATTGTTCATGAATACTTCCCCTGTTCATAGCTGACCATAGGTCAGTTAGGTCTACTGTAGTTTTTGTGTCAGTAATCACCTCCATTGTGGATACATGACTGCCATGGCCCTATCTTTTTTGGAGAATGGAATTTTATAACACTTTTCACTATTTTCTGGCTCTGACATTCTTTCTCTTACACTCCCACAAGGTTCTAGGAGCCTTCAAAAGTAGCTTACATGCAATATTGAGACCTGAATCCTCACCATTTGTTTGTACTCAACATCTGTCGTGTAACTATGCTTCTCTGAAATCACCTTCAGTCAGAGCTATGAGAGGGTTATCTGCTTAAGGTTGGGGATAGTCTCTGTTTTCTAAAATCACAAAGCAATCAAAGTAATCCAGTCTCAGTATTCCTGTTCAATATAGTATTGAAAGCTTAAGTAGATTAAACAGAGATTAAAGAATACAAAGGAAAACAGGAAGTCAAGGTATCCCTGTTTGCATACAATATGTATATGTTTATATACATGACATACCCCAAAGTCACTACCAGGAAAATTTCTAGCGTTGATAAATATTTTCAGCAAAATGGCATGTTACAAAATTAACATACAAAAGTCAAACACATAACCGTGTGACAAGGAAAAATAAACTAAGAAGGACATCAGTGAAAAAAATCCTTTTCACTGTAGCATCAAAAAATGTACTTTTATAATCTCCTTGATGGAATTGGAGTACTATCAATTGAAACGCCATCATGTTTAGATCAAATGAAATTATACTTCAAGTAGAAAAGTATAGACCTTACATTAGGCATTTTTCCAATTCAAGGTAAGGATAGAGTTAGAAGCTTAATATTGTTATGAAAGGGAGACAAGATTTGGAAAGTACTTTGTTTTGTTAAGGGGATTAAATAAAAACAGGCAAAATCATGAGAGACAAAAAAAATAATAACTTTAACTGAAATGTGGGCTTTGTAAATGCTGTCAGGAAAACAAAACTAAAGAGTATAAATGAAAACCGAGATGTAAAAGTTTCTGATGATTGCCAAAAATCTTCCTGCACATATAATTTGATCTGTCTGCTATTGAAGGATACTGACTTCTCTTCCTAGAATTACCATAAAGCTGAAAAAAGGCAGAACTAACATCATTCTGTTACAAATGAGGTGTCAAGAACAAACTCATTTTGAACTGGATATCTGGGTTGGTCAATTTACCATATATTTAGCCTATACCTCAGACAATTCACTTATAAAGAGAACAGTATGTTGAAGGTCGAGGACCATACCTTAACACATGGACTTTTGAAAACATTCCAGATCTCTGAGACAGAGTAGTAGTCCGATGCTGTGCAAGGAACTGCTACTGAAGCATTTGTTGTCAATTGTCTATTAAAAGAAGTAGGGGGACACCTAGCCATTGGGGAGGGTAGAGGAAGGGGCAGCACTGAGCAATGCTGAGTCTATGAGGTTTATAATTAGCCAAGAACAAAAGTATCATAGAGACTGATAAAAATCATTCAAACGCAATAATGTGATTGCAAGAATGGGAGACTTTTCTCATTGCCTGGCTGCATACTTTCTAAAGTATGAAATCTATGCTATTTGGTAATTTCATACTAGTACAATAAAGAGGAGAGTATCTCTGAAATTTTTTATCCAAAGTGAATAATTAATTGCTTTACATAATGATAAAGTTCCTCAAACTTGGCCCTAGAAATAGCAGGATGTGCTTCTCTCTTTCACATGACTGTGCATATATCAAACACTGATGACTTATCCCGGATCATAGGTTATAAGATTCTAATTTTACAAAATGTTTTAAATTTGCAAGTCACAAAAGAGAAGAGCACCAAGCAAGACTTTTTCTCCTCAATGGACCAAGCTATAGGACCATGTATTTGATGAAACCTGAATAAATGTTGAGGTCTAGGTACTTTTACATATGATTAACACATAAATAAACACATTTTCAGTGAAGTAGACCACTCCCCAAAAGATGAGTGACAATCCTTTAAATGGTAACAGGACTTAGAATGACACTTTCACTAAAATGGAAGAATTTGCCTCTGGAATGCCTTTACATTCAAGAACACAACATCAACTCTGACTAGAATATATGTCCTATCAGCTTCGACTGGAGCATTGGATATTCTGAGTCCATGAAATTTGTGAGTGCGTGGGTGTGTGTGTTCATGTGGATAGATAGATAGATAGATAGATAGATAGATAGATAGATAGATAGATAGATAGATAGACAGACAGACAGACAGACAGACAGACAGACAGATAGATAGATAGATGGATAGTCAGACAGATAGATGATAGATAGATAGATAGATATCCAATCAAGTGTACACATAAATGTATGTACACATAGAAATATAAAGTTTATTGCATTTCTGTATTATTTAAAACTTTGTCATTATGTGAACCCTGTGGAGGACACTATCACAAACTTAGATGTGTCTTTCCTTGAGCATAAGCTGTTTACAGGGCAAAACAACAAGTACAATGTCTGCCAGCCATTCTTTTCTTTTTTAGTAGGATTAAACTATAATAAAAATAAAGCGGCTCTACAGTAAATACATGTATTTACTAATGTATATAAATATATATCTCTTTTACTATTATCAAATAATGTATACTGTACATATATATATATACTATATAATAGGATACATAGAAGTTTTATGTACTTTGCAGAACAGTATATTTGTTTACACAAGCAGCAGTGACAATCTCATCCTGACAACTTTGGAATCATCATGTGGTAGAACATTCTTTTTAGTTCCATAGTACTTTTAAAATCAATGACATATATGTAGTTTATCATTTTTCAATAGCTTTTCATGCAGTATACCTTCCTCTAATATGCAGTCTGTATTCTCTCTGTACTAAACAAACAAATCTACTGGTTGCAGATATTTCACTGGTGGGCCAAATCAATGTTTCATAATGAGATATCTAGAATTTAGTACAGCTCTTTGGATTATTGTAGATTCTCATTGCCCATTATGAAACTTGTCAATAGTAAAAAGTGCCTTATAGAAACTTCCAAACCACACATTTAGTATTTCTTCCCTCCCCGGTAGGGTAGCTGTTCAAAATCTATCTGTCAGTAGCATTTATCACTAGAGGCACATAAGAAACCAAAATTTGTTTCTATGAAACTTCAATGAACTCAATCAAATATTAACCAAATAGCTATATAGAGAGATACATGTACACAGAAAAGAGAGGAAAACAAACAAACAAACAAACAAGTAAATGGTTTACCAATATTCAAATTAAAAAAAAAAAACAACACTTCAGTCGGCCACAAATTACTTTTAACACTAGTGGCTTAAATGACAAATTCTATTAATAATTTAGCAAGAACCATTAAAAAAATGAATCCCAAAATTTTCAGAAAGCAGAAGATATAATCCCTTGTACATAATATTATAAAGCTATATTATTATCTAAACAAAATTACATAAAGCATTATAAAAACAAATAAATGCATCGCATCAGAATAAGTAACTGTCATGGTGTGAAATTTGTCACCCACAGTCTCATGTGTTTGGGAATTGGGAAGATTATGACACTTTTAGAGGTGGAATCTTGCAGGAGGAAGGTAGTCAGAGGGGATAGGGCTTGAGGTAGATTAGTCCCACCCTATTTTTGTAGAGGTCTGCTCTAGAAGTAGGCTGTTTAGCAGCTCTCAGCTTCGTGGATGAGTGTGAGTTGGCCTGTCTCTGTCTTCTGCTGCCAGCCATTCCACTTCTGTCTTGAAAGACTATATCTACCCTATGGAACAGTAACCTTTCTTCCATATGTTGCTTAACTTTGGGTGTTCTCTCACAGCAAAACAAAAGAGTAACGAGAAAAAGTAAAATATTTTTAAATCTGACAAAATAGGAAAATATTTCACATTATGCTCAGATGATATTTATACCAGAAATATCTGTCACAGAGAAAGATGACAATAAAATTAACTGTCTTTGTTATTTATTTATTTATTTATTTATTTACTTATTTATTTGTTTCTTCCACTCATACAAAGTTGATAAGTACCACATTCCACTCCCTCCCTCCACCCCTCCCTGGATCCTCTTGCTCCATCCCCCCTTTTCCCTTTCCTTTCCTCCCTCCCTCCCTTTCTCCTAGTTCTCCCCCAATTCCTGGAGCATCCTTTAGTGTGCATGTCAAACTTCCCTCTGGGTCCTCCTCTCTGATTAGGTGTAAGGATTCAGTGGCATTGCCTAGAGCTCTTTTTTGTGTTCCCCTTTAGTATAGGAACACTATTGTGGCTGTTAATCCCTTGCCCCTAAGGATCCTAGTGCCTGTGTGATCCATGCTAGACTTTGGGGGCTCAATGATATGTTGGTAAGGACTTTACAAAATTAACTGCCTTTGATGCATAAGCAGTCACTTAAGCCTCTACATGTTCATGCATGCTAAATACATGTGCATTTATAAGCACATGAATACACATCACACACACATGAAAAGAATTTAAAATGACATGACACCAAGAAACAAAACAAATAAAGTAAGTGAAATTTGCATTACTTTGCTTGTTAATTGCCTTGTGCAATTCCAACTATATTACCTTCTAGGAAGATCAGGCAATAAGGAGTGCAAAAATATCAGTGGTTGTCAGAGAGGATCCAAAAGAGTGATGGAACAATAAGCAGGAAGAGCTCAGGAAATCCTCAGGACAGTGAACTTATTCTGCATGCTACACATGCACTACATGATCATCAAAACATATAGAAGGTACAATACATAAAGTCAGCTATATAGGACAGAAGAGTTGGCCAAGTGTGAATCATCAATTTTTATGCTTATTCTTCCTGTAAAAGGACTACAGAACATAAAATCCATTCATTTAACTAACCTTGAACAAACAGTAAGCAGGTATCCATCACTCTGTTCATGTGTCAAAGGCAGGGACTGTCCTATGAGCCTTTCCTTTGAGATCCACTTATTTGAATTGTCAATATTGGTGCCAAATAACAAATTTTATTCCTGAAAAGGAAACTTTAGATGCCATAATTAACTAGACTCACCATAATTCTGTCTGTTTATATGAGAAGAGATCTAGTATACATCTCCATGGTGGGTAAACAATAGCATCTTGCTTCACTGTAGAGGCTACGAGAGTGCATTCAGACAACAGTAACTCGAAAGACTTCCATTGAATGGGCCCATATAATTTAGAAGAATAATGAGTTCATGTTATTTAGGATAAGAATTGAATAGCCATGTTAATAAAACAAAGCTTAATAATAAAACATGATTTTGACTATGTAATGTGATTATTTAAGATAATAATCAAATAATTATATTAATAAAACATGATTTTAAACATGTAATGTGATTAAAATATGTGTATGAATGTGACCTGTCTTCTACAGATTGATGTATTATTTATATCTGGAAATTCTAACTAATATTTTGGACCATGATTGATAAAGGAACATTGAGCCTATAGGAAGCAAACTGCAGACAAGGAAGAATGGTTATTTCTCCCTCTTATTTTTTAAACATTTGTGTAAAGATGTCTCAGATAAAAATCCTCAATCTCTGTGCTCTAAACAGCATGCAGATCTGGTCACTCAGTTTTCCTGACTCAGGACCAAGAAAGAGAATGTACTTGGCTATGCTTCAGCTGTTCACCCTGATGAACAAGATGTAATCTAAAAGACAAAGGGATATTAAGTGCATCGAAACCGAAAAGGGGAAAATCATGTAAAAACTTGCCAGGTAGTTTACTTTGGTTATGTTATTTGGGAAGAAAATGTCTGATCAGTAAATATATAGATACTTGGTTAGTCTCATTTCAATGCAAAAAAAAATGTAAAAATACAAAATAATAATAAGGCCATACATATTTCAATGAAAATAATGGGCCTGGTCATCTTTTAACTTTAGGAAAGAGGGAAGGGGGAGCAGGGGGACCCGGGGGGGGTGGAGAGAGGGAGGGAACCGGTGTACCTGTTAAGTTTGTACAAGCAGAAATAAAAAAAAGAGAGAAGAATGAACAGAAACAAACAAACAAAAAAAACTTCAGGAAAGAATCAGGTCCAAATCTCCATCCAGAGAGAGAGAGGGTTGTCTTCCCAGTCTTTCCTGAAAGTGAAGTATGAAAACAGATTACTGAAAAGTTCACTTTGATGATTGATCTCACAGATAAGACAAGATAGTTAAGAATGAAATGTAAGCTGTTAACTGGTTGCATACTGTGTTACAAAGACTAAAATCTGAGGTGCCTTTAAAAAGGCATGCAAAAATGTGATGTAGATTGACCATAGAAGGAGCAAAGATTGGAGGACATTTGACTTATGTCCTTTGCCCCAATGGACAAGGATTTTTCATGAATCCTTTTTACCGTTCAGTTGCATGCATGTGTCACCACGACAGTTCCCATAAGCATCCCATTCCTCACCTCATTCTGACAGTGAGCGATACCATGTGTATATGTATGTATATGTATATGCATGTATTTATATGCATATTGCTGACAGCTATCACCATCATTTATACATCATTGCCATAGGTGACTAAGGCATTGACTGGAGGAACAGAGCATAAGAAACATTAAACATATCCACTTGGAATACACATTGAACATTCATTCCCTTTCTTATGGTGTTACAAGTGATTGCTATGTAGTGAATGGAGGCTGTACAATTTCTTAGCATCTAGTTCTGTAGTTTGAAAGACCTGGAAAATTCACTGAATTATCTAGTTATAATCTTATAATGGCCAAATGAAGTTTCCATGCTTGATCTGTGTTCTTAGCACACTTTGGAGAAGCATCTATTCCAAGCACCATCAAACTGTAAGAAGAAAACAGCTAATTTTGGTTTTGAAGGCTTCTAAAAGGGTCATCTCAGGTCCTTGTCCTGTGGACACATTTAGTTCCTCAGGCTTGTCTATGCCTCTGGTCTTTACCAACTCCTCTAAGCATGAAACTTCCCCCTAACCAAGAAGCAACACTTCCCATGTTCTAACATCAGCTAATTAATCAACTTAATTACATCTTCATTTTCTTTGCCATGAAGAAATCAAGAGAATCATTCTGAAAGATAAATGTTCTTAAAACTGTTTCAAAATCCAGCCTAAGGATGTTAACATGTACAGTGTGTGCATACTCTAGTCATGTAAACCAATCAGGAAATCATGGATAAATGGGAAATTACTCATCCCCAAAGAAAAAATTGATGATGAAGTAATAAGGATCATCTTGTCATCAAACATTCCTAGCAGAAAAATGGGAAAGGTTCTCAAATTTCTAAAGAAAATGATCTTTAATTTTGGCATTAAAAAAAACCTATGGTCAATGAAAGCTAAGAAAATTCTTCAAAAATGAAAAACTCAGTATTTGTAAATGATAGAGCACTTTTTGAGAGTTGGAGAGATGAAATACTGATATTTCCTTCACCATTATCTTACACAAACAGAAGGTGAAGTATGGAGATTTTACTTGGCTTGTTTACTCTCATAGTGCTCCCATGAAGGGAAAGACTCCATTCTAATCCATATCATAGAATTCTAGAAGTATTACAATAGGTGTAACAGTTTACATCTATTATTTTAGAACCTGTTGATAAGTTATGTATATATATATATATATATATATATATATATATAGCTATATCAAGCGTAGGTACATTCAGATATAGCCACATAAATCTATATAGTAAATGTCTTTATGAATAAACCTCAGAGTAAAAAGTCATAAGTATAGGTCTTTATGTATGCTGGTAATTAGTGTACATGGAAAACAAAATGTTGCCAACACTCAAATAAGAAATTTTATTTCTTGAAGTCAGAATATGTGCAGCCCAGGTTGATTTTGAAATCTGCATTTTCCTGCCTCACATTCTCATCATATTTGACAAGAATGCACACTTTTGAACACTTCAACAATGATGGAAAATACAGCAGCAACTATTAATGAACATACTGAATCACTCTCACTTAGTTCTTCCTGAGAAACTTCACACTTGGAATGTGTAAATAATACTTCAGATGAACTGTCAGCTGAGCAATCATTAGGAAAGCCCTACAGTTAAAATAGGACAAGGAGGACATAAGCATGGAATCAAAACATGCCAGTAGATAGGGTCTGCTTTCGGAATTTTGTTAATCAAGAGCTGTCAAAATACACAGAAGGATGATCTAACAATCCAATGGGAGGAAAACTTTACAGAGCAAGAGTTGCACAGAAGCACAAAGGGCAGCATGCACCTGCAGAGCATATTGGTGACCAATCAATGGCCTATCTTTTTTAAATCAAGGAACATCATATTCAGAAGAGAAATCGCCATTTTGAAAAAAGGCAGAAAAGTATTGGTGCTGGTATAATTAAAACAGACAATAGAAAATAATTGTTATTCCTAGTGAGAAATATTTAGAATTGCATATTTTTATATATTTATAGATAAATATCATCTTTGAAGGTGTATTTACAGACTTTATTATTTTATTAACACAGAAATTGCAATGTGATGTTCTCAAAATCACCTTACTATAATTGCAAATTAATGTATTTGTCCTCATTTCATAGTTTATATTCACTCCTTATCAATATTTATTTCTCTTTAAATAAGGTATTGCTGTGGTTACCACCACTGGCTTTGGTTTAAACACGTTGGAACCTAATAGAGCAACATTCATGGCTTTTCCTCTCCTCGAAGCTGAATGTACAGACCATTTTCTCCACGTTGTAGATCTTATCACATGGGAGATGTGAGAGTCCATTATGCATGCAGTGTCCAACCTGTCTTTAGAGTCTACTGTGTCTTCAGTGTCTACCCTCGTTTGGAGTCCACATTGTCCTCAGAGTCCATCCTGCCAGTGTCCATCCTATAAAAGCATCCTCCTTGTTCTCAGTGACTCCCTGCACCCAGTGTCCAATTCCACTGTGTCTACCCTGCGCTTAGTGTCTATCTTGCACTCAGTGTCTACTTTGGATTCAGTGTTCACTCTCCATCAGTGTCAACCTGCCCACAGTGACTCCTTTACCCTTAGTGTCCACCTTGCCATCATTGTCCACCCTGCATTCAATGTCCACTCACCCCTTAGTGATCATCCTGCCCATAGTGTCCACCTTGTGTGAAGTGTTCACCCTGTTCATCCTTAGTGTCCATTCACTTCTATGTCCATCCTGTCCTTAGTGTCCATCCTGTCTGTAATGTCCAGGAGGACTCATGTGCAGACACTTTCTCAAGATGGCCTGATGCATCAGAATATATTGAAAATAAATTTTGAAGAGAAAACTCTTAATTTCTTTTATATATATTTTTTTTCCACTCATACAAACTTAATAGGTACCCTGATCCCCTCTCTCCCTCCAACCCTCCCTGGATCCCCTTGCTCCCTCCCCGCTTTTCCCCTTTCTTTCCCCCCTCTTTCTCCCAGTGTCCCTCCCCTCCCCCCCAATCCCTGGAGCATCCTTTAATGTGTGAAAACTCCTCATTTCTGATGTCACAGTTTTCCAAGAATTCTTGATAGCTTATAGTGCCGTCACAGAGTAGCTTGGTGGTCAGCTCTGAGACAACAGTACAGGAAAGCCATTGATATCTTAATTTCAATCTCCCATGGATGCAAGAGGTAACTTTTAAAATTAAGATCACTAAAAATATAGATGAAGATTAACACCCTTAAAAAAGGAAAAAAGTGATTAAAAGCTCAAATTGAAGTCCAACTGGGATTTGGAAAGCAGGCAAAGATAGGGGAATTTTTCCATTACAAAGGATACAATTCTGGCTGCAACATAGAAACTTACAGGTTTGATTGTTACTGATTTTTTGTGAGTCTGTAATCAGTTTATTTTTGACTGTGATCCAAGGGCTATTTGATGTTTGTAAATTACTAAGCAATTGTTGACTCAGAAAAATTAATTTTCTGTGTTATTTCTTTTATAGGCCCAAAATATCGGCTGCAAAATTTGTTTCTTTATAATTTATTTACAGTATGAGGAACCATTTCAAATAAGCATTTGTATTTTATAGATACTGGGGAAAGGGTGTATTATTTACTTTCATGAAATACATATCTAAATATGCAAATAAGCAGTGTGAAATTTTGAGTTTCAAGTCCTTTTCTTTTCTTTTTGCCTTCCCAGTTATTTCCTTTAACCCTGCATTCCATAAAAAGAGATTATGGACTTGTTATTTTTTTCTTCAACCATTTTCATGTGGGGTGCAATTCCTATTTCTATGCACAGGAGAACATAGAGGCCAGAGGTGGACATCTGGAAACATCTCCCAGCATCATGCCAACCTGCTTTCTGATGCTGAGTCTCTAACCAAACCCAGAACCCCATGGAATCTGGCTGGCCAGCATGGTCTGGGGATCTCCAGTCTACATTCTAAGGCTAGAATTACAGGTTGGTCTGTGTACCCACAGGTCATTTAATATAGAATCTAGGACTCTTGTACTTTTGCTTTTATGGCAAAACATGTTTTCATGTTTTAACCCCTGGGGCATGCCCTTAATCTCCTGATTCTTTTCTTTCTCTCCTCTCCTCTCTTCTCCACTCCTGCCCTCATTTCCCCTCCACTCCCCTTCCTTCCCTTCCCTTTCGCTTCCCTTTCCTCCCCTCCGTTCCTTTTCCCTTCCCTTCTCTCCTCTCCCTTTCAGTCCCCTCCCCTCCCTCCCCTCCCTTCCTCTTCCCTTCCTTCCTTCCTTCCTTCCTTCCTTCCTTCCTTCCTTCCTTCCTTCCTTCCTTCCTTCCTTCCTTCCTTCCTTCCTACCTTCCTTCCTTTTTCTTTTTGAAAGAAGCATCAACAGGGGAAACAAACATAAATTTCAACTTCTGCACTTTCTGGCCTTTAATATTGGTCCATTGAGTGGAATTATATGTAAAGGACACCTAAAGGCTCAACAGGTGGGAGAGACTATGGGATGCACAGCAGTGAGCATGCTTTAAGAATACCAAACATGCTCATAAACAAGACATGTGGGTTCATGTGTCCTGGCATAGACAACCTTCTATATTTTTTAATTTATGTGTTTATTTTGACAAGACTTCACAGACACAGTCCTAGCAATTAAAATGATTTCATGTTGGATTTGGTGACATTTTTTTGTTAACTTTGTCCTACTATATTCTCCACTTTAATTCAGTGAAAACATGCCATTTATGTATCTTGTATCTAAGACTTTAGCCAATTTTAGTGGCTTCAAAGAGTAAAAGGAAGTTCTTATATAAGGTTCTGAAGGACAGTCAGAGTAATCTAGTTGTTAGGATCACTTGGAAACTCAGGACTTTCAAGTGTTACCTGATTAAACAATCCAGTTTCTTGGCTAAACAAAAGCAATAGTGAGTTCAGGGCACGAAAATAGCACATTCTGGAACACACTCATTGGTAATTAATAGGAAATAATCCCTGTGTCTAACTAACTTAAAGGGAACATGGAGTTTCAAGGGTTCTACATGCCCCCAAATAAAGGAAACCAGAAGAAAGCGAACAGCTTTTAACACCATCACATGAAGGATCATTCGAATTTAAGCTGAGATTAATGGCTGCTGTTATCTACCTGCCTGGTATTCAGCCTTCTCAGCCTGAGGAAGAATTCTGAATGAAACTTCTTGAAGATTTTATCTTTATTTTGCTGTTGTTATCACGATCCATTCCAAGTCCACTGCAATAACAATAGCAATTAATGTATTAATGTGCCCAAAGTAAGATACAGTTAAAGTAGCAAGTAGATTATATCAAAATGCCAATTAGTCTCTGAAAGGTAATCTAACAAGCACTGACTTTGAACACACCTGATTTACTCTATGATAGCTGCTGTAATACAGCATCATAGGTGGAAGAATTGCAAATGATTGCTTTTCAAAGTTCTAGGAGTGAGAAATTCTAAAATTATGATGTCTTCTGATTAATGTCTGCTTAGCACTTTTCCTCAGTATTTTCTTTGTCAGAAGGCAGCACAGCAAAAGAAAAAGGATGAGTTCTCACAACAAGGCAAGCATGTAAGGGAGACCTTTAATCATCTTCTGAAAACATCCCTCTTATTGCTGCTGCATTGGGGCCTAACTTTGAACAAGTCATTTTTTTTCCTTGGATTTATTCTGTTTTTTAGCAGATATCTGCAGTTGTCTGAAAAGAGGTCAGATTTGGGCATGATTTGTTTGAAGCCAGGGGGAAAATATCAAAATCAGATTCCACAATAAAGCTCGAGTGCATCCTTCGTTATTTGATAGTGGAGAAAGCTTTCATTTAATCAGGACAGATTTTTTTTAATCTTGAAGTAAGTGTACTTTTTGAAACACATCTTAAGTGTTGGTTCATTTCAGAAAGTCTAATTGCATGCTCTGATATAATTTAGAGGATTTTCAAAAATGAAAGAAGCAGAAGTAATACTATTTTTTTCTGGAGAAGACAAGAAAGCAATTAACAGATGACATTTTATGAAAAATGTTCTACACTGCTAAAATGAGAAGAGCCATATTAATTGAGTGCTGACTGTGCAGAGATGAGGCATGAGGCAAGGGAATCTGACAAGGGAACCTCAACATCCAAGCACCCTTCCCTAAATAATACCTGGAAGCTTCTCTGCTATTGTCAACCATAGGAAAAGGAAGACTATTCTGTTGTCAATGCCAAAAATAGCTGTTTATTTTTCCTTGTCAGTGACAAAGGCTTTGTATGAAAGTCATCTTCAGATTTAGGTGTGAAGATCTAATTTATAATGGTCCAGACCAATCAGGAACAAATCAGATTTTGAACTCCAACTTCATCTCCACTTTTGTGATTGATCCTAGGCCCAAGTGTTCTCAATAAATCTTGAAATAAAGTTTTGATGGATATAACATAAAATCCTTCAAAATGACCCATATGTTGTCATTCTATGTATAAGTCAAAATTCCCATTATAAAATAATTCTGTATTAGCAAATCTAGGTGGATCAGGAAGCTGACATACTGAAGAATCTAAAGGACTGCGAGCTTTCACAGAATATTATTTTATAAGAAAATTAATTATTTAATTTTATTGATTTTAATTTGATATGTCCATTTATCTAAAGCATATGGGTGGATTCTAAAGCATATGAGTATATAAAGGTCAATTTATCTTTATTTTTTGTACATTCATATCTATTTTGTGGCTAGTTTTGTTAAACATTTTAAAAAGGCTTTTATAGGTAGATCCTAGTACCAAACCCACTTAGTGACATATTCAAATTAAATCTCAGTAATACCTACAGTAATTGCAAAGATTATAAACAGGAGAGAAGGGGAAGGAGGGCCCCCCCCACCAGAAATAAGGAGACAGGGGATCATGCTCCAGCAGAGAATGAAAATAGGTCACCATCAAGTACTGCAAGTAAGTAATGAGACATCTGGTTAAGCTCCAGACTTTTCTTCCTGTTCACTTGCAACTGAGGGGGATTATCTCACCAGTCAGGGAGGGCATAGAGTCTGACAGATAGATGGTAGCCATCCTGAAAATAGTAGACTGACCGCCCCTCCCCCTCACCGCGGTCTCCCACTCTTATTACATCTACCTTTGAATCTACTGTTACAGTAAGACTCCATTTTAACAGCTTTTTATCTCTGGCTAGGAAGTGACCTCCAAAACCAATCAGGATGGAGCCAAGGGCGATGCAGGAAGAGCAAAACTGACAACAACAACCAATCATAATTCGGAACATCAGAGACCCTACATTAATCACGTGGAACCAGACCAGCTAAATCTTTCCCCATCCTAAAGCTCAGGGAAATTTGCGGAAGAGGGGGCAGTAAAATTGTAAGAGCCTAAAGATGGGGAGGAGCAATGATGTGCAAGATACTCCACACAAGTTAAGGCCGCAGTAATCATAATAGGACTTTGCCTGACCTGTGCAATGACTGACATATCAATGAGCCCCCAAAGTCTAGCAGGGATCACAGGCACTAGGATCCTTAGAGGCAAGGGATTAACAATCACAATAGTGTTCCCATTCTAAAGGGGAGCACAAGAAAGGGCTCTAGGCAATGCTATTGAGTCCTTACACCTCATTAGAGTAGAGGACACAGAGGGAAGTTTGACATTCACATTAAAGGATGCTTCAGGGATTGGGGGAGAGGAGGCACTGGGAGAAAGGGAGGGAGGGGTGTGAAAGGAAGGAGAAAAAGGGTGGGAGGGAAAGAGGGAGAGAAAGGACCAGGAGACCAGGGTACCTAGTAAGTGTGTATGATTGGGAAAATAAATAAATAAAAAACAAACAAAAAACCTAAAACAACAAAAAGAGGCCTTTATAGAATTTTACTGAGTTGACATATTATATTTCATTATAAGGATAGATAAATGACCATTGAGAGCATATTACTGATATGGGAAGGAGAATGCCCAATTTTATTTTATATCTACCATTAGCATGTAAACACTTTGAAAAAATAAAAACCCTACAAGTTGGCATAGTTCAGGCATACTTGTGTCCAAAATGTCATTCGTTGGAATGTCTCACCTCTCCCTCTGTGCAAGTATCTCTATATGCAGGAGCCTAGTTCATCTGTTCAACACAGGAGAGAATGTATGTGAAAGACTCATCAAATGTCTCATGAACCACTTATCTCAAAACACATGATAAAGTGTACTGTATTTTCAGATTTATTTCAGTCAAATTTTTCAACACAGAGCTGCTAACTTTTATACACACACACACACACACACACACACACACACACACACACAAACACACATACATGCTCATTTAAATGGAGAAAGCATTTTTTAAAGTGCAAAGTACATTGTAGAAGCAGACTAAAGTTTTATACAGAGCATGCCATTGGGGAATTCAAGGCAAACTGCAAACTGCAGGCAGCATGAAATTAAATCCCTAAGTTACCTCAGCAAAAAAGAAAGAAATGCATTTAGAATAATACTGAAAAATGATAAGGTAGGAGAAAGTGTGTGTGTGTGTGTGTGTGTGTGTGTGTGTGTGTTTAAAGGGGTTGGACAAGGGCATTAAAAAGAAGCTGGTAAAAGCATACTAAATTCAAATTTAAAAGCCACATAGAGCAGTTGGGTGAGGCAACTGTTTGAATGTGTTTGCCCATTTCTTGGTTAAAGATCAAGAACGTGAAGTCATAAAAAGGGGATTCCTCACTGGGACAAAACATATTGATATTAGTTTGTTAAGACATAAAGTACCATTATTTTCTTCTTTTTTAACCAGTACAAAGCTTTTGAGTTTGATTTTTTCCTAATAATATTCAGTTAGGGAATTCAGAAGAAACAGGTGAATCTACTCGTTTCAACTACAGTTGTTTGCAACTTGTCCTTTTTTTTTTTTTTTTTTGCTTACAAATTGGTGTTCAGATGGTACTAGCTGAGCCTCCCCATAAAAAATATGAAGCATTCACTATGTCTAATCATCTAACCATACCTTCACAGATCCTCCCTAGGTAATTGGAGCACTTTCTATACTCTTACTACTACATGGTAACCGCAAGCTCACGTGTCGCGCCGCCTTTATTATTAGTCATTTTAAGATTTCTGAATATGACACACAGCATACTACATAAACATAAGCAATGTTTTCATGTTCAAGTTTTCATATCATTTGCAATGCTTATCCCTTTTCCATCATTGATAAAGTTTTGAATTGATAACATTTTGATAGATAGCAAAAAAATCTAATAATAATAATACCATTCACCACAGCCAACATTTCATAGGATTCTTTCATTATTTGACAGTTTTGACAGCTATTATTGATTTGGCCAGCAACTGTAGTTAACTAGAAGAGGACAATGTGACAGTTTTATGTAACAAAAGGCACAGTGTCATGTCAACTGAACTAAATGTTGTACAAAGTGACAGCAGGACAAAAAATCCTTTCAGGCTTAATTTTCTGCTTCATATTTTTTTTTCAACCATCAATACATGAGGCAGTGCAGAAGGTGACACAAATTAGCGGGACAGAGCCAAAGGTCTGTCCCTGCCTCTGTGGCTATACTTGACTTCTCCTACCACAGAGTGGCAATTATTTTTGAGGTGAATGAACAAGAAGAGCAGCTTATAGTAATCGACCTACCCCTATAGGAGAAAATATATCCCTTATCAAGATGCTTTATGTATTTCACCTAGGTGGCTTTTGGGAATAGATGAAAGGGAAAAAGTCCCCATCTGCTAGGTCATGCCTACAAGACACATTCAGTCAAGTCTTAAAAGCCACAACAGCTTTGCCTGTGGGGTACCTGTAATTATTATGCGGAACAGCCTGCTGCCCGCTGCAGTTCATTGTTCTGCTAACACAAGACGGAATGAGAACAGTGGCTCCAGGCTGTGAGAGCATAAAGTGCAACTTTTCGATTTTGCTCTTCTGAGGATCTTGCATTGTGCAGAGTCCATGAGTGACATCTTCAGCCTTCCTTAAGGCTGTGGATTGGATCAGTCATGCTGAGCCAAACAATGAACGGAGGACACAACCTTAGCAGCGCCTGTCATTTCTCTTCTCCTAATTCAATCTGCATTTAATCAATGAAAGTAAATTCTTGTTTGTTTAAGTCTAATATCCAATGGATCTTGAGGATTTTGAAGTAGCACACCTGCACCTTGACCATACCGGCCTTTTGAACTTCAGATCTTTTGAGTATGGTGGGCAGAAAGCCACCGTACTTTTTTTTTCCTCCTGTGAATTATTCCCTGATTTGCATTTTACTGGAATTTTGAGAAGAAAGTGATTTACATGACAGGCTGGAGAAAGTGTCTTGAGAAGGGACAGGCCAAATGACAACAGCAAAAGAAGCAATTCTAATTTCTAGTACGCTGAAGCAAAAATGAACTTAAAATGGCATTTTTGGGGGATGGAGGGAAAGGAGTCTTTTTTAAGGTTATTTGCTGTTCATTCAGTGCTGATGGTTGAAAAGGTTGACTTTCAGCCTATCACCATCACTGTGACTTATGCAAGTTCAAGGTCTTTATTGATCCATCCAACTAATCTTAATCAAAATCTGTCTTCTCTCCACTCATAGTGATTAAATAAGTCTGAAAGAGCTTGACACAGAGTCTGACTTTTTAGGAGTTTGCAGAAAAATGCTGATCTAAACACTTTACAACTCATCAATTGTCAGACTAGAAACAAAACTAGCAAAGTATGGAGGAAACAGATTTTCTAAATTAATTAAATTCCATGCTTAGGAGACAAGGTTACCATGGTATTAGAAGCAAAGAAAAATGTTTTACTGTTTCTTTGTCAAGATCATTGCTGATAAAGTATCATATAGAAGAGAAAATACCTGTAAAATATATTATTATAGAAAGGAAGCTTCATGGGGAAATTGTTTGGAGTAAAGAATGGTTGGAATAGATTCATAAAACTTGGCCACTGACAACGTAAAAGCAAAATCTCTAAGCAAATCCTGTAAATGTCCTAATGAATTCATTGGGTCAAAAAATTGCTAAGTAAATATATTAATAAATAAAAGGCATTAAAGTAGAAGCTAGGCTAGTTGGGAAGAGGAATTTAAAGGGTGATGTACAAGATAAGAGGAGGTACATGTGAATCTGATGTAAGCATATTGTGCTCATACAGAAAAATGATATCATGAAGTATATCATTAAGAACAGTTTATATATGTTAGGAAAATATAAATCCCCTACGAAAATGAATTTGGTACATTTTTATAAAACTTATGGCCAAATAATATTTATGCAATATAAATAGATTAGATAAAAATTAATATTCAAGTTACAGATAATACACTTTTATAAAAATGTTATAAACTGTCTAAACACTATTGTATCTGAAATGTACATTGACATGATTAATATGCATATATATAGAAAGAATTCTATGGTAATATTTAAACTTAAAAAGCATTGAGATCTTAAGTTATTTTCTTTTTCTTTACAGCTCTTTTTTATGTATTTATATTGTAAAAGTGTTAAATTTTCTGAAGAAAATATAAACAATGGTACTTTTCAGGGGACCGCCTAAAATTGCAGATGCAACAGTTTGATTTGTTTATGGAGATCCAGAAAATTTCCCTACTGAGCCTGAGTTTCTATCAGCAAGTGGAGTGCTGGATAACCTCTAGGTGGTCAATGAGGATGGAGCAAATAGAAAGGAATACTAGGAAAGGATACTTCACCTTAGCATGTGAAAGGGTAAGGGTGCTCCAAATGAACCACAGTTCATCTTTAAGGAGAATTAGCAAGATATTTAATCTACTATTAATAGTAAAGATTATAATATTCTCTTATTTAATGAATTCTAATATCTTTTTACCAATAAACATAGAACTCAGATTTTAATTCTCTTCCTTTTCAGCACAATTTGATTAGTCCCTAAACTCCCCATTGTTAAGTTGGATCATGGGAAAAACTAGGGCCAGCCAACAGTCCCTCTGAAAGTAAGTGGGAAACTTACCACCTAGGGTCAATGGTCCACTCTACTGCAAGAAGCCACACTCCTTTCCACAATGAAGTGCTCTGGGTGGGTGGACATGGCAATGCTGATTGGTTCAGCTAGCCAAGGTCACAGAAGGGGTTCACTTTTCAATTAGATCCACTCAGACAATCAGCAAAGCCTGCTGCTAAAGGGACTCAAGACTCCAGGGCCTTCTTGATCCACCTGAGTGAGCTGATTGATAATCTATGCTATGACAGCCTGTGTGCAACTCCACAATAGCTAATCCAACCAGCACCAATGATTCTAAGTGGAAAGAGAATCATACCATAAAAGTTTATATGAAGGACTCAGGCTTTTTCAGTGACTGTCAGTTCAAACTCCTAGGTAACAAAAGCTTCATCTCTGAAACAAATAAATGGAAAAATAGAATTATACAAGTCTGATTTTGGTTATGTACATGATGGAAAAAAGTCATCATGAAGCACATCAAGTACAATTTATACATGCTTACAAAAATCATGTCATTGGAAAAAATACAAATCTCATGTAAAATATGGATTTGGCACATTTTTGTATGGTCAGTGAAATTGTAAACAAATGGATGCAAAGATACTTGTTTAAGGTATAGTCACATTTAGCACCGAACACAGGTGCATGCTTATGTATATGAGGATATTACAGCCATATAGCCTCCATGGAAAAGTCTGAAGTTATTTCATTTGCACAAAACAACAAAACCTTGGAGAGGTTCACAAAATTTATAGCTATGCTGATACTAGAGAGCTGAACAAACGCAAAAAGCAGATTGCAAAGTCATAGTCATTAGCAGTCTTGAAAATGTAATAAAGCATTCATTCCTTAAGTAGAGTGAAATAAGTCATAGGATTAATAAGTTTGAATAGAATTTGTAAGAAATTACTAATCAGAGAATGTAAGCGGAGTCTGAAATGAAATCAGTCAAAACATTGATGTCACAGTTTGGCTGCATACTGTTGATTAATTCATAACAAAATGGCTTATGGGAACAAGGGGTGATATTCTGGTTTAGGATTGTCCAGTTGCACTTCTAAGTTCGGTCAAGCAAGAGAACTTATACCAACAACAGATCCAAGGGAGCTGGACACATCATATCCATAGGACTGCTGAGAAAAGGGCAAACCTCATTTTCCAGACAGTTTGTCTGTCCAAGTATGTAAAAGAATGCCAAGTTAGGCACAGGGATCAATTTTAAAGTTGAAGATTTGAGCTCCGGGCACAATTTGTGGAGAATTAGTGGTTCAGTTAAGCCCAGAGCAAACCTATAAGAGATTGTCTAGCTGATGGGGCAGGCCCAGCCCATGGTGGGTGGAATTAAGCCCTGGAATAAAATACAGATAGCTGGTTGAGAGAGTTGGCATCCTTGTCTACACTTGGCCAGACATGCTGGTCTGGCTAGTAGGATCGTCCTTCTCTCAGCCATCATGTAGAGATGCTGTGACCAGTTCCCTCGGCCCTGGTGTTGGTGCATGCTCTCCCATCAAGCTGGACTATGAACTGTAACTGGACTATTATAAGAGACAATAAACACCTTTTTCCCTTAAGCCACTTGAGGGTGATTTATCAGCAACCAAGCAGGTGAACTGCAACATCAAGTCATTGACCCAGCTAATGAAGTGTGGCAGTGGGATCATGCTCATGGAATGCACTGGTATTACCAGCTCAGTTCAGAGGCTGAATATCTTAGCAGTCCCAGTGGTGGGACTTACTGAACCAGCTTTGCACATTTTACATGCATAATCAAGGAACGGTCCCGCCAACCATGGGCCAGGACTTCACCATCAATTAGACAATTTCCTGCCTGCTTGCTCAGGGTTTAAATCTACTATTAATTCTTTACAAACATTACCAGACCTGAAGTCTTCAATTGTCAAGTGGGAAGTGGAACAATCTTTTTCAGTGGTGTACCTACTGACTATCCTCATTGCCTCAGAAAGAACTCAAGTATATGCTGGCAAAGTCAACCCAGATGAAACTTGATGCCCCCCATCTCCCCAACAAGACGTGAAAGTAACAGCAAGACTTATTGGGAATAAAGAAAATGGTTTACAATAGGTGAAGGAGTAGGGATGGGATTGGCTAAACGGGGTAAAGACAATATAATTCACTTTATTCACATATGATACTGTCAAAAAGTAAGATTCAAATGATGAAAGATAATGGAAATGGAAGCAGAAATCAATCTTGAAGCACATGCAGAAGTCTAGGTCTGTCTGCAATGTATGAGAAAGGCACAAAGAAACAGAATCAGTTAGCAGCTGTGTCCTGGAAGGTTATTGGAGTTGGTCCTCTGTAAGAAGGCCTGTTTCATGTAGTCATAAGCCTCATCATTTGAGTACCATCAACCTTTTATAAATTTTATTTTCTCACTGTAAAGTGTCTCATAAACTGTATCTGAGTATGCCACTTATAGAAATAGGAAAATAGGCAAAAAAAGATCAAGAAAGTAAAACTGTTTGATTATTTTGTAAACATAATAGCTAGTTATTTCTTGTAAGCCTCAGACATAACTTTACTTCACTTAACAAAGTAAATGCACTTTTGAAAACATGATGACTTAGAACCTGCACAAAAAGAACCAAAATTATTACAATAAACACTTGCAATTAATCCCCAAATACATTTGCTTTCTAAAATGGAAATAAATACAGAGGACCACATATTTTCCTGAGGCAAATTTCCCTCATTTTTTCCCCCAGTGAATTTTACTTGAAAGAAAATAGTCCTATTGTCTAAAATTGCTTTTCCATCCTGGCAAATCCCTTTGCTAGATCCTTTGTGGGAAAGTATAGGTAAAGTGCTCAGTGCTACAACACCTTGAAAATAAACATTTTTTACTGGGACTTAGAAGATGAAAAGATAATGAATTATTTCCTTGATGTTGGCAGTTCTGAGAGCAATCAGCATGAACAATAGATATTTAAGAGATTACAGTCATATACAACTTCTCAAAATAGTTGGAGATTCTTTCAAAGCATAAATTAATAGAATGCTCTCAGGAAAACACACTGATTCATGTTTGGACACATTTTACTGGCTTTGACCAAACAGTGTTTAACTGACACACTGCTTATTCTTCCCTTGGTCTTTCCTCCCCTTCCTCCTCTTTGTCCTCTATTTTCTTCCTCATTTTCCCTTCTTCCTCCAAACTCTTTCTCCTTTTTCCTCCTCCTTGTCTCTTGTTTAATGCAATGCATCACTGGCCCACTATCATTTTTATGCACCTGTTTCCTGATCTCTTCTTTAATCTGGATCCCATTGCAGTCTTTTAATTTCTATAGACAATTTATTACTCAAGTAAGTTAAACTGTTTCATAAGATAATATGTATTGTTGCAGTTAGTCTGCATGGTTGCTGATAAATCACCCTCAAATGGCTTAAGGGAACAGGAGTTACTTTTTTTTTTTTTTTTTTTTTTTACAATAGTCTGGTTATAGTTCTCAGTCCAGCTTGACAGGAGAGCTCACACCCACACCAAAGCCAAGGGAACTGGCCACACCATCTCTACATAATGGCTGAGAGAGGGCCAATCCTTACTTGCCAGACCATCAGATCTGATCAAGTGTATACGATGATGCCAACTTCCTCAACCAGTGCTCTGTATTTTAATCCATGGGCTGGGTTTTCCCTATCAGCTAGACAATTTCCTGTAAGTTTGCTCTGGGCTTAATTTAGCAATTAATTCTCTATAAATGTGCCCAGAGCTCAAACCCTCAAACTATTAAGTTTGACACCTGTGCCTAACTATGAAACTCCGCCCCTTGTCAACTGGACACAAAAACATAACACTTTTAAACTGTAACTAACATTCTATCCTGTCCTCATGGATAGGTATCTTAAAAATATAAATACATTTCATAGACAAATTTAAAATGTTCTCTCATTAAAATTTCAGTTCCAACATTTTAAAAGTTCAAAGGTTTTTTAACTCAAGAGTGTACTAAATCAGAACAAGTTAAATACTTTAAAACAGATCAAACATTAAAACATAAGTATATTGACAAAATAAGAAAACATTAAATTAAGATCAGAGTACAGCAAATCAAATACCACCTCCTGTACTTCAATGTCCATTTTCTGTTGCTCATCATGTAGTCATGATGGCTCAAAGATACTAGGCATTCCTAGCCATTGTTTGTACCTCAAAATACTAGAAACAGAGTTCATTTGAATGAGGCTGAATCTCCACTTGCAGCCATCCTCAGCAAACATCCTATGGTTTTGGCATTGCCAACACCACTCTAGGTTCACCTCTGCAGCTGTAAGCATCACCTTTCCTTTCAGGAACTCTACACCTGCCACTTGGTGCCAAGCTTTTGCTGCTTTCCATGAACCCCTTAATCATACACCAAATCCAGTGCTGCCGTGTGGGGGATGCTGCCAGATTCTGCAGTGAAGTTGAAATGTAGCTTAGCCCACTGGAGCCACAGCTGTATCAACTTTAGCATTCTGACTCTGGAAAAGTCCCCTTTCTAGGCAGCCAAAACTTCCAAAAGGCAAGAAACAGTTTTAACTTGGGCTTTCAACCCCTGAAGAAATCCAGGTTTTTCAAACCATGGTATCACCATATGGTGGTATTCATATCCTCCACCATCCCAGTGCAAGTCACTTGGTTTTCCTTCATTGAAATTCATTTTACCAACAATGGCAGCTGTTCTGCTAGCTACCCTTTACACATCTAGAGTTTCATGGCCATCAGCACAGCTCTCCTCTATCAAGAAAACCAGTCCATCATCTTTAAATTCCACTTCACCAAAGTACTTGTATCCTTCATCACAAACTGTGCCCATACAACTCATAACTCTCTCAGCACTACTATTTTCCAAATGGCCCATAAGCTGAATGGTTTTCAGGGCATACAATCTCAGTGTCTTCAAACATTGTCATATTCCTCCAAAAAGCAATTCACAATCCACAAATCTAAATAGCCAGATTTATCAGCAATACCCCACTTCTTCAGCACCAAATTCTGTTTCAGTTAGCCTGCATGGCTGCTGATAAATCACCATCACATGGCTTAAAGGAACAAGAGCTTTATTGTCTCTAATGATAGGCCAGTTATAGTTCGTAATGCAGCTTGGCAGGAGAGGATACACAAACACCAGGGTGGAGGAAACTAGCCACAACAGCTGTACATAAAGGCTGAGAAAGGGAAAATCCTTACTTGCCAGACCAGGATGTCTGGCCAACCTGTAAACAAGAATGCCAACTTTCCCAATCAGCTCTCTGTATTTTATTCCAGGGCCTAGACTGGGCTGCTGGACATTTTCCTGCAGGTTTACTCTGGACTTAACAACTAATTCTCTTCAAATGTGCCCGAGTTCAAACCTTCAACTGTCAAGCTGACAGCTGTGCCTAACTATGACATATATTCTACCTGCTTTTTCTGATTCTGATTTTGCAGGTTATAAATGTAACATAGTATCACATTACAGGCTAAGGAAGGGGTGGTATTTTGGATTGTTTCTTGAAATATGAAACAAAAATTCTTTTCTTCAGTTTTATTTTTGCTGTTTGTTTTAGGTTCCAGATCGTTCATGGTATTCACTAGTTCATACTCACCTCTTCTAAATTAAAACACCATTGTTACTTACTTCCCTGTTTAAGACATAGTCCCTATTTTTAAATCAGATTAGATGATTTTGTGTAAGACACACACCCTTATTAGCCATTTAATATAGTCAGGAATTTCAGTATGCACTACCCTAAAGTAAGTCACAGGCTACTGAACAAGACCTCATGAGGAAGTTTTTCTCCCTTTGCCATTGCCCATATAGTGAGAAATAGGGCAGGCATATTAGAGGTACCCTATATACCATTATAAAAGAGTAGTCTTATCTTGAAGATAGATACTCAGAAGAACTGGTACTAGCAAAGCTCCCTAACTTTATCATGTTCATCTTACCAGATCAGTGTCCAATCCTTGTCCAATTATGGTTCTTTCTCTTGGCTTTTTACTAGTGATGGTTAGTCTGAATTGTCACTCTGACACCAAGGACATGAATCTATGGGTACCTTTGAAGACACTGCTTAGTTAAAGCAGATCTCTAGGTAAGCACATAGGAGATAGTCTTGATTGTATAATCGTTGTAGCCCATAGTGCTCAGGACTATTTCTGACAGGTGGAAAAAGATACAGAGAATTAGTTGAGCACTGTAGGGGAAAGCAAACAAGCAACCAAGCAGCGTAAGTCCTTGGACTCTGTTCTTGCTAAACATATGTGACCAATTCCCTCTGCTCCTGATATGAGTTATGATTTATTATGAACTCAAATGGTGAATTGGTAAGATCACCTTTCCCTCTAATTATTTGGGTCAAATATTTATTGTAGGAATGAGTTACATAAGTGAAACTCTATTCTTACGTGATCTAACCACAAAAGTATAGAGATCCTTGGTTTCTTTAGAACCTCTTCATATCACAAAAAGTTTTATATTTAATAGAATTGTTATACTTTCCTCTTTATGTTTATTTTATTATAGGTGTATTCATTATTAACCTACTAATGGAAAGGATATTTCCTTATAATATATGCTCTACAATATTTGCAAGGCTCAGAATTAATCACTAGATATAGTTAGGGGCATATTCTATCAATGAAATCAACAAAGGCCATATCGGGGCATAGAGTCATGTTCGTGTCCTATCAACAGCATATATGTCTGCATTGTAATGTCTTGAGTGTTGGTGCAATTTTATTATTAGAAGTAAATTCACAAAAGGCTATGTGTATGTACTAAAGATGGATTTCAATAAAATTTTTAATCTTATTAAAGATAATTTGTAAAGTTAAGATTGTGGCTTAGCATTACTGTATTCACCATTTGTAAAAAATCTGCTATATGCCAAGTACTCTGGAAATGTGTCTATTGTCTCAGTTTTATGTGCTATAATAACCCTTACAAGAAGAAAAATAGAAAATAATTGCCTGCTTATCAATCACTTGAGTTTATCTTTATTGGATATATAACTATTTGCAGACCTTAGCATATCAGGTCAGCTTTTACAAGACTGATGAACTGTTATTAATGCATCTCAAGACATCAAATCCAATCACTATTTTTTGTGAGTGTAGTTATGGGTGTGTAGGTGTGGATAGAATGTATAGTATGTGTGGAACCTGTGGAGGACCCAAGCTGACTTCTGGAATCATCCTATATCCTACTACCTCTTTTTAAAATTATTGATTTTTTGCATTTTATTCATTCATTTATTTTTGGGCATGTGTGTATGTATATAGGCACATGCATCTGTAATTATCAGAAGCACTTTGTGTGCCAGTGGAGGCCCAAGAGTGACTTTAGGAATCACTCTGGATTGATCCACTTCCTTTTTGCTTTGTTCTGGGATTTCCCAGGTTCCACCAGGACATAAAATGCCAACCCCTGCCATTTCCATCCAGCATTCTTTTCATGGGATCTGGGATTTGAACTCCAGTCCTTCTGCTTTCTAGACTGATTCTTAAACCATGAGCCATCTCTCTAGCCCCTCTCTACCTGGTTACAGCTTTGCTCCTGGTTTCCCAGACTCTGTCTTCCAGGCATTTTATTTTTTTCCTAATCATACAAGCTCAATAGGTACCCCTATTCTCTCCCTGCCCTTCCCCTCCCCATTCGTGCTCCATTGAACTCTCCTGATTTTCTACTGATTTTTTATATTTAGAAAAATGCATTAGCATTATAGCAATAAAATTCTTGATCCCGCATACCCTTTCATTCTTGTGCCTGTCTCATCCTTAAAAAGGAAAATTATAAATGCAAAATCTTTTTCCTTGCTATTTTTGCAAGGTGATTGGTTATATTCAGAGATATATGCTGATTATATTCAGACTATATTCTAATATTATTTTATTTTGGATTCTCTGTCACCTACAAACATTGTCATGAAGCAAATTGTCCTAATTGTTTTTTAAGATGATAGGATCTTTTTCTTTCATTTCACTTACACAAATTTAATGCAATCCGAACATGTTCTAGAAATCCAAATATGAGTTTTATGGTTCCCTCAAGTGCAACATTATCATACTTTATTCTTTCAGATTATCTACTTGCTAAACATTCCTTAAGCTCATTTACTTATTAATTTTTTGGTCTCTATAATGCTTGTTTTCTGTATTTTTGGCCAATTAGCTGAATTTGTATATTACTAGGTCTACTACAACTCATTTGCATCTATCTATCTATCTATCTATCTATCTATCTATCTATCTATCTATACATGCATACATACACACAGAAAGAACTTCCCCTGTGTTCTAAGAAGTGTCTCTCTCCTCTCTCTGTCCTTGTTCTCTGCTATGCACTCATTGTATATAACATTGAGTTTCATAAGGACATTTACATGAAATTACATAACAGGCTTTAAGTAAATGCCTCCCATAACTTCCAACTTCTTTTCTCCTTCCGTTCTTTAACCAGCCCTTTCATTCCTCTAGACAATTTAATTTTTCTTATAAATCATGTATGCATGCATGTTTTTATGTAGATAGTTGATATTTAAATAGATATTTTGGAATATAGTAGATAGATCTAAAGGTTCATAAGAGAAAATACATTTATGTTTAGAATTATGTATTTATCTTACTGAATTTGATTAACTATGCCCAATATGATAATTTGCACTTAATTTTTTCCTACAAAAAATATATATTTATTTTTCTATGATTGAATAAAATTCCATTGTGTTAATATCATATTTTATTTAACCATTTCTCAGCTATTGGACATCTAGGTTAGTCTCAACTTAGCTACTGTCTTGTTTCAATAAACATCAATACACAGTCTCTATGGTATTTTAATTTAGAGTTCTTCAGGTTTATACTTAATTGTTTTAAGCCTAGATTATATAGAAGATCAATATTTTGTTTATTTGCTTGTTGGTTTTGACAATCTGCCATACCAGTTTCCATGATGGGTAATTTACATTACCAGCAGTACATAAGGATTCCCTTTTATCAGCATATTCACCAGTATTTTTTGTTGTTTTCTTAATGCTTACAATTCTGAAACACATAAGATGGAAATTCAATGTAGTTCTACTTTGCAGTTTTCTGATCATATTAAAACTGAGCATTTTAAAAAATATTTATTGGTCATTTCAACTTCTTTTGAGAATCATTGCTAATTTCAGTAGATCATTTATTTGTTGATTTCTCTGATTGTTTGATATTTAAGTTTCATTTTATAGTTTTCTGCATGTTTTAGATCTTAGACAGTGCAGATACAGTATCTATGTATATAGATAAAAGGAGATGACTATGCAATCTAAACCTTGTGAAGTCTTTTGTAATACATTTTCACTGTTAAAACTAGTGATACCAAGAGGATGCTCGGTCTTACGATGTTTGCTACTCTCGTGACTGGATGACAGGCTTAACTGGTTTTGAGTGAATAGAAGGCACATTGCACATAACAGATTCTCATATTTAGTTTGAGATATCCATAATGTTAAGATTCAGAAGCCTAGCCTGTATAAATTATATATAAATGCTCTATGCAAATGTAAGACACATCATCAAATGGGCACACACAGAAATATAATTTTTACACATACAATTCATCTAAGGAAAGGAAAGTTCATGCTATTCATAGTAGTATGATGTCCTATATCTCCTTTAAATTGTCACTGTTTTTAATAAATTAGCCTGACAAGCAGTCAGTGAAAAACCATTAAGTGAAATCTTATAGGTTCCATATTGAATGTGACACAGGTAGAAGGACAACAAATGCAAGGTGTAATGTGAAGACCCAATTAACACTTTTTTCTAATAGAGATTTAACAAAGAAAATCCTTTTCAATTGACATAAATAGTTTATCACAAGGAATACAGTGCTTCTTTACCATGTCAAGAAAAAGAAGTCTTTTATTAATTGGGGTTAAGTCTACCTCTACATTATTGGAGTCGTGGTAACAAAGACATACTCAACTAAGAACAACAAATTGCTCCACATTAGAGGTGTCTTTTGCTGCTACTAATAGCATTATAATTGTTACTATAAGATTGGATTTGACACTATGATTCCTAAGAATGAGCATAATGAAAACATACCACTTATTAATGGTGCTGGCCATTACCCTGTTATTCCTTCATCACCATATAAAGGGATCGATGAAATGCAGTTAATCAGATCCATTAGTAACATCCTTATTTTGAAAGTTTGATGCCTGTTTCAATGATAGAATAAAATATACTAAAATTGAGTTTGGTTCTGATCGTCTCTCAAAGATGATAAAATGCTGTGAAAAGACTGTATTGGGACAGACACATAGTTAAGCATTTGCTTCCTCTATTACATTACTAACTTAAAATGCTGCATATTATTAGATTATAAAATATTTTCTTTGCCTATAGAGAATTAATTTGGTAGTCTTGTCTGTTTTAAGAAAAAGATGGGTTTTAACTAACTGTATTGAAAACACATACACACACACACACACACACACACACACACACACACATACACACATACGCATATGCATGCATGTATATATCCAGGCAATAATTTTTGTGATTGGCCAGTCAAATATGGCTGCTGTTCTTGTGGCCAGATTTCCTTATTATTTGCTTCTACTTCTCTTGTAGTGGAAGTCTGTCACTTCTGCTATCATTTGTCCTGATGGTTTTGTCCTGTGAGATATATACATCTTTCATCTTTTGATTCACTTAAAGTAGATGCTACATATTCCTTGTGCTTTATGATTCCTAAGAATGAGCATAATGAAAACATACCACTTATTATTTGTCCAAGAAGGTTGTATCCACATTAACAAACGGTCAATAGGCTCCTTTTAGGTTCATTTCATAAATGTCTATTTCTGGCTCAATCTGATTTATGTAGAAATGTAGGTTAATGACTATAGAAAATAGTAGTTACACATTAGTATCAACCTATCTCATTCAGGCATGGTCTGCTTTTGCAGTATGCACTTAAACTTTAAAGACTTGTTTATTTTTTTTCAATAATTAAAAATGGGGGTAATTCATACCTAAAATTCTTGGTTTAGACATTTTATATTGAAGAAAACAATTGCAACACACATGAAATATAAATAAACGTGAGGACAGAAGACACATTTGAATATTGCTAAGTCATTATGTCAGCATGGCTTATTATCAAAGTTAAGATGAGCCTGACTCTAAAATACTAGTCATTACATCGCAGCAAACTGAAAAGAAAATGTCAATGTCCATTTGAAGTTACCCAGAGGCTTTGCTATGTAAAGGTTAGCTGCAATAAACGGTAAAGTCTAAGAAGCTAAGAACTGAAGATATGAATCACTTCTCTACAGCAGGCATGATAAACACATGACATATACTCATTAATCCTGATGTTCTGTGGTTGCTATGGTCTTGCTCAGCTGTGCTTTTTTGTTTACTTTGTTTGGAGCTTCTTTAAGGCATAAGATGAATATATAACTGGCCCTATGTTATATAAGTTGAGGCTGAACTTAGAGTTCAACTACAGATGAAGACTGTCTGAGATCTGACATTATGAACACAATACCTCCCTTACTGAAAGCTACAGGGAATTAAGTGTCTTCATAAATTCACCAACTTCATTTTCGGATTTAATGATAAAACATCTTTATTTCTGTCCTTTGCATTAGTTTTGTACAGTATTGTCTCAATCCTTCACTAGTTATCATTCAGTAATCAAAAACATTAACAAAATGCTTGTTTACTTTAAATTTCATATGGAGTTTTTTTTTTCCAACCAGTAAAGGGTATATCTAGATCAAAATCAGAAGTCAATTTTGGTTGGAGTTGAGATTGTTTTTCTCCAAACCATTCAGGACTCCACTTCTTTTTTCTCCATTTGCTCTTTTTAAAAATATTTCATTTATTTTTTTATGTGTGCGTATGTGTGTGTACACACCTTTATATATATCTGAGGGTACTGTATGTCCCTGTAGGGGTCCACACGAATCATGAATCATCCTAGATTGCTTTTACCTCTTTCTTGCTTTGCTCTGGGATTTCACAGGCTCCACCCACCAGAGCTGAAGTATAGGCTGCTGCTGTCTTTTCTGCCTGGTGTTTAAAAACACGTGGGACCTGGGATCTGAACTCAGGACCTTCTGCTTGTGAGACAGTCTTAACCCTTGAGCCATGTCTCCAGCCCCTCCATTTACTCTTAATTTGGTAAGATTTTTTTTTTTTTTTTTTTGCCTGCTCAGACTTGGAACAGGAAAGAAGGTATAGCAGGATTGGTGGCTAATGATGGCTGATGGGTATGGCATTGTAGAAATCTCAGTTTTCTGATTGATGTTTAAAGAAAGCTTTTTCTCAGTAGATGTCTGATACAAAGCTGTTCTTACTCCTGTAGGTGAAGAATGAACTGTGGTCCTGAAGCCAGTGGTCATTTATTTATATGATGCCCAAATAAGAATATGAATTAGATCAAAATATATTTCTAATTATTTAACAATTACAAATCAAGTTGCAAGTAATATGAGGTCCATTATTCTAACTTGTAAAGTTTTGAAGATCCATTATTCTAATTTGCAAAATTTGAAAACAAATAAAACAGTGTAAAGTTAACTTTTATGTGATTTAGGAAAAATATTGAAAAGGATTTGATTAAGTTCTTTTTCATTTTTGGCAATTACTGTATAATAAATAAGAAAGAAGTATTAATAAATGTATGTGATAAATTAATATATTTCCATATTTATTGGATTAATTTTAGAACAAATACAATTTCCTTTTGTTAGCATTTGGGGATATTTTGCCTCAGATTATAGTAATGATCAGGAGTGAGGAAATTTTTTTCTGTAAAATTTTTTGCTACTAGCTTACTGGGCTCTAAGATAAGTTTTAAAAATCCTATAATATTGGGAATTTTTAATATTTTTGCACAATATCAGTAAGAATGTGACTTTTTAAATACAGTCATTTTGTTTTCACATAGACTATTTTGCTTTAGCACTCCATGTTTATGTAGTAGAACACTGTCAGAATTACATTTCAAATTAGGCAAGTACACGCAAATTTGAGAATAATGTGAGTCGTTTTACATTGCAAAATTCTTCAAACATCATATGTGATCTTTGCAAAAGTCCTACTAATTTGAAGATAGTGCTTAAACAAATCAGAACATGAAAAAAATGAGGAAGAACGAAATGGTAACTCATTATGCAATTTTTATTGAATGTAGTGTCTCTGAAAGGAATAAGTTGAGTTGACAGGCTAATTAACTTGTCTCTCAGACTAACCAGTTTCTTCTGCTGCTTATACCTTTCCCTGTACTCTAATGTCGAATCTATCTCTAATACAGGTTTTTGCAAAACTCACAAACTTTTATGATAGTTAAGTGATAGTTTAGATTGTGTAGATAAGAGCATTTCTTTTCATAAATATGTCCCCAATTACACTGTGAAATGAAATTTGCTAACCATAAGTATGGCTGTTATAACTTTTCCCTTTCTCTGCCTCCTGGTACAAGTTCATTCTTATTTCATTTTTTTAAATTCCTTCCACTCATACAAAGTTGATAAGTACCCCATTTCCCTCCCTCCCTCCACCCCTCCCTGGATCCCCTTGCTCCCTTCCGTCTTGCCCCCTTCCTTTCCCCCTTCCCTCCCTTTCTCCCAGTGCACCCCCATCCTGGAGCATCCTTTAGTGTACATGTCAAAACTTCCCTCTGGGTCTTCCTATTTGATGAGGTGTAAGGACTCAGTAGCATTGCCTAGAGTAATTTTTTGTGTTCCCCTTTGGTATAGGAACACTATTGTGGCTGTTAGTCCCTTGCCTCTAAGGATCCTAATGCCTGGGATCCATACTAGACTTTGGGAGGTCAACGATATGTCGGTCATTGTGCAGGTCATGCAAAGTCCTATTATGGTTACTTCAGCTCTAACCTGTGTGGAATATCTTGCATATCATTGCTCCTCCCCATCTTTAGACTCTTACAATTTTACTTCCCCCTTCCACAATTCCCTGAGATTTGGGATGGGGAGACATTAGAATAAATAACTTAACAATGCAGCTTTTGCCAATGCTGGCAAAACTGGATCTACACATGCAGAAGATTAAAACTGGACTCATACTTGACACCATGTACAAGAATTAACTCCAAATGGATCAAGGACCTCGATATAAGGCCAGAGACTATTAAAACCATAGTTGAAAGGGTAGGGAACTCCCTAGAGCTGATTGGGCTAAGCCAACAGTTCCTGAACAGACATCCAATAGCACAGTAACTAGAACCAAGACTCAACAGATGGGATAAAGAGATTGTAACTCGAGCACACAGGCAACCAACAGAATGGGAGAAAATCTTCACTAACCACATATCTGATAGAGCTCTATTATCCAGGGTGCACAAAGAACTTAGAAAACTAAATACCAAGGAAACAAATGGGCCAATTAAAAAATGGGCCTTGGTTCCTGAAAGCGAATGGTAATGAAAATACAACTTACCAAAATCTCTGGGACACAATGAAAACTGTTCTAAGAGGTAAGTTCATAGCTCTTAATGCCTACATCAAAATAATGGAAACATCAGAAATAAACAACTTAACAATGCAGCTTAAAGCTTTAGAGACACTAGAGCAATCTGATCCCAAAAGTAGTAGAAAAGAGGAGATTAGCAAAATAAGGGGAGAAATATCTGAAATCGAGATTAAGAAAACAATAGAAAAAATCAACCAGTCAAAAAGCTGGTTCTTTGAAAAAATAAATAAGAATGATACACCCCTAGCTACATTAACCAAAAGCAAGAGAGAGAAAACCCAAATTAACAAAATTAGAAATGAACATGGAGTTATCACTACTGATACTCAAGAAATCCAGAGAATTATAACATCATTTTTCAAAAACTTATACTCTGTGAAGTTTGACAACACAAAAGAGATGGATGAATTTCTAAGTAAACACAAGCTACCTAAATTGAATCAGGAAGTTGTGAATTATTTAAATAGTCCTATAACATATAAGGAAATTGAGGAAGTTATCTCTAATCTTTCCACCAAAAAATGTCCTGGACCAGATGGATTCAGCACAGAGTTCTACCAGACATTTAAGGAGTTAATAACACCAATACTCCTTAAACTGTTCCATCAAATAGCAAAGGAAGGAACACTACCAAGTTCCTTCTATGAAGCTAATATAGTTTTAATCCCAAAACCTAATAAAGATTCACTTAAAAAAGAAAACTATAGGCCGATCTCTCTGATGAACACAGATGCAAAGATTCTCAACAAAGTCTTAGCAAATCAGATTCAAAAACATATTAAAAAGATCATTCACGGGGACCAAGTAGGCTTCATCCCTGGCACACAAGGTTGGTTCAACATACGCAAATCAATAAATGTAATTCATCATGTAAACGAGTCCAAAGTCCAAGTTCACATGATACTCTAGATAGACACAGAAAAAGCTTTTGACAAGATTCAACAGCCTTGTATGATCAAAACGCTAGAGACAGTAGGAATGGAAGGAACCTTTATCAATATAATAAAAGCTGTATACGACAAGCCCACAGCAAGGATTATGCTCAATGGGGAACAATTGGAAGTATTCCCACTTTGATCAGGAACTAGACAAGGCTGTCCACTCTCACCACTTCTATTCAATATTGTACTTGAAGTCTTAGCCGAACCCATAAGACAAGAAAGGGACATAAGAGGGATTCAAATCAGCAAGGAAGAAGTCAAACTATCCCTGTTTGCAGATGACATGATCTTATACCTGAGTGATCCCAAAAACTCCACCAGGCAGCTCCTGGAACTAATTGAGAAGTTCAGCAGGGTGGCAGGATACAAAGTAAATGTGCAAAAATCGAGGCCTTCCTATATGCCCAGAATGAAAGAAGTGAAAAAGCCTTGAGAGAAACAATCCCATTTACTATAGCCCCTAAAAAAATGAAATACCTTGGTATAAATCTAACCAAGGAGGTAAAAGACCTTTACAATGAAAACTTTAGAACCCTAAAGAAAGAAATTGCAGAAGACACCAGAAGGTGGAAAGACCTCCCATGTTCCTGGATTGGCAGAATCAACATCGTAACAATGACCATCCTACCAAAGGCAATATACAAATTCAATGCTATACCAATTAAAATCCCAAAGCAATTCTTCAAAGAAGTCGACCAAACAATCTCAAAATTCATATGGAGGCACAAAAGACCCAGTATAGCAAAGACAATCCTGAGTAACAAAAACACTGCTGGAGGTATTACCATACCAAACCTTAATCTATACTACAAATCCATAGTTATAAAGACAGCCTGGTACTGGCTCCAAAATAGACACACAGATCAATGGATGAGGATTGAAGACCCAGATATAAGCCCACAAAATTACAGCCATTTGATCTTTGACAAAGGGGCCCAAAAAATCCAGTGGAAAAAGAACAGCATCTTCAACAAATGATGCTGGCAAAACTGGATCTCCACATGCAGAAGATTAAAGCTGGACCCTACTTGTCACCATGTACAAGACTTAATTCCAAATGGATCAAGGACCTTGATAGAAGGCCAGAGACTATAAAAACTATAGTTGAAAGGATAGAGAACTCCCTCGAGCTGATTGGGCTAGGCCAACATTTCCTAAACAGATATCCAATGGCACAGTCACTGCTACCAACTCTCAACAGTTGGGATCTTGTGAAATTAAAGAGCTTCTGTTCAGATAAAGAGACTGTAACATGAGCTCAAAGGCAGCCCACAGAATGGGAGCAAATCTTCACTAACCACATACTAACTACATTGCTGGTGGGAATGCAGGCTCATACAGCCACTCTGGCGAGCCGTCTGGAGATTCTTAAAGAAAATAAAGATTTAAATGCCATATGACCCTGCTATTCAGCTTTTGGGAATAACCCCCCATGCAGCAGAGGTTCACCTCGATAGCACAAACACAACCATGTTCATAGCAGCACTGTTTACAATAGCAAAGTCATGGAATCAACCCAAATGTCCAACAGTTGACGAGTGGGTAAGGAAAATGTGGTACATCTATACAATGGAGTACTAGTACTCAGCCATCAAAAATGATGAATTGCTGGAATTTGCCGGGAAATGAATGTCATTAGAAACAATTATATTAAGTGAAGTATCCCAGACCCAGAAAATTAAGAGCCGTATGTACTCCCTTATAGGTGGCTCCTAGTATCAAACCCACCCAGACCACCTTGAGACACTCATAGGTAAATCTATGTATTACCTACAGTAATTGCAAGGATTATGAACAGGAGGAATGGGTTTGGAGGGCCACACCAGAAACAAGGAGAGAAGTGACCATGTTACAGTAGAGAAAATAGGCCTCCATCAAGGACTGCAAGTAAGTAATGTGACACCTGGTTAAGTTCCTGCAATTTGCCAGGAAATGGATGGAATTAGAAACAATTATATTGAGTGAAGTATCCCAGACATGGAAAATTAAGTGTCGTATGTATTCCCTAATAGGTGGATCCTAGTACCAAACTTACTTAGAGACACTCAAAGACAAATCTCTGTAATACCTACAGTAATTGTAAAGACTATAAACAGGAGGGATGGGGAAGAAGGGCCACAACAAAAACAGAGGGGACCAAGTTATAGCAGAGAAAATAGGCCACCATCAAGGATTGCAAGTAGGTAATGAAACATCTGATTAAGTTCACAGACTTTCCTTCCTGATCATTTCAGACTAATGGGGTACGAACTTACTAGAAGGGGAGGGCATATAGGCTGCCAGATAGAAGGTAACCATTTTGCAAATGGGTGATTGACCCCTCTCTCACTGTGGTCTCCTACTTCTATTCCATCTACCTTTGAATAGACTCTTATAACAAGACTCTAACTTAAAAGGTTTTTAATCTCTGGATAGGGGGTGATATCCAATACCCATCAGGATGGAACCAAGGGCATCGCAGGAACAGCAAAACTGAAAAAAAAAATCAACAAACCATAATTCAGAACTTCAGAGACTCTATATCAACCACCTAGAACTAGGCCAGACTAATCTCTCCCCATTCTGAAGCTCAGGGAAATTTGCAGAAGAGGGGGCGGTACGATTGTAAGAGCACAAGGATGGGAGGACTCATGATATGCAAGATACTGCACACAAGTTAGGGCCGAAGCAATTATAACAGGACTCTGCATGATCTGCGCAATGACCAACATATCATTGACCCCTCAAATTCTAGCATGGACTAAAGGCAAGGGATTAACAGTCACAATAGTGTTCATATACTTAAGGAGAACACAATAAAGAGTTCTAGGAAATGCCACTGAGTCCTTACACCTCATCAGAGAGGAGGACCCAGAGGAAAGTTTGATATATTCATTAAAGAATGCTTCAGAGATGCAAGGAGGGGGCACTGGGAGAAAGGGAAGGAAGGGGGAAAGGAAGGGACAAAGCGGGGAGGGAACAGGGAGGTCCAGGGAGGGGTGGAGGGAGGCAGGGGACAGGGGTTCCTATTATGTTTGTATGAGCAGAGACAAAAAAAATAAGAGTTTTTGCATCAAAATAAAAGCTGGTTCTTTGAAAAAAATCAATAAGATTGACACACCCCCTAGCTAAATTAACCAAAAGCAAGAGAGAGAAAACCCAAATTAACAAAATTAGAAATGAAAATGGAGTTATCACTAATGATAGGAAATTCAGAGAATTATAACATCATTTTTCAAAAACTTATACTCTGTGAAATTTGACAATACAAAAGAAATAGATGAATTCCTAAGTAAGCACAACTTACTAAATTGAATCAGGAAGTTTTGAATTATTTAAATAGCCCTATAACATATGAAGAAATCGATGAAGTAATCTCGAATCTTCCCACCAAAAAATGTCCTGAACCAGAGGATTCAGCACAGAATTCTACCAGAAATTTAAGGAACAAATAACACCAATATTCCTTAAACTGTTCCATCAAACAGCAAAGGAAGGAACATTACCAGATTCTTTCTATGAAGATCATTCTTACCAAAATGTTAGTTGCTATATCTATTACTCCAGGACTGACTTCTCAGCCCAATTATAGAATCCTAATGTCCAGAAACAGTTTCTATAGTATGACTCTAATTGTAGTTAAATATGGTACACTGATCAGGAACCAAGACTGCAAAAGTATTTCTTAATTAATTAATTTACTTATTTATTCATATTTATTTGTTTGTTTAGTGTGTGTGTGTGTGTGTGTGTGTGTGTGTGTGTGTGTGTGTGTATGTGTGTGTGATCAGAGGGCACTATATGTCCCTGTGGACAACCAAGAGTGACTTCAGGAATCATTCTGGATTGCTGCAGTTTCCACCTGGGGCCTGAACTCAGGACCTTCTATTTCTACTTGGGAGACACAGTCTTAATCCCTGAGTCATTTCTTCAGCCTAAAACTGCAAATGTGTTTTAAAGGAACTAAACTATGCTATTGTGAGATCACACAGCTTTATAGTTCCTGAAAACTCCCTGAACCAGTTTGTAACCTTGAGGTAGTCCTTAAAGCCCCAAAGGTACATTTGCCATGCAAACCAATCTTGATGCTCCAAAACTGAAGAGCAGTAGTTTTATGCCCTCTATATTTTCTTGATCATGTTTCTTACTTAATTCTGTAGATGTGTTCTGAAGCCTATTGTCAGAGGTGTGTGTGTGTGTGTGTGTGTGTGTGTGTGTGTGTGTGTGTGTATGTGTGTAAAGAAAATGAATTTGGCATCCTCAATCACTGTGTCCTTATTACACAACAAAATCTATAATATGTGCTCAATGCAATTGTAAGCCAATTACCATTTTAAAAGTACCTGTATTCTCAATTCAAAACTCCTGTACACTCTTAAAGAGAAACCTTACTGACCAAGAGTGGGAACAAAGACATGTTGCTTCCTGAACTTGGTAGCTCCTACTTAAAGGATATGAATTATATTGGGGAACTTTCTAATGGTAACATTTCCACTATTTACACTCTTCTACATACAAGGCTGACCTATTTACATCCAGGTTGGTCAACCCTAATGCCATATGATAGGAAAGCAGGAAGTTCCTTTGTCTCAGTGGAGAAGAACAAGGAGGTGAATTTCTACCATAGGCATCTTTGAAGTCTGACACCAGAGAATTTTTGCCCTCTGCTTTTCTATCTGTTTTCTATACAATCTCAGGTGTAGATCACACATACTCTTATAAACAAAGTCTTCAACCACATAAGAAAATTGATATCTTATCATAAGTAGTTCAGTTAAACTTTGAAAATCATGGTTTTATAAATTTGTTTTCATTTTTGTTTCTGTTGAAATAGGCACATAGAGTTTGACAACATTGGAGAATGGAAATATGGACTATGAACCCCATATAAAACATTGCCATATAAAACATTGGTTTGATAGAGATTAAGTGATCCTAGGGCGGAATGGAAAAGGCTCATGGGAAGGATTATTTTATTGGTCTGCTCAGCAGGGGCAAAACTATTTAAACCTCTGATCTTGAATTGCAATAGATTGTTGCTGAAAACTGTTTCAGAACATTTGCTTTTTTGGTGCCTATTTTATTCTATCATTAATTTCTGATTTAGAAGCATCCCTAGTCTTTTTCTCTAGGCCCCTCACCCTCTTCACCTTTATCCACTCTACCACTTTCTTTCTCTCCCGTGTTTTACCTTCCATCTGGAACCACTTCCCTGCCTCTCTGGACTTAATTGACTCCTTTCAAATCACATCTCCAGCTCCCAGCAATCCCATCAGCCTTCTGACTCCTAACCTTAAAGAAACAATCGACCTCTTTTCCCCAGCCTTTTGCTGAAGTTCTTCTTGTCCTATCCAGCTCTCCTGCTCTTCTCTACTGAAGTGGCTATTGGTAATGTGGATGCATTGCCTGTTCCTTTTCCCAGGCTATTTGAGGAAGCAACTGCAAATGTCAGCGCATTGTTTCCGACACACAGGTGTATGTGTGCAAAGCCACACAGAAGCATGTTTAATTGTGTTGCATCTTACATAATCAGAGTGAGTCACTTAAGTAAAACCCATTAAGGAAAAATTACTCTCTAAGCAGTTCGAATATTGTGCTTGGGTCGCTTCCTCCTGGTCAGGAAGCAAGCTGTGTTTCCTGGATTCATAATTGACTTAAAAAGCTTGAAGTACATCTCAGTAGTGCTGTAACTGTAAATGCTACCAACCTTACACAAATTCTCAGAATCTGTTGACAATAAAACCATTTTTGAACTTTGGAGTAAAACATTAACTTGATTAAGTATATAATTAAAAATGTGCATCAAGTCAGTAGAACAAAATCAGTTCCTTAAAACTCAATTGTAAAGTGACACAATAACATTTAGTTAAAATATGATCTTACCCTTTGTTCTCAATCTGCAAAAAGTTTTCTTTGCATCTGTTATGGGAATGGTTTATGGCTTTCACCATTGTTTATTTCAGTTTTTCCCATTGTTAGGCAAGAAGATATTTAAATGATTTAGCAGTAATATTGAAAGAATAAAGATATTTATAAAGCCTTAGTGTGAAAATATATTTCAATCGGATTATGCAACACTCATTTGTTGCCCTGGAGTAGCCTGTTTATTATTAAACTGCTTTAGTCCTCTGGGCTGTCATAGCAAAACACCATAGACTGAGAATCTCACAAATCTCAGAAGTGTGTTTCTCAGTCTGGAGGGTGTGAAGTCTGAGACCAAGGTGCCAGTAGATTGTCTAGCTGGCGCCCCCTCTTCTTATGTCCTCCTGCAGCAGAAAGGGCCAGGGAGCTCTACGGAATCCCCTTTATGATGATTTTCATCCCACTGGTAACTGTCCTCATGTCCCAACTATCTCCAAAATGATGTCATCCTCTACAAGCATCACAGTAATGGTTCAGTATCTATAAATAAATTTAGGGGACATAAAAATGTTCGTAAAAGATCAAGTATTGTATACTGAATATATACAGTGAGCTCTTGAACAAGTCAGCCATCTAGAGAAAAGGCTCCATTTTAAAATCTATATCAATGGGAAAGACATGTGAAAGAAGATTTTTTTTTTGCACTCCCTGGGATTTCCTGTCTTTTCAACCTCAAAAACAGTCTCTTGGTCACTTGTGGAACATTTCATACACAGATGGAAGTGCAGCATGATTGATTACAATGCTTCTTGCCTCATTATAGAAACCAAGTTATTGCTGAGAAGAGCACCACAAGACAGGCATAATTCAATGCAATTAAACTTTGATAGTTTCAGTTTACTAATGAAACCAACTCTTACTGGCTCAGATTTTAAATTTTTTAATATTCGTTTTTGGATAGAAAAATAAATTCAACTGGAAAACATAAGTTCATTCCCATGATATTGATTAATTTAACAACCTCATTTATTGTCAGATTTTGTTACTAATGACTAGACATTCCGGAGTATTTTGCCAGCCTTGAAACAAATGGACAAGTGAAAAACAGAACTGTAACTCTATGTTACATCATAGACAAAGTGTAAGGATAGAATGAGTTAATAAATGCCATGTATTTATCATGCTTAGGGTATAAAAGGAATTTGTGCATTCAGTTCTTAACTTCTTGGCTTTTACTATTTATTGTAATATAACATATACCTTTTAAAAAGAAAAGTTCATAGAAGTTAAAGGTATAGAATAGTAAGAATTTATAAATGAGATGAAATATGAAATGTCTCTTACCACCCAGAATTTCCAGCTGCATTTTTATTAATATTCACTTTCCACCAGGCCAGTCTTCTAGAAAGGAAATTTTCATGGTTATTGAATCCAAGAAATATGCAAAAATGATGCTTAAGACATGACAAACATCAAACAACATATTCATTAGCATTTCCTAAAGTGAAGTCTCTACCATCAATTTGTCAAGCAGGATAGTTGGATCAAATGAGTTTATAGCAGCTGTGTTGAAATAGATCAGCCAGTGCCCACCTGAGGAAAGAGAAGTAGTACATATTCTGAGAAATGCTAAAATAGTGCTGCTCATGGAACATTATAATTATGATTTCTGTCCTTCCTTTGTCCTTATTAAAGATGATGCTTTTATATCTTTGTGGTTTATTTTGAAAAGGAAACATTGCAATCCAGTCAGGATACACTGCATCCGAGGTAAATACTCCTTGCTCACCTCCAAGCCCCAGGTAACCCACTCGTCCCACTTCCACCCATCAGCCAGTCAGAGCAGGTGCTGCTCCAGGCTGGGGAGGATGCCTAGGTCACACTCCAGGTCCCCAGGTTAATTGTGCCTGCTGCCAGCATCTCCACTCCCCAGAGTGCAATCCAGTGAGGACATACTGTGCCCCAGTCCAGGGAAGACACACTGCTCATCAGAATTCAACAGAGTGCAAAGAACACCCAAAGCAAAGCTCTACGGGGCAAAGGCCACACATCTGAAATTCTCTAAATTAATTCTATCACATGAGAGAGATTCTCTATATTCAGCCCAAAGATAAGTAAACCCCCTTTTTACAATCCTTTTCCTTTCAATTATTAGTTACTGTAGAGTAACTTTTCCATATAGCCACCCCCAAAACCTATACAAATTCAGAGACTATACCACTCACCCTCACAAATCACCAAGATACTAAATCATAAAAGTGCACTACCATACTAATATTCACCCCCTGTTCACTCCCTGTACTGTCTAATAGCCTCATCTAGGAAATAACAATAAAACAAGTGTAACCAACACCAAGGTAAATACTAGTAATAACTGCCTGAGAGTAGTGATACCAATAAATTCAGTTCAGTCAAAAACATACAGAAATTGAAAAAGGTCTTAAGAGATAAAACAACAATGCCCAAGTCAAAGTGCAAATCTATGAGAAACAAAACCAAGAAAACAAATCTTCCAGTGAAAGAATTAACCCCATAATGATAGACTCGAACCAGAACAAACCCACCGAAAATAGCCAAGAAAGCCTGACCCAAGATAACTTTTTTTTTTTTTTTTTTTTTTTTTTTTAAGGGAGAAAGGAAGGTTTTTCAGCTTACGGTTCCAGAGGGAAGGTACAGTCTCTCCAAAGAGAGGTGGCATGGCTGGTTGACCAAAGCTGGAGGAGGCTAAGTCACCGCAGACATCTTGGAAGCTGAGAGCTGCAAGACTGCTTGCAGCAAAGGCTGACTTCTCCTAGAGGTAGGGTGGGGCTAATCCACCTCAAGGCCCACCCCTTGTGACTGACTTCCTCCAGTGAGGCTCCACCTCTCAAGGTGCCATGACCTTGCCAAACACATGGGAGACACATTTCAAATGATGACATTCCACCCCTGGCCCCCACAGGCTCATTGCCATCTCATTATATAAACCATATTCAGTCCAACATTAAAAGTTTTCATAGACTACAATGGTAGTCCCAACAGTCCAAAAGTCCAAAGTCCAAAGCTTCCTGTAAAATCAAAATACAAGTTACATACTTCTAACATACAATGGCACAGAATAAACATTCCCATTCCAAAAGGAAGGAATGGGGGCATATCCAGGAAAGATTGGTCCATAACAAGACTGAAAACCAGCAAAACAAACTTCAAATCTTGTAGCTCCAAGTCCAACAGGTGAGCCTCTTGTTGAAATCATCTCAGTTCCAAAGGGCTTTGGTTCCACCCCTCCAATGCAGCTGCCCATAGAATACGTTGGTCTCTTGAGCTGACTCCTCCCAGGGTATACAGGTCTCCTTGGCAGGTGTCCCACATCTCTAACATCTTTACTTCTCAATAGCAAACCAGGCTTTAACTCCACAGCACAAACTGCCCTTCTTAGGCCTCTAAACTGCAGGCTTCTTGCCTCATGATGCCTGGATTCTGCCAATTTTTGAAATCTTGGAGGAGGACTCCGTGATCTCTTCCCTCTTGCACAAGATAACAACTTTCAAAGCATGATCATTACCATGATCAGTACTATGAAAGAGGAAATCCTGGAAGGTTAAATAACCACATCAACCATTTTGAACAGGAACACAACAGACACTTGGAGGAGTTGAGAAAAACAGTTCAAGAAACAAAAACAGGCATAGAGCAGTTAAAACAGACTCAAGCAGAGTTTAAAACTAAACTAAAAGACAAGTTATCCTCAACCCAGAAATCAACAGAGTCTTATCAGCAGAACAAATGAAGCAGAAAATAGAATTTCAGTCCTTGAAGACAAAGTGGAAGTATTAACCAGCTCAATGGAAGAGGTTGTTAAATCCAAATACTTGAGAGAAATATTCAAGAATTATGGGACACCCTGAAGAAGTCTAACATGCACATTCATGGAATACCAGAGCAAGAATCCCAAAATACCACCCGTGAGGAAATTTTTCAAATTATCATCAAGGAAAACTTTCCTCATCTAAAAAAAATGTACAAGAGGCATTCCATACTCCAAACAGATATGACCAAAATAGAAACTCGCCATGGCAAATAATAGTTAAAACACTCCACATTCAAGATAAAGAACTGGTGCTGAGAGCTTCAAGGGAGAAAAAACAAGTCACTTTTAAAGGTAAACCTATTAAAATAACCAATGACTTCTCAATGGAAACACTAAAAGCAAGAAGAGCTTAGAGAGATGTACTTCAAGTATTGAATGAGCAAAAATGCCAACTTAGGCTTATATACCCTGCAAAACTATCAGTCATGATCGAGGGAGAAAGAAAAATCTTCCAGCACAAAGACAACTTGAAGGGATACATGTCCACCAAACCAGGCTTCAAAAAATGCTAGAAATGATACTCCAGCTTGAAGAAAAAAACAGGCATATCCAGAACAGAAGGGAAGTATAATACTACCAAAACCTAAAAGTGAAACAATAAACTTACAAAAGCCACTAAACGTAATAAATGTTGTGGGAACCAGTTCCCACTCATGCATCCATTCACTAACTCAAACACACACAGCTGCTGGCTGTGATGAAAGCAGGTTCCAGCCGTCTCCACCTCTGCCTCTATCCCCCAGAGACTCAGCACTGGGACAGGGAGATTGTCAGAAGCAGATCTCTCTTTACTGGGGGGAGAAAAGGAACTTTTATAGACAAAGGCCACCAAAGCGCGAAACAGGCATCCAATTGTATCACAAGGTCAAGACATCCTGCAGGTGCTAATGGTCAAGTTCAATGTCACTCAGCACAGGGGCAGGTAGATACCTGAAAGCCAATTAGGGCTCTCTGTGAAGTCATCAGGTTATGCCCAAGACCCTTGCCCTCAGTGCCATAATTAGTCCCATGTGCTCAGCCATGCCCTGGGGAAAATCCTGGGCAGGCCCAACAAATGTCTGGAATTAAAAATAGTTTCTCCATTATAACATTAAGTGTTAATGGAATTAACACACTGATCAAGAGACACAGATTACAATCTTGGATTAAAAATCACAATCCATCAATCTGCTGCCTGCAGGAAACCCATCTCACCACAAAAGATAGGCACATCCTAAAAATAAAAGGCTGGTCAAAAATTCTGCAAGCTAATGGAACCAGAAAACAGGCAGGGGTAGCCATTATGATATCAGACAAAGTGGACTTCAAACCAAAGAAAATTATAAGAGACACAGAGGAATACTACATTTTAGTCACTGGTACAGTTTACCAGGAAGACTTCACAATACTGAACATATATGTACCCAATATGGTCCCCCCACATTCATTAAGCAAACCCTACAATGTCTAAAGCAAGAAATCAATCCCATAATGATAATTCTTGGGGATTTCAACACCACCCTCTCAACATGGGATAGATCTACAGGTAAAAAACTTAACAGAGACACTTTGGAGCTTAATCAAACCCTTACTGAAAAATGGACTTTACAGATCTCTATCGAACTTTTCATCCACACACCAAAAAATACACATTTTTTTTCAGCAGCACATGGCCCTTTCTCCAAAATAGATCACATATTGGGCCACAAAATGAATCTACACATATACAAAAAAGTTGAAAATCTAACCTGTGCCCTATCAGACCACCACGGCCTAAAGCTGGACATCCACAACAAAAAAAAGCAACAGAAAATACATTAACTTTGGAAACTTAACACTATGATGCTGAATGAGAACTGGATTCAGGAAGAAATTACAAAGGAAATTCAAGATTTCCTGAAAATGAATGATAATGAAAATACAATTTACCAAAATCTCTGGGACACAATGGAAGCTGTCCTAAGAGGTAAGATCATAGCTCATAATGCGTACATCAAAAAAAAAAAATGGAAACATCAGAAATAAACAACTTAACAATCCAGCTTAAAGCTTCAGAGATACTAGAGCAATCTGATCCCAAAAGCAGTAGAAGGGAGGAGGTTAGCAAAAGCAGGGGAGAAATATCTGAAATCGAGATTAGGAAAATGATACAGAAAATCAACCAGTCAAAAAGCTGGTCCTTTGAAAAAATCAATAAGATTGATGCACCCCTAGCTAAATTAACCAAAAGCAAGAGAGAGAAAAGCCAAATTAACAAAATTAGAAATGAAAATGGAGGTATCACTACTGATACCAAAGAAATCCAGAGAATTAAAATGTCATATTTCAAAAACTTATACTCTGTGAAGTTTGACAATACAAAAGAGATGGACGAATTCCTAAGTAAACACAACTTATCTAAATTGATTCAGAAGGTTGTGAATTATTTAAATAGTCCTATAACATATGAGGAAATCGAGGAAGTAATCTCGAATTTTCCCACCAATAAATGTCCTGGACCAGATGGATTCAGCACAGAGTTCTACCAGACATTTAAGGAGCTAATGACACCAATGCTCCTTAAACTGTTCCATCAAATAGCAAAGGAAGGAACACTACCAAATTTCTTCTATGAAGCTAATATTGTCTTAATCACAAAACCTAATAAAGATACGCTTAAAAAAAAACTACAGGCCAATCTCTGATGAACACAAATGCAAAGATTCTCAACAAAGTCTTAGCAAATCAGATTCAAAAACATATCAAAAAGATCATCCATGGGGATCAAGTAGGCTTTATCCCCGGCACACAAGGTTGGTTCAACATATGCAAATCAATAAATGTAATTCACCATATAAACCAGTCCAAAGTTCAAGACCACATGATAACTCTCGATAGATGCAGAAAAAGCTTTTGACAAGATCCAACAGCCTTTTATGATCAAAACCCTAGAGAAAGTTGGAATGGAAGGAACCTTTATCAATATAACAAAAGCTGTATATAACAAGCCAACAGCAAGGATTATACTTAATGGGGAAAAACTTGTAGCATTCCCACTTTGATCAGGAACTAGACAAGGCTGTCCACATTCACCACTTCTATTCAATATTGTACTTGAAGTCTTAGCTGAAGCTATAAGACAAGAAGGGGACATAAAAGGGATTCAAATCGGCAAGGAAGAAGTCAAGTAATCTCTCTTTGCAGATGTCATGATCTTATATCTGAGTGATCCCAAAAACTCCACCAGAAAGCTCCTGGAACTAATACATAAGTACAGCAGAGTGGCAGGATACAAAATAAATATGCAAAAATCAGTGGCCTTCTTATATGCCCAGAATGAAAGAAGTGAAAAAGACCTGAGAGAAACAATCCCCCCAAAAATGAAATACCTTGGTATAAACCTAACCAAGGAAGTAAGAGACCTTTATAATGAAAACTTTAAAACCCTAAAGAAAGAAATTGCAGAAGACACCAGAAGGTTGAAAGACTTCCCATGTTCCTGGATTGGCAGAATCAACATCATAAAAATGACCATCCTACCAAAGGCAATATACAGATTCAATGCTATACCAATTTAAAATCCCAAAGCAATTCTTTAAAGAGGTTGACCAAACAATCTCAAAATTCATATGGAGGCACAAAAGACTCAGGATAGCAAAACAATCCTGAGTAACAAAAACACAGCTGGAGGTATCACCATACCAAACCTTAGTCTACACTACAAATACATAGTTGTAAAAACAGCCTGGTACTGGCTCCAAAATAACACAAAGATCAATGGATAAGGGTTGAAGACCCAGATATAAGCCCACACAACTACAGCCATTTGATCTTGACAAAAGGGCCCAACAAAATCCAATGAAAAAAAACAGCATCTTCAACAAATGGTGCTGGCAAAACTGAATCTACACATGCAGAACATTAAAACTGGACCTGTACTTGTCACCATGTACATGAATTAATTCCAAATGGATCAAGGACCTCGATATAAGGCCAGAGACTATAAAAACCATAGTTGAAAGGGTAGGGAACTCCCTCGAGCTGATTGGGCTAGGCCAACAGTTCCTAAACGGACATCCAATAACACAGTCACTACAACCAACACTCAACAGATGGGATATTGTGAAATTAAAGAGCTTTTGTTCAGATAAAGAGATTGTAACTCAAGCACAAAGGCAACCCACAGGAACGGGGGAAAGTGTTCACAAACCACATATCTGATAGATCTCTATTATCCAGAGTGCACAAAGAACTTAGAAAACTAAACACCAAGGAAACAAATGGGCCAATTAAAAATGGGCCTTGGAACTTAAAAGAAACTTTAACAAGGACAAAATTAAAATGTCTAACAAATATCTTAAAAAATGCTCCACATCCTTAGCCATCAGGGAAATGCAAATCAAAACTTCCCTGAGATATCATCTCACCCCTGTCAGAATGGCAAAAATCCACAATACAAATAACTCCAAGTGCTGGAGAGGATGTGGACAGAAGGGTACTCTTTACATTGCTGGTGGGAGTGCAGGCTTATGCCACCACTCTGGCAAGCTGTGTGGCAATTGTTAAAGAAGTTAAAGATTGAAATGCCATATGACCCTACTAGTCCACTTCTGGGAATAATCCCCTATACAACAAAAGTTAACCTTGATAGCACAAGCACAACCATGTTCATAGCACACTGTTGACAACAGCAAAGTCATGGAATCAACCCAAATGCCCAACAGTTGACAAGTGGAAAAGGAAATGTGGTGTATTTATACAATAGAATAGTACTCAGATATCAAAAATGATAGATTAATGAAATTTACCTGGAAATGGATGGAAGTAGAAAAAATTATACTAAGTGAAGTATCCCAGACACAGAAAATTAAGTGCTGTATGTACTCCCTAATAGGTGGATCCTAGTACCAAACCCACTTAGAGACACACTCAAAGAAAAATCTCTGTAATACCTACAGTAATTACAAAGATTATAAACAGAAAGGAAGGGGAAGGAGGGCCCTGCCAGAAACAAGGAGAGAGGGGATCATGCTACAGCAGGGAATATAGGTCACCATCAAGTACTGCAAGTAAGTAATGAGACATCTGGTTAAGCTCACAGGCTTTCCTTCCTGGTCACTTGCAACTGATGGGGTTTGATCTCAACAGAAAGGGAGGGCATAGAGTCTGCAGATCAAAGGTAATCATTCTGCAAATGGGAGACTGACCTCCTTCATCACGGTCTCCTACTCTTATTCTATCTACGTTTGAGTCTGTTCTTATAAGATTCTATTTTAACAGCCTTTTATCTCTGGCCAGGAGGTGACATCCAATACCCATCAGGATGGAGCCAAGGGCAGTGCAGGAACAACAAAACTGGAAGAAGAAAAAAAAAGAATAATAAACCATAATTCGGAACATCAGAGACCCTATATTAATAACCAGGAACCAGGCCAGCGTAATCTCTCCCCATCCTAAAGCTCAGGGAAATTTGCGGAAGAGGGTGAGGTAAGATTATAAGAACCTAAAGATGGGGAGGAGCAACGATATGCAAGATACTCCACACACGTTAGGGCCAAAGTAATCATAATAGGACTTTGCATGACCTGCACGATAACCAACATGTCATTGAACCACCAAAGTCTAGCATGGATCACAGGCTTTAAGATCCTTAGAGTCAAGGGATTAATAGCTACAATTGTATTCCTATACTAAAGGGGAACATAAAAAATAGCTCTAGGCAATGCTACTGAGTCCTTACACCTCATCAGAGAGGAGGACCCAGAGGGAAGTTTGACATGCACACTAAAGGATGCTCCAGGAATGGGGTGGGGCACTGAGAGAAAGGGAGGGGGGGGAAGAAAGGGGTAAAGTGGGAATGGAGTAAGGGGATGGGTGGAGGGAGGGAGGGGAATGGGGTACCTATCGAGTTTGTATGAGTGGAAAAAATAAATAAAAAAAATTTAAATCTATGAGATTTGGCATGTAACAAAAATGGCTTCTTTATATCACCTTAGGATTCTTAAAATAAGAAAATATTAAAAATGTACATTATTACAGAACATAATAAAACATTTCAAATATAATTATAGCTACATCCTCTAGAAATTCACTGAACCATGTCAACAAAAACTTTAAGAAGCATATACCAAAGCATATAATTTTTGTTGACACAATGATAAAGGTATTAATATTTAAAAGGTGGAGAAAATGGAATGAAATTAAAAATAACTCACGGTTGTAAACATACAAATCATATGATGAGGTCATGTTCTCAATAAAAAAATTGCTGATTTAATAGTCATGCATCAAATATATGTTGTTCACAAAATGTGCATTAAATATATATGTGTGATATATGTGTATGTGCATTAATATACTTATCTAAATATACTAATATGTGAATATTAAAAGAGATGTTAAACCTCTGTTAAAATTAACTTGTTATATTTGGTGTCTTATGAAATAAAAATTGGTTATACTTCAGAAAAAGAAAAGGAAACATGATTTTGTTCATTAAGTTGGCACTTCCTGTACAAATGGATTACAATCTGACCTACTGGCGTTAGTTTAGATCCATGATGGAATTTGCCATATCTTCCTTTTGTTATTGTTGTAGTTGTTTCTGAAACCTTTTTCGGTTGGTACTGAATAGCAACAAGTACTATCACTAACCCTTATCAGAACAAAGCAGATGCTCCCAGCCTGTGTAATTCCTGCCCTGGATGTTAGACAATTGCAGGATCCTAATGTCTGTCTCTTGTGCGATCGCAAATGGTAGCACCTGTTCTCCTTTGTCTGCTTTAGACTGCTATGTGAAGGGGAAAGAGTACATGAATGTTAAATGAAAATGAAGACTACCAAAATAAGTAGGCGTGCCTTTCCAGCTTCAGAGATAGAAACATTAAATCAAGACACCGAAAGCCCTGGTTTTTATTTAAATTTATGATAGACTTTTTTATATAGACAAAGGACAAGCACACTAAAAACAAACTGATTCTGATAATTTGTGTGATTTTCAACTTGAAAATGTACTTGTACCTGCCCAGAAACTCAAAACTCCAATGAACTTATAGTCTTTAGACTAAATTTTAATTCTTAAACAGATATGGAAATTAAATGATAAATGTCCAGCTCTCCCCTTATGTAAATATATTGAGTGCTACCCATTGGAATTGTATAAACTGTATAAATCAAATGGATGAATGACCATTAATAATCAGATATTACTATTATTGAGAAAAGATGTTTTAAAATGAGGATGAAAATGCCTATTTTTATAGATTTTGTACATTTCAGTAAGTATTGGATTAAAATTATAATCATTTCTGTGTAAAATTTCTATTTTCACATCCTTAAGGAATATTTTTTTCTCTTTCAAACAAAGACAGTCTCTTTATTTAGACTAAGTTACCCTTGAAATCATGACTATCCTGCTCAGGCTTCCAAGCATTGTGATTACAGTCATGAATACAAAGCTGTAATTTTTGTTAAGTTAAAATATTATACTTAATTCTAAAATTTAAGATGAGCATAAACATCAAAACCAATTGAATCTTATCATCCAAAATATAGTTATTGACTCAAAATACCTTTTCAAACTCTTAATTTTATTTGCCAATATGTGTAATTCTTTTTAAAAAAAAACTTATTTGGTTATTGTTTAGTGTGTGTGTGTGTGTGTGTGTGTGTGTGTGTGTGTGTGTGTGTGCATCAGAGGACACAGGTCACCGCAGTTTCCACCTGATGTTTTTATGTGGGACTTTGGTCCAACGTCTGGACCTTCCGCTTGTGCGACAGAGTCTTAACTCCTGAACCATCGCTCCAACAACATGATCTTCAGTTCTTAAAGAGTGTTATTACTAACCTTAAATTTGCAAGTCAAAAGCATATATTGATATATTAAAATTAGTTGTGCATATATTTTTTCTCACTTTTTAGTCAGGTATTACATTTTTGTATATTTTAACAAGTTATAAAAATAATTTTTCACTGTGTTTCCTGAGATGTGGATGCAGTGTGATGCAGCTTCATGCCTCTGTCGCTTAGACTGGTGCCATGCTCTCCCTAACGTGATGGACTCTAGATATCCCTGGGAACTGAATACACAAATAAACTCCTTTCCCTTATATGACTTTAATTACAATATTAGAAGCAACACAGTACTGCACATTACTAATGTACCCCTAATGGATTAAGGGGTGAACATATATATTCATCATATCTATGTATGAAACTCTAAAATAAAACATATTCCTAATGAATAAAATACTATTATTTGCTATATTGATATTGTATCATACTGACTTTTGAATATCTTTATACTCACAGATAAGTGAAGCTCACAGTTTTTTGTCCTATAAGCTTCTTTTTGCAATGTCATTCAATAGTGAGATCACAACCGACTACCTTGCAGACAAGACTTAAGTGTGGATTGATTGGCAAGAGGTAAATATAACCCCCCTCCCCAATCACAGAGTTCATGGAATAGTGCAGAAGAAGGATTGCCAAGAGCCAGAGAGTAGGAACAATGCACCAAAACAGTGTCTTCTGGGCATGACAGGGTCTTGTGCCTCATGAATTCACTGCAGCAGTGCAAGACCTACTTGTGATTGGGCCTGATAATATTTCATGATGAGGGAGAAGGACTCATGAAGCAGTACATTTCCCTGAAGAGCTATCGATGGATAATGCTGGCTGTGGGTTGAAGATCCACTTTTTTCAGTGGTGAAGCCACTGTTATGTCTCTTGTGATTCAACAAGTGGCCTGACACATGCTAGGACTGGGCATTCTCACTAAGCTCAGGAGGCCACACTTGCATGAAAAGATTTGAATGTAGAAGGGAGACTGATAGAACAAAGTTCCAGTGGGAGAATGAGGGGGTGTAAGATAGAGCAATATAGGCTGAAATGACTTAAATTCATTGAATATATGCATGAAACTGTTCGAGAAAACAAATAAGAAAAATATAACTGTACACATGGAAGCTTTTTAGGTATCAAAAAATAGTTCCCAGTCCAGAATCATGCAAAAGGCTCTAGTTAAGTCTAGTGAGAAAAATAAAGGAAGATAGAGGGGAGAGCAATCAGAGTGCATTGTATACATGCATGAAATAGTCATAGGAATTGATTCATCAGTAAGGAAATGTTGAAAAAAATAAACTTACAAAAAGTATTTCCTACACATAAAATCACTTTGTCATGTCCATCCTTCCAATGTCCAGAAAATGTAATATATATGAGCATGAAAACACATTGCATTTTTATATTGCACGTTTTTTTTCCATGAGCAACAGATTTTTATTGCTTCATATACATTGCCGAAATATAGTAGATTGCTCTTTATATGACAGTAGTGAGAATATTACAACTTTATTATTATTATTATTTCTGCTCATACAAACTTAACAGGTACACTGGTCCCCTCCCTCCCTCCACCTTCCCCCCCGACCCCTTTGCTCCCCTTTCCCCTTCTCCCTCCCTCCCATCCCCCAGTGCCTCCCCCTGCAATCCCCAGAGCATCCTTTAATGTGTATGCCAAACTCTCCTCTGGGTCCTCCTCTCCGATGAGGTGCAAGGGCATTTCCCAGAACCCTTTCCTCTGTGTCCCACTTAAGCATAGGAACACTACTGTGACTGTCAGTCTCTAGCCTCCAAGGATCCTAGTGCCTTTAGTCCATGCTAGACTTTGTGGGGTCAATAATGTGTTGGACATAGTACAGGTCATGCAAAGTCCTATTATGATTGCTTCTGCCCTAACTTGTGTGGAGTATCTTACATATTACTCCTCCCATCCTTGTGCTCTTACAATCGTACTGCCCCTTCTTCCGCAAATTTCCCTGAGCTTCAGGATGGAGAGAGATTAGGCTGGCCTAGCTCTGGGTGGGTTGATATAGAGTCTCTGATGTTCTGAATTATAGTTTGTTGATTTTTTGGGGGGGAGGATTTGCTGCTCCTGCAATGCCTTTGGCTCCATTTTGATGGGTATTTTGTGCATGTATGTGTATCAGAATACATTGTGTGTGTCCCTGTGGAGGACCAAGGATGACTTTCAGAAACCATCCTGGATTGCTTCCGCCTTTTATTTGCTTCCCTAGGGATTTCTTAGGTTCTCCCCACCAAGACGAGAAGCAGGCTGCCACGATTCTGCCTGGCTTTTTTCCCAAGGAACCTAGTATCTGAACTCAGGACCTTCTGCTTGTGAAGCAGAGTCTTATTTTTCTCTTTAAAAAAATGTATAATAAAGAGCTAATGTGACCAGATAATAAATTTCAGGGGACAAGCCTTTGACTTGCAAGTAAAAGGATGCATGTTTTGATCCCAGACTCCATGTAAAAAAAGTCAGGCAGAAATGGTGGGGCCTGCGCCTGCAGCTCTGGAAATTAGAGCCTGGGAAACCACAGATCAAAGCAATAAGTAAGTAGAGTAATCCAGGATGATTCTTGAAGTCACCCTCGAGTCTCTACAGACACACACAGTGCCCTCTTCTACATACAGAAATACACCTACTCCCACCCACTTACACCCACACCTACACAAGCTAAGAAAAAAAAGCTAAAATATGTAGTTTTAATTAAGAAATATTGTGTTTACTACTTGGGTGACATGGAAAAAAAAACTCATAAATTTCAGTAGTAATGATTCCTAGTTTTGTCTCGGTTTGAAATGTGTCCCCCTTAGGCTCCTGTGTTTGGGAAAGTCAGGGTACCTTTAGGAGGTAGAGACTTGCTGGAGGAAGGCAATCCTATGGGATAGGCTTTGAGGCTGATTAATTCTGTCCAACTTCTGGAAAAGCCTGCTCTTGCAGTTGGTAGTTTTGCAGGTCTCAGCCTCCTTGATGGACAGGATTTAGGCCACCTCCAGTTTCTGCTTCCAGCTATACCTTTTCTGCCATGAAACTGTATCTCCCCTTTGGAACCATAAGCTGAATAACTCTTCCTTTCTCCTCTTATGTTGTTTGATCCTGAGTGTGTCTCAGCATCAGAGAATAGTAACTAGCCAAAATACTGACTTCCATTAAAAGGAGAAAAGGAGGCAGAGAAGTACCTGTCATGTGTATGTTCAAGGCATGAAACACTTTTTTCATTCTTAGTGAGCTAAAATGCTTGTGTGATGATTCGAGATGTGTCCCCCACAGTCTCTTGTGTTTGGCAAGGTCATGGACCCTTGAGAGGTGGAGCCTTGCTGGAGGCAGGCAGTCACAAGGGGCAGGCCTTGAGGTGGATTAGTCCCATCCTACCTCGAGGAGAAGTCTGCCTTTTCAGCAAGGAATCTGCAGCTATCAGCTTCCAAGATATCTGCAGTGACTTAACCTCCTCCACCTTTGGCCAACCAGCCATGCCGCCTCTGCTGTGAGAAATTATCTTCCCCCTGGAACTGTAAGATGAATAAATCTCCTTTCTCCCATAAGTTGTTTGACTTTGGGTGTTGTCTCACAGCAATAGTTAAGAGTAACTGCTGTAGAAATTGGTACCGAGTAGTGGGGTATTGCTGTGAGATTAAGAACAGTTGGTACCACAACGTGAAGTTGTTTGTAAAGGTGAGAGACATTGGTACCCGCAGTACGCACAATGCTGTGATGTGGCTAGTGTGCCTTTTTAGTTGTCTTCAAAGAATCAGACAGGAAGAAGCAAAAACTGTAAGATCTAATGTTGAAAAACACAATGCCAAACACAAACAGTTAAACCAGGAAGAAGCAGAGAACAAAATGGCTATTAAAGAGATAATCTCCATTTGTAAATCAAAGCCTGCTCTCAACTTGAATAGGAGAGACCCTAGCTTGAAGGCAAGATCCTCAGAGAAGGCTCCCACCTATAAGAATGCAAATCCTTTTGAAAGGGTAGAGTTCCAAAGAAAAGGCCACTTCTTCCATAAAACAACTGTCCAGTTGTGAAAGGGCTTTCTCCCGTGGTCAGCATATAAAAGCGGAATCAGCTGTGATTCAAGGGGCCCAGTCCTGACAAAGTTGTCCATGTGGTGGTTCTGGTTTTAGAGATATCAATGATGCAGGAGGGAGGAGAGCATGGAGCCCTCCCTCAAGATTTCAAAAAATGGCCTTCCTTCCCCTCCACTCTGCCGCCAGGGATGCGCACACGGTCCAGCCAGGCCTCACCATGCTGCGACCCAGGTAAGATCGGTCCCCGCCCACCCCCAGAGCCCCAGGTCAAATAATTCAGTTTAGTGAAAAATGCACAGAAATTAAAAGATCTTAAGACTTAAACCAACAATGCCAAAGTCTAAGTGCAAATCCATGAGACACAACACTCAAGTAAACAAATCTCCCACTGAAGGAATTAATCCCATAATGTTAGACTCCAACCAGAACAAACCCATGGAAAATAGCCAAGAAAGCCTGACTCAGGATAACGACCTTCCAAATATGATCATTACCATGTTCAATACTATGAAAGAGGAAATCAGGGAGGAATTAAATAATCGAATCAATCGCTTTGAGGAGGAACACAACAGACACATGGAGGAGTTGAGAAAAACAGTGCAAGAATCAAAAACTGGCATAGAGCAGTTAAAGCAGACTCAAGCAGAGTTTAAAACTGAGCTAAAAGACAAGTTATCTTCAACCCAGAACTCCACAGAGAGTCTTATCAGCAGAGCTAGGGAAGCAGAAAACAGAATTTCAGATCTTGAAGATAAAGTGAGAGTATTAACCAGCTAAATGGAAGAGATTGTTAAAGCCAAAAAGATGCTTGAGAGAAATATCCAGGAGATATGGGACACCCTGAAGAAGCCCAACATGCGTATTCATGGAATACCAGAGCAAGAATCTCAAAATACCACCCGTGAGGAAATTTTCCAAACAATCATCAAGGAAAACTTTCCTCATCTAAAAAAAGAGAAGCCCATCCATATACAAGAGGCATTCCGCACCCCAAACAGATATGACCAAAACAGAAGCTCGCCATGTCAAATAATAGTCAAAACACTCCACATTCAAGATAAAGAACTGGTGCTGAGAGCTTCAAGGGGGAAAAAACAAGTAACTTTTAAAGGTAAACCTATTAAAATAACAAATGACTTCTCAATGGAAACACTAAAAACAAGAAGAGCTTGGAGAAACATACTTCAAGTATTGAATGAGCAAAAATGTCAACCTAAGCTGCTTTACCCTGCAAAACTATCAGTCATGATCGAGGGAGAAAGAAAAATCTTCCAGCACAAAGACAACTTGAAGGGATACATGTCCACCAAACCAGGCCTTCAAAAAATGCTAGAAATGATACTCAAGCTTGAAGAAAAAAACAGGCATATGCAGGAGAGCAGAAGGCAAGTATAACACCATTAAAAGCAAAGCAATATACTTATAAAAACTACTAAACATAATAAATGTCTGGAATCAAAAATAGTTTCACCATTATAACACTAAATGTTAATGGAATTAACTCACCAACCAAGAGACACAGATTACAAACTTGTATTAAAAATCACAATCCATCAATCTGCTGCCTGCAGGAAACCCATCTCACCACAAAAGATAGGCACGCTCTAAAAATAAAAGGCTGGTCAACAATTCTACAAGTTAATGGAAGCAGAAAACAGGCAGGGGTAGCCATTATGATATCAGACAAAGTGGACTTCAAACCAAAGAAAATTATAAGAGACACGGATGGATACTACATTTTAGTCACAGGTACAATTCACCAGGAAGACTTCACAATACTGAACATATATGCACCCAATACGGGCCCCTCCACATTCATTAAGAAAACCCTACAGCGTCTAAAGCAAGAAATCAACCCCCAAACGATAACTCTTGGGGACTTCAACACCGCCCTGTCAACATGGGATAGATCAACAGGTCAAAAGCTTAATAGAGACACTTTGGAACTTAATCAAACCCTGAAAGAAATGGACCTTACAGATCTCTATCAAACTTTTCACCCACGTACCAAAGAATATACATTTTTCTCGGCAGCACACGGAACTTTCTCCAAAATAGATCACATACTGGGCCACAAAACGAATCTACACATGTACAAAAAAGTTGAAATTCTAACCTGTGCCCTGTCAGACCACCACGGCCTAAAGGTGGACATCCACAACACAACAAACAAGAGAAAATACACTCACTCCTGGAAACTTAACAATATGATGCTGAATGAGAACTGATTCAGGAAGAAATTAAAAAGGAAATTCAAGATTTCCTGAAAGTGAACGATAATGAAAATACAACTTAACAAAATCTCTGGGACACAATGAAAGCTGTTCTAAGAGGTAAGTTCATAGCTCTTAATGCCTACATCAAAAAAATGAAAACATCAGAAATAAACAACTTAACAATGCAGCTTAAAGCTTTAGAGAAACTAGAGCAATCTGATCCCAAAAGTAGTAGAAGAGAGGAGATTAGCAAACTAAGGTGAGAAATATCTGAAATCGCGATTAAGAAAACGATAGAAAAAATCAACCAGTCAAAAAGCTGGTTCTTTGAAAAAATCAATAAGATTGATACACCCCTAGCTAAATTAACCAAAAGCAGGAGAGAGAAAACCCAAATTAACAAAATCAGAAATGAACATGGAGTTATCTCTACTGATACCCAAGAAATCCAGAGAATTATAGCATCATATTTCAAAAACTTATATTCTGTGAAGTTTGACAACACAAAAGAGATGGATGAATTTCTAAGTAAACACAACCTACCTAAATTGAATCAGGAAGTTGTGAATTATTTAAATAGTCCTATAACATATAAGGAAATTGAAGAAGTAATCTCAAATCTTCCCACCAAAAAATGTCCTGGACCAGATGGATTCAGCACAGAGTTCTACCTGACATTTAAGGAGTTAATAACACCAATACTCCTTAAACTGTTCCATCAAATAGCAAAGGAAGGAACACTACCAAATTACTTCTATGAAGCTAATATCGTTTTAATCCCAAAACCTAATAAAGATTCACTTAAAAAAGAAAACTATAGGCTGATCTCTCTGATGAACACAGATGCAAAGATTCTCAACAAAGTCTTAGCAAATCGGATTCAAAAACATATTAAAAAGATCATTCATGGGGACCAAGTAGGCTTCATCCCTGGCACACAAGGTTGGTTCAACATACGCAAATCAATAAATGTAATTCATCATGTAAACCAGTCCAAAGTCCAAGACCATATGATACTCTCGATAGATGCAGAAAAACCTTTTGACAAGATCCAGCAACCTTTTATGATCAAAACGCTGGAGACAGTAGGAATGGCAGGAACCTTTATCAATATAAAAAAAGCTGTATACAACAAGCCCACAGCAAGGATTATGCTCAATGGGGAACAATTGGAAGCATTCCCACTTTGATCAGGAACTAGACAAGGCTGTCCACTCTCACCACTTCTATTCAATATTGTACTTGAAGTCTTAGCTGACGCCATAAGACAAGAAAGGGACATAAGAGGGATTCAAAGTGGCAAGGAAGAAGTCAAACTATCCCTATTTGCAGATGACATGATCTTATACCTGAGTGATCCCAAAAACTCCACCAGGAAGCTCCTGGAACTAATTGAGAAGTTCAGCAGGGTGGCAGGATACAAAGTAAATGTGCAAAAATCAGAGGCCTTCCTATATGCCCAGAATGAAAGAAGTGAAAAAGCCTTGAGAGAAACAATCCCATTTACTATAGCCCCTAAAAAAATGAAATACCTTGGTATAAACCTAATCAAGGAGGTAAAAGACCTTTACAATGAAAACTTTAAAACCCTAAAGAAAGAAATTGCAGAAGACACCAGAAGGTGGAAAGACCTCCCTTGTTCCTGGATTGGCAGAATCAACATCGTAAAAATGACCATCTTACCAAAGGCAATATACAGATTCAATGCTATACCAATCAAAATCTCAAAGCAATTCTTCAAAGAAATTGACCAAACAATCTCAAAGTTCATATGGAGGCACAAAAGACCCAGGATAGCAAAAACAATCCTGAGTAACAAAAACACTGCTGGAGGTATTACCATACCGAACCTTAGTCTATATTACAAATCCATAGTTATAAAGACAGCCTGGTACTGGCTCCAAAATAGACACACAGGTCAATGGATAGATTGAAGACCCAGATATAAGCCCACAAAATTACAGCCATTTGGTCTTTGACAAAGGGGCCCAAAAAATCCAATGGAAAAAGAACAGCATCTTCAACAAATGATGCTGGCAAAACTGGATCTCCACATGCAGAAGATTAAAGCTGGACCCGTACTTGTCACCATGTACAAGACTTAATTCCAAATGGATCAAGGACCTTGATATAAGGCCAGAGACTATAAAAACCATAGTTGAAAGGATAGGGAACTCCCTCGAGCTGATTGGGCTAGGCCAACATTTCCTAAACAGACATCCAATGGCACAGTCATTGCTAACAACTCTCAACAGTTGGGACCTTTGAAATTAAAGAGCTTCTGTTCAGATAAAGAGATTGTAACAGGATCTCAAAGGCAACCCACAGAATGGGAGCAAATCTTCACTAACCACACATCTGATAGAACTCTGCTGTCCAGAGTGCACAAAGAACTTAGAAAACTAAACACCAAGGAAACCAATGGCCCAATTAAAGAATGGGCCCTGGAACTTAAAAGAAACTTTACCAGGGACGCAATTAAAATATCTAACAAATATCTTTAAAAATGCTCCACTTCCTTAGCCATCAGGGAAATGCAAATCAAAACTTCTCTGAGATATCATCTCACCCCAGTCAGGATGGCAAAAATCCACAATACAAACAACAACAAATGTTGGAGAGGATGTGGAGAGAGGGGAACTCTCCTACATTGCTGGTGGGAATGCAGGCTCATACAGCCACTCTGGCGAGCCGTCTGGAGATTCTTAAAGAAATTAAAGATTGAAATGCCATATGACCCTGCTATTCCACTTTTGGGAATAACCCCCCCATACAGCAGAGGTTCACCTCGATAGCACAAGCACGACCATGTTCATAGCAGCACTGTTTACAATAGCAAAGTCATGGAATTAGCCCAAATGTCCAACATTTGACGAGTGGATAAGGAAATAGTGGTACATCTATACAATGGAGTACTACTCAGCCATCAAAAATGATGAATTACTGGAATTTGCTGGGAAATGGATGTCATTAGAAACAATTATATTAAGTGAAGTATCCCAGACCCAGAAAATTAAGCGCCGTATGTACTCCCTAATAGGTGGCTCTTAGTACCAAACCCAGCTAGCCCACCTAGAGACAGTAATTGCAAGGATTATGAACAGGAGGGATGGGGTAGGAGGGCCACACCAGAAACAAGGAGAGAAGGGACAATGTTACAGCAGAGAAAATAGGCCTCCATCAAGGACTCAAATAAGTAATGAGACATCTGATTAAGTTCACAGACTTTTGTTCCTGATCATTTACTACTGAGGGGGTATGATCTCACCAGAAGAGGAGGGCATATAATCTGGCAGATAAAAAGTAACCGTTGTGCAAATTGGTGATAGACCCCTCCCTCACTGTGGTTTCCCACTTTTATTACATCTACCTTTGAATGTGCTTTTATCGCAAGACTCTAGTTTAACAGCTTTTTGTCTCTGGCCAGGGGGTAACATACAATGCCCACCAGGATGGAGTGAAGGGCATTGCAGGAGCAGCAAAACTGCAAAAGAAAACCAACAAACCACAATCCAGAACTTCAGAGACTCTATATCAACCACCTAGAACTAGGCCAGCTTAATCTCTCCCCATCCTGAAGCTCAGGGAAATTTGCGGAAGAGGGGGCGGTAAGAGTGTAAGAGCAAAAGGATGGGAGGAGCAATGATATGTAAGTTACTCCATACAAGTTAGGGCTGAAGCAATCATAATTGGACTTTACATGCCCTGCGCATTGTCCAACACACTATTGACCCCACAAAGTCCAGCATCTGCTAAAGGCACCAAGATGTTTGGAGGCAAGGGATTGGCAGACACAGCAGTGTTCCTATACCTAAGGGGAACACGGGAAAGTGTTTAGGGAAAGGCCACTGGGTCCTTGTATGTCATCGGAGAGGAGGGCCCAGAGGAAAATCAGGCATGCACAAGAAAGGACTCTCTGGGAATTGGGGCGCGAGGCACTGGGGGATGGGAAGGAAGGGTGGTGGGGAGGAGGAGCAGAGGGTACGGGGGGGAGGTGGAGGGAGGGAGGGAACTGGTGTACCCATTAAGTTTGTATGAGCTGAAATAATAATAAAAAATGTGTTAAATAAAAAAAAAAGATTTCAAAAAATGATGGAAGCAGGCCAGCATGTGGCAGAAAGTCTGCAGTTTAGAGGCCCAGAAAGGGCAGTTTGTGCTGTGGAGTTAAATCCTGGTTTGCCATTGAGAAGTAAAAATGTTAGAGATGCCAGAGACAACATGGGACACCTGCCAAGGAGAGCTGTATACTTTGGTAGGAGTCAGCCCAAGAGAGCAATGTTTTCTATGGGCAGCTGCATTGAGGAATGGAACCAAAGCCCCTTGGAACTGAGATGATTTCAAGGAGAGGCTCACCTGTTGGACTTGGAGCTACAAGATTTGGAGTCTGTCCTGCTGGTTTTTGGTCTTGTTATGGCCCGATCTTTTCTGGATATGCTCCTATTCCTTCCTTTTGGAATGGGAAGGTTTATTCTGTGCCACTGCATGTTGGAAGTATGAAACTTGTGTTTTGATTTTACAGGAGGCTTTGGACTTTGGACTTTTGTACTGTGTTGGGACTACTGATATAGTCTATGAAGACTTTTAAAGTTGGACTGAGTATCGTTTACATAATGAAATGGCACTGAACCTGTGGGGGCCAGGGATGGAGTGTCATGGTTTGAAATGTGTCCCCTGTAGTCTCGTGTTTGGCAAGGAACCTTGAGAGGTAGACCATTATTGGAGGAAGGCAGTCACAAGGGGTGGGCCTTGAGGTGGATTAGTCCCACCCTTCCTCTAGGAGAAGTCTGCTTTTGCAGCAAGCAGTCTTGCAGCTCTCACCCTTATTAAGAACTCATTAAGAACTTCAGTGTCCTATTGTGATTTTAGCTTGTCTTGATGATTCCACTTGTAATATGTCCAATTTAGATCTTTCAGTAAATCAACCACATGACAGGGCAGGCTGGAAGCAGGAGCTTTCTGTTCTCACTGGAGGTGAGTACATTTCAGGATCCTATTTGTTTATCCATATATCTGGAATCTTTATTTTAATATGTTATAGAACTGATAAAATACTCTGCCAACAAATAATATGATGACACCTTTGTTGGTTTTATTCTTATTTTGTTGTGGAAATGATACTTAACTTGCATCTTAAAAAACATCATCCCACATATGGTCTCAAATATAAGATTACATTTTATTAAAAGTTATCTCATATCTTCTACATAAAAGGGAGATTTAAAACTATTTAAAAATTTTCTACTTTTCCTTCTACATATAAAAATTAGTATCCCTACATAATGCTACCTTTACTCAAGATAATTCCAAGCTAGTTTTTACACAATTCAAAATGTGAGAAGGGCAAGGTATTTTCCTATAATAATGAACTTTGTGAAACAATCATTTATCATGTATGTGCTTTGGTTTAAAACGAATAATGAGGGCCATGTATTCAAAATAGTTAAAGAGAAATTTTGAAAATTTGAAATGATAAAAGGATGTTTTCATTGGATACAACATTCTAGAGTGTCTTTTATCCTTATTGTAACAGCACAATAGAAACTGGGATGAAGATATTCGTATTCGGCTTTTAGTTATTGGTCCTTTGATCTCTGTAGTACGTTTTAAATTTTCTAATTTAAAAAAATGCTAAATAACTTCTTATAGAAAATGGCACTGGCCCTATGTACTGAACATGACTTCTGAGAACTGATTATAATTCAAAAGATGCTTTCCCATTTGAAGCAAGTGTGTCCACTTAAAATATGTATTTAATTGAAATTTTAATTTAATCAACTTGAAGCTATGAATTTAGTGCTCATGAAAGAAAGAGATTAAGCCTGAATAAGAAAGGAGGTCCCCATCCTGCTTTGCTGGTATACTTAAGATTTCACCTGAGGGGGCCACCCTCCAATACACTGAACAATGCTTTCTGCAGGGTTATTAAATCCCATGGACAACAAAATAATAGGCCAGTGGATTTCACTTTGGACTTTCTTTAGCTCATTAAGTCTTGGGGTTTTCTTATGGAAAGTCAAACGTGCTGTATTTTTCTTACAATAGGGCAGTAAGTATACTAAGGTGGATAAAAGAACTACTACGTAGATCAACTTGCAATTTTGTCTTAAAAACATTTTTTTCCTAAAGAAAGAGTTGAAAATATTGTCTAAATGTTGAAAGTACAAAAAAAAGTAAACACACACACACAGAATATTCAAAAAGAACAGGTTTCTATACAGAAACAAATTTCATGGTTTACCGAGGTAAAGTATTACTTAAGCCAAAACTCATCAAATTATCCCTAAGTCTGTATATCTATTTGGGTTGTGTACTGTTATCTTTAGTTTTGCAAAAGCATTATTTGGCATCTAGAATCAATTACGTAAGTGTTCATAATTCCTTTTAATTCCTTTTGGAAGGAAAACCTGGTTAAGGAGTGACTGAGGAAATATCTTTTCTTCAGATAAGAAATAAATATCACACTGCCACTGGTTTTAATTGTTTCAATATGCTATTATTAAAATACTGAATCAATTCTTCAAGTGCCACCAAGGAAACAACAGAGCATGTAGAAAATATAGTAGACATAAACTAGCATTGAGTTCTTCAATCGCAAAATCAATTAGTTCTAATGAAAGCAGTTCCTATAAGCCAGGTAAAAAGTCCAGCTGCCAGGGAGATAAAGTGTCAGAAACTATCAGGGAAGAACAAACAATCAATGAAATGTCAGTGGGAAAACAAACTTTCCCTTCTATCTTCTATTATGCAAACAGCAAGAATTTCAAAAGCTACAAAAGTTTGACCCTACTGATAAGGACAAAACAGAGGGCTGATTGTTCAGCGTGCTCACACAGAAAGCTTCAAAGTTGGCTGATTATTTTAATCACTCCACTCCTAATGAAGCATTGACTCCTTTTGATTTGTATTTAACCTTATCCCAGAAAATGTATAATTATTAAATAATGTAATCACACATACTTCAAACATTTACTGCATTCTTTTTGTTACAATTGGATGAAATAACTACACTATCAACAACTATTTCAAAGTTAGCACAACAAACTTTGGTGAATGATAAGCATTGGTCAGTGTGAGAATGTGTTAAATGCCAAAGATTAAGGGTATCAGTTCAGATAATGCATTGGTCAAATAGGGCTAAAAAAATAGTCAGGAACAGGATGTATGTGCTCATGATTTATTTTTACTATTCAGAGGGTCAGTTATGTAAACCAACATATCAAAAAATTTAAGTTGAAAAGAAATAAGTGAACTAATGGAGTAATGACAGGAATCTTACACTTGCAAACTATGACTTTCTCATTTTAGGTATTAATTCACTGAAGTAGCAAATGGATGGAAATACAGGATGTTGTGCTTGAGTAGTAAAGTCCCAGTGAGGAACAATGCCCTTTGAGGCTAGATTAGTATGTTTTTTATCTCTTCTGTTTTTTCAATGTTTAATTACCGTACTTGAAGGCAAACTATATCAGCAATTGAGCAATATTTTCGATGTCTCATTCACCAATAAAAAATAGAAAACCTAGTGCTGCATATATATTACATATTCTTGCAAATTCACTCCTAAACTTCTGAATAAATTTGAAGATACCTTTGGGAGGCCATTACCAATAGTGTGCAAGAATGATAATTTATCAGAACTACAGCAGAAAAATTGAGTCAGAAAGATGTCTCCCACCCCCATCTATCTTTCCAAAATCACAAAGATAAATTCTGGAAATTGCTAACATTACTCTCTGGATAAATTAGTAATGTGAACTTATGACTAAAGAATTTGTTGACATCAACTCAAATCACATCTGATTTATTCATTTACTTATTTGGCAGTTTTAGGGACCTTAGAACTTTCTGCATCCTAGGTAACCATGCCATCAGAGAGCCACATGCCCAAGTTCATGCTTTTTTAAAATATATAATAGCTAATCATATATTTAAGGAATGACAAGAAATATATATTTTCATTTCAGAAAAGCAAGTGTTCAAATCACTTCATGAAACTATTTTCATTATGAACATATGAATGAAATATTAGGAAATTACTACTTCTACATTTAAAGCTTAATCAATATCACTGCTATTAATTTATTAACCACTCTAACTTGGGTGAGTGGCCTCAAATAACTGCACATGAGAAAATGACCCCTCTCTATCAGTAATTATCCAATAATTTTTATGAACTTTTGAAGGTACAGTTATTTATATTGTATTAAAAACTGAAATATAAGCATAGCTGACAGATTTTACATATAAGAACATCTTCAGATTAGTGAATATTTCAGAAATAGCAAAATGTTATTGAGTTTTTTTAATATATATGAATAATATAAATATAAGCTAAAATACATGCCACTAACCAAAAACAGACCAAATATATGGGCTAGATCCAAAGGAAAGAAAGTGGTGAAACTCAGGGGGACACCAAATAAAATGTGAAGGAGATTTACATCCATAAAGGGACGTTGGCAGCTGTGGGAGAAAGTCAAGGGAAAGCAGAGGGGAGGAAATTAATCAGAAAATATTTGTCATCCTCTGAAAGTGAGCTGCTTCCTCATTTAAATCTTTATCTAGACTTGATGTTCCAGAAGTTGTGGCATCTTTAAGAGAGACTTCCTGAAGGAAGGCATGCCTCAGGGGTCATGGGTAGTTCAGCCGGCTTCCTCTTGTTCTTTCTGCCTCCTAGTGGCTGTTCTGGTGTAAATTGGCCTACTGTTTGGGCTGTTGGTTGCCATACTCTACTAGGTGATTTCTGTCATAAATGGCCTAGATTCCCTGTATAATGGTAATTCAGATAACTAACTCCTTTTCTCATAAGCTAGTCATGTGTTTTCTACCAATGTGACAGGGGGGAAGGGCATATGAATAACATCTTCCACTCTGCTCACGAAAATATCCTCAAACATGTCCTTGCTTTGTTCATACAACAAAAGTAGCTGACATGTGGCCACAGAGTAAGTGACTCTGCTTTTATTGTGAACACTTGGAACCACTCTGGGAATCTCAGAAATGCCAATTGGAGCTTAATAATACTGTTGTGAAATCATACTATAAAACTGACCACTTTAAACTTTTCTTGTTCATTATTTGTTTTTATTTTGTTTTGAAGCACATCTTTCTTTTTTTTTTTATTTCCACTCATACAAACTTAACAGGTACACCTCCCTCCAACCTCCCACGGCCCCCCTCCCTCCACCCCTCCGTCCTCATCCCCCAGTGCCTCCCCATCCCATCCCCAGAGCATCCTTTAATGTGCATGCCAAACTCTTGAGGCACATATTTCTAAAAAATTCTGATTGGATATAAATGATCATACACTTTACACTTTTAGCAGACCATTGACTTTAGAACATCCTTCAGTGGACTTATCTTGAATTCCTTGACATTTTAAAACATAAGAAAAAGATCAGTATTGCTTTCTTATGTCGATACTAAAAATGTTAGTGTTAGCTTAAATTTATTTATAGTGAAGAACATTATGATTTATTTTCTGACTCAGCAAATATTTTATGTATAATGACTAAATGTGAATAACTATGCTATATTTGCTAACAGTGAGGAAATTTTTAGTAGCAGTGGCTCATTCTCAAGTATATTATGTCATAAAGTATCTTTCTACTGGAAAAATCTTATTAAATTAACTAAGCTATCTGAAAAAGACAAACATGCTATGTATTCTATCATTTGTGGCAGTAAGGGGGAAAGAAAGAGAACTAATTCGGAGACAGGTTAAAAAGAGCATGAGAATAATATGCCAAATATAGAGTAACTGTACTTATGGAAGTTTTCAAAATAATAATAAATCATTCTGTATGATGATTTTTAAAGACCTTAATCCTAATATACAGCATTTTATTTATATGGTTATATAGTCCAGAGAAATGTACATACCATAAGAATGAGAAATAACCAAGAAAGAACATAAGAAAATATTTGGTTAATATATCATTTCCAATAGCAGAATGTCATTGTCTTTGATCATGTGAAAAAATAATCAGTTTGGGCAATAGATTCCAAAAATATCACTAAGCCTCATCTTACTTATTGAAGCTTTGAAGATATTGATTATAATATAGTAAAACTCAGAATGAATGTAATGCCATAACACATGATTTTGAAACACCTTAGGAAGACACAGTGTGATGATTGTTACTGTAGGGCTCTAGCCAATTGGAGGGGCATTTGCTAGATTAGGACAGACCTTTACATCTGCTTGTAAGACATTGTCTTTATTGCATAATCGATTTGGGAAAACCCTCTTGGGCCTAAGATCATTTCCCTAGTCATTCAGTCCAATACTCTATAAAAACAGAACCAGCTGTGCATTGGCAAGCAAGCACACAAGTATTCACTGCACCTACCTTCTGCATTATTATAGAAGCTATAAAACCAGCTGCTTCAAACTTTCATCATTGTAACTTCCCAATAATGATGGACCAGAACCTTGAACTACAATCAAGTTGAATCCTTTCATGCCTCAGTCACTTAAGTATTATGATGCATCAAGGTGTAATGAAGACAAAACAAAACAAAAGCAACAAAAAAAATTTAAAACCAAACCATTTAGTTAGATACTGTTAGATCTTTGGAAAATAATGTATGATTTTATTTGCAAAGCAAAAAGTAAGTCCTGAAAAAGATATTCAACAAAACCAATGGAAATCATAATATTTAATTTTAAAAGTATAAAACAATGTCATTTAATTTCACAAAATATGTGTGTTGGATAGATGAGGAATATATATGTGATCCATTTCTACTAACCAAATACAGAGGAAAGCATATCAGAGTCGAAAAAGCATCAGCAAAGGAAGAACATTAAATGTTACCAGAATTAATCTGCTATGTTGCACTTTGACTAATTTTTGCTGATCGTCGGTTCATATATTAATGAAAAAGTAATAAAATGCATATTACCATATTCCAGATTCCAAATTCTGGAAATTAAATACAAAATGACCAAGTCAAACCATACATCCAGAAGAAACAACAAAAACTACAACTCCCCCACAAAAAACATTGGCCTCATAACAATGGATCCCTAGCAGAATAACCCCTCAGATATTAGCCAAGAATTCCATAACCAAGGCAAGGATTTTTAAAGCACATCTTTACCATGATGAAAACAATGAAAGAGGAAATCTGAAAGGAATAAAATTACCACATTAATTAATATGGACAGGAGTACAACAGGCACCTAGATGAAGTGAAAAAGGAAGTAGAAGAAACAAAACTAGGCATAGAGCAGTTGAAAAATATTCATACAGAGATTAAAATCAAAATTAAAAATAAGCTAGCCATAATCCAAAAGTCACAGAAAGTCTTATCAGCAGAACCAAAGAAGCAGAAAATAGAATATCAGAACTATGAGACAAGATGACAGAACAAATTGGTTCAATCAAAGAGGCTGAAAAAGCCAAATATTACTAGAGAGAAATATTAAAATTTTGGGATTCCTTGGAGAAACCAAACCTGCACATTCATGGAATACTAGAAGAAATCCATAAAGCCACTCCAGAGAGATTTTTTTCCACATTATCATTAATGAAAACTTTCCACATCTAAGGAAAGACATCCCCATCCAAGTACAAGAGAGATATAGTACACCATTCAGATATGACCAATAGAAACTTGCATGACAAATTATAGTCAAAACAACATAGATACATAACAAAGGCAATGTTTTGAGTGTCAAGAGGACAAAAACTAATCACATTTACTGGTACACCTATTAAATAACAGCTGATTTTAAATGGAAACAGTAAAAGCCAGAACAGCCAGGGAAGATACACTTCAAGTTATGAGTGAGCTCAAATGCCAATCCAGACGAATATATCCATCAAAACTCTCATTCATGGTTGAAGATGAAAGAAAAATCTTCCACCATAAGGAAAATCTAAAGACCTACATGAACACCAAACCAAGCATACAAAAGATGCTAGAAAAGATACTCAAGCTCAAAGAAAAGGACAGACATATCTGAGAGGACAGAAGGGAAAAATAATATCAATGTAACTTCGTAGCAAAGAAATGCACACATAGAAGTCAGCAAAACTGAAAAAAAATCAACAAACCACAATCCAGAACATCAGAGACTCTATATCAATCACCTGGAACTAGGCCAGCCTAATCTCTCCCCATCCTGAAGTACAGGGAAATTTGCGGAAGGGGGGGTGGTAAGATTGTAAAAGCTACAAGGATGGGAGGAGCAATGATATGCAAGATACTCCACACAAGTTAGGGCCGAAGCAATCATATTTGGACTTTACATGCCCTGTGCAATGTCCAACACACTATTGACCTCACAAAGTCTAGCATTTACTAAAGGCACAAGGATCCTTGGAGGCAAGGGATTGACAGCCACAGTAGTGTTCCTATGCTTAAGGGGAACACAGAAGGGTTCTGGGAAATGCCACTGGGTCCTTGCACCTCATTGGAGAGGAGGACCCAGAGGAAAGTTTGGCATGCACATTAAAGGATGCTCCAGGGATGGGAGGGGGAGGCACTGGGGGATGGGGAGGGAAGGGGAGGGGAGGGGGGCACAGGGAGATAGGGGGGTGGAGGGAGGGGGGAAAAAGGGAAAGGAAAAAAAGTCACAAAACACAAAAAATGACAGGAATCAACAAGCATTTCCCAATTATAACTCTAAACATTAGTGGAATCAACTCACCAATCAAAAGACATAGACTACAAACATAGATCAAATATCAAAACCCAAAGCATGTCTCCCCATGAACAAAACATTGTTGAAAAATACTGCAAGCTGATGAGAAAAGGAAAAAAGCATGAGTAGGAAAACAGACTGACAAAACAGACTTCAAACTAAAAGAAATCATAAGAGACACAGAAGGATACTACATATTAGTCAAAGGAACAATTCATCAGAAGACTTCACAGTACTGAACATATACACACCTAATGTAGGCTCAGCCACATTCATTAAATAAACATTACAGCATTCAAAATGACAAATCAACCCAAACATGATAATGGTAGGGGACTTCAAGACCTCGTTCTTACAGTTGGATAAGCCAAAATGCCAAATTCTGAACAGACAAAAACTAGAACTTAATCAAATCAAAACTGAACTAGACCTGACTGACCTCTACTGAAATTTCCATGCAAACAACAAAGAATGCACATATTTTTCAGTAGCTCATGGAACCTTCTCCAAAACAGAGCCCTTATTGGAGCACTAAGCAAACCTCCGCATGTATAGGAAAGTTGAAATAATATCTTGTACCTTCTCTGACCAATAACTCTAGAGATTCACAATAAAGTAAATCTCAGAACATACACAAATTCTTGGAGGTTAAACCACCATACTTAAGAGGAAATTCAAAAATTCATAGAAGTAAATGATAACGAAGATACAACATATCAAAATCTTTGGGATATGATGAAAGCACTTCTAAAAGGCTTGTTTGTAGCACTGAATACCTACATCAAAAAATACAAACATCACAAGTAAACAATTTAACAATACAACCTAAATCTTTAGAGAGACAAGAATGATCCAATCCTAAAAGCAGTAGAAGAGCAGAAATTAGTAAAATCAGGGAAGGAATACATGAAATTAAGATAAGGAAAATGATACAAAGAATCAGTTAAAAAGGGAGCTGGTTCTTTGAAAATCAACAAGATTGACAAGCTCTCAGCCAAATTAACCAAAGCCCAAAGATAGAAAACTCAACTTAATAAAAGTATAGATGAAAATGGAGTCATTACAACTGACACCACGAAAACTCAGAGAATCATAAAGTCATACTTCAAAAATTTATACTCTACAAAGTTTGACAATCAGAAAGAATGGATGAATTTCTTAATATGCACAACATATCAAAATTGAATGAGGATGAATTCAATTATTTAAGTCTTATAACAAGTGATGAATTAAAGAAGTAATAACAAAACTCTCTTCCAAAAATAAATCTATAACCAAATGGATTTGATTCAGAGTCTACCAAATATTTGAACAACTGACACCACTACTCCTTAAACTATTCCATAAAATAGCAAAGGAAGGAACACTCCAAAATTATTTCTGCAAAGCTAACATTATACCAATCACAAAAACCTAATTAAAAATGCAATAAAAAAGATCCGCAATAATATTGTTAAACTGGATTCAAAGACATATAAAAAATCATTTACTATAATCAAGTAGCATTTAATCTAGACACACAACGTTCCTTCAACATATGCAAATCAATAAATATAATACATAGTTTAAGCAAATTCAAGGAACAAAATCACATCATTCTCTCCATAGATATTGAAAAAGATTTTAATCCCATTCATTTCCCGGCAAATTCCATTAATTCATCGTTTTTGATGGCTAAGTAGTACTCCATTGTATAGATGTACCACAGTTTCCTTATCCACTCCTCAACTGTTGGACATTTGGGTTAATTCCATGACTTTGCTATTGTAAACAGTGCTGCTATGAACATGGTCATGCTTGTGCTATCAAGGTGAATTTTTGCTGTATGGGGGTTTATTCCCAAAAGTGGAATAGCAGGGTCATATGGCATTTCAATCTTTAACTTCTTTAAGAATCTCCAGATGGCTCGCCAGAGTGGCTGTATGAGCCTGCATTCCCACCAGCAATGTAGGAGAGTTCCCCTCTCTCCACATCCTCTCCAGCATTTGTTGTTGTTTGTATTGTGGATTTTTGCCATCCTGACCAGGGTGAGATGATATCTCAGGGAAGTTTTGATTTGCATTTCCCTGATGTGGAGCATTTTTTAAGACATTTGTTAGACATTTTAATTTTGTCCTTGGTAAAGTTTCTTTTAAGTTCCAAGGCCCATTTTTAATTGGGCCATTTGTTTCCTTGGTGTTTAGTTTTCTAAGTTCTTTGTGCACTCTGGATAATAGAGCTCTATCAGGTATGTGTTTAGTGAAGATTTTCTCCCATTCTGTGGGTTGCCTTTGTGCTCATGTTACAATCTCTTTATCTGAACAGAAGCTCTTTAATTTCACAAGATCCCAACTGTTGAGAGTTGGTAGCAGGGACTGTGCCATTGGATGTCTGTTTAGGAACTGTTGGCCTAGGCCAATCAGCTCCAGGGAGTATGTACTCCCTAATAGGTGGCGCCTAGTACCAAACCCACTTAGAGACACTCAAGGATAAATCTCTGTAATGCCTACAGTAATTGCAAGGATTATGAACAGGAGGGATGGGGAAGGAGGGCCACACCAGAAACAAGGAGGGGACCATGTTACAGCAGAGAAAATACGCCACCATCAAGGACTGCAAGGAAGTAATGAGACATCTGGTTAACTTCAGACTTTCCTTCCTGATCATTTGCAACTGATTGGGTATGATCTCACCAGAAGGGGAGGGCATATAATCTGGCAGATAAAAAGTAAGCATTTTGCAAATGGGTGATTGACCCCTCCCTCACTGTGGTTTCCTACTTTTATTACATCTACCTTTGAAGATACTCTTATAACAAGACTTTAGTTTAACAGCTTTTTATCTCTGGCCAGAGGGTGACATCCAATACCCATCAGGATGGAGTGAAGGGCATTGCAGGAGCAGCAAAACTGAAAAAAAAATTAACAAACCATAATCCAGAACTTCAGAGACTCTATATCAGCCACCTAAAAACTAATCTCTCCCCATCTTGAAGCTCAGGGAAATTTGCGGAAGAGAGAGCGGTAAGATTGTAAGAGCACAAGGATGGGAAGAGCAATGATAGGCAAGATACTCCACACAAGACAGAGCCGAAGCAATCATCGTTGGACTTGGTATGCCTTGCATAATGTCCAACACATTATTGACCCCACAAATTCTAGCATGGACTAAAGGCATAGGATTCTTGGAGGCAAGGGATTGACAGCCACAGTAGTGTTCCTATGCTTAAGTGGGACACAAGAAAAGGTTCTGAGAAATGCCACTGGGTTCTTGCACCTCATCGGAGAGTAGGACACAGAGGAGCATGCACATTTAAGGATGCTCTGGGGATGGGAGGGGGAAGCACTGGGGGATGGGGAGGGAGGGGGAGAGGAGGGAGGCATAGGGCGGTGGGAGGTTGGAGGGATGGAGGGGACGGTGTACCTGTTAAGTCTGTATGAGTGGAAATAAAAAATAAAAAAATAAAAATAAATAAAAAGCTTTTGACAAGATCCAACATCCCTTTATGATCAAAGTGTTGGAGACAATTGGATTGGAAGGAATATACACCAATATAAAAAAGTCTATATACGAAAGGCAATACTGATGATCATTTTAAATGGTGAAAAACTTGAAGCATTCCCTCTTCAATCACGAGCTAGATAAGGTTGTCCACTCTCACCACTTCTATTCAATACTGTACTAAAAGTATTTTCTAGAGCTATTAGACAAGAGAAGGAAATAAAAGGAATACAAACAGGAAAACAAGTCAAGTTATTCCTATTTGCAAACGACATGATCCTTTATTTGAGTTACCTCAGAAACTCCACCAAGAAACTTCTGAAACTAATTCATAAGTTCAGCAGCATAGCAGAGTGCAAAGTCAATGTTCAAAAATTAGTGGAACGTGTCAGCATGACCCCATGGACTGATGTGGACCTCAGAGAAAGTTTCAGGCAGTAGTATCCTTAGGGTCAGACACAGGTCCCAAGAAAGGGCTTCTCCATCTGCTACAGAGGCCTGAACAGATGATACAGAGAGAACCCAGGACCTATAGAACCAAAGGACAGGGGAATAGGAGGCAGTAAACTGTGCCCATTTTAAGATGGGAGGGAGTGTAGGATGGGATGGAAGAGAAGGAGGAATGAATAGGGGAATGTGAGAGGCAAGCAGTATGTATAAGAAATGTTAATTTAATAAATTTTTAAAGAATAATTTAAAAGATAATATTCATGCACAATCCTAAGGAAATTCTTAATTTAAAAAAGAAAGATTTCATCTATTTCCCTTAATTACTTTATCTCAATATCTTTACTTCATTATTTTAAGACTGCTCTTTTCTCATACAGAATTAATATTCAATCTATATCTCAGGTAAAGAAAATTTTATAAGTAGAAACAAAGTATTGCAGTGTAAGCATACTATTCTTTCTTATTCTCTAAAGAAAAACAATGTCAAAATAAATACTTTTTTTTGGGGCTGGAGAGGTGGCTCAGGGGTTAAGCCTCCGTCTTGCAGGCGGAAGGTCCTGAGTTCGGATCCCAGATCCCACGTATAGACGCCAGGCGGAAGCAGGGGCGGCCTGCGCTTCTGGTCCTGGTAGGGCGGAGCCTGTGAATCCCGGGGCAGAAGGAGGTGGAGGCGTCCATGGTGGTTCGCGAATTCGTCCGTGGTTCTACACACACACATACACACATGCGCGCACATACATACACACACACACGCACAATTGAATAAATAATCATAATAATAAAAAAAATTAAAGAAAATACTTTTTTTTACATGCCATATCTCTTTAGGGTCAATTATTTAATTACTACAACTGTCCTTTCTTAAATTTCTTCATTAGTGACTCTCAACTTATGTGAATATATTACCTAATTACTTTGACATGTGATTATGTATAACTTATTAATATCTGTGAAATAATATTTGTTATTTTTAAAATTTTTCACTGATTGTAGACCTCACTGATGGACCTATGGACCACTAGACTACAGCAAATTATTCAGAGTTTGTAGATATTCATAAGTATGCATGTGCATAATTTATATATAAAAGTGTACATGTGTGTGTGCTTCATGTACTGATGTTATAATTTTAATACAATTAGTTGATTTGAACAGATGTTCCAAATATTTAATATCTTTAGATAACATCAAATTTGCATTGCATCTTCCCATTGTGCTTTAGTCTTATGCAATAGGCCTGGCTATGAAAAAAATCTCCTTTTGAGTTGAAAGACCTGGAAATGGAACATGAATTTCCAACTTTCCAGCAGCTTCAGATCTTTATATTTGAACTAGAAAATCAGCTAGGTAGATGTTGGATTTGTCAGTCTTCAAAATCACATGATTCTTATCAATATCTATCTATTCATCATTAGTCTATCTGCTTGCCCAACTATCTATCTATATACACCTATCAGTCCATCTATTCCTAATTTATTTTTCTATTCTGTAGTAAATTTTTAAACCAATAGACTTCTGGAGTTTGTTCTCTGAGTAATTTGTGTTGTCAACCTGTAGTGTTGGGTTTACCTGCAATTCTATAATTGCAATAATTATCTAGTATCCCATCCTGTCAATATAACAAAATTAATTATCTGCTCTCTATAAATGGAGACTTAGACTTCTGTTCTTATTGTTTGGATTTCCTCAACGATATTGAAATGACTATTTCAGTACTTGGGTTTATTATATTTTTACAATGGATTTTCTGTGGTACATGCCATAAAAATAAAATTGCTTGTTTGGAAAGTACTTGGCTATTCAGCTTTCAGGAAAGTGCCCAATTATTTCCTAAAGAGTTGCACTCATTTATATTGTAGGAGCAGTTTATAAAATTTCTATTGACATACCTTCTCATCAACATTTGTAACAATAAGCTTCTTCACTTATGCAAATCTAGGAAAGCAAAAACGATAATCATTATAACCCTAATTCACATTTATCTTCTTGTTAACAACTTTAAGTATCTTTCAGTGTATTGATTTATATTTCACACACTACTCCTCTTATAAAATTATATTAATTTATTTTGGATTGTTTTCCACATTCTATATATTAATTTTACTTTGTAATTTGGTATTATAATAACCCAACATATATTAATTGACTACATCTTCCTTATACCAGATATTATTCTAGTTATAGGAGTATCATATGAACCAGAAATATGTATTTTTAAATTTTTTAAAAATTTGCTTATTTGTGTGTATGTGTGTGTGTATGTGTGTGTGTGTGTGTGTGTGTATCAAACAGAACTGTGTGTGCCTGTGGAGACCCAAGAGTGACTTTAAGATCATCCTGGATTACTTCTCCCTCCTTTTTTATTTGCTAGGATTTCTTTAGCCAAGATATCCCTGGCTCTGCCTGCTAGGGCTAGAAGTACAGGTCACAGTCACTTCCAACTGACAGGGATCCAGGGTGGGCACTCAGTTCCTTCTGCGTCTAAGGCACACTTTTAACTCTTCAGTCCCAAAATAAATATTTTTAAAGAGACCTTAGTTGTTGGAAAGAAATAAAGATGATGAATAAAATTTATATATAGCTTACAGAATGTGATAATTGATTTGAAAAAAGAAGCAGTAAGGAAAAAAGATAGATTGAAGAAGAATTTTGCTGCATGAATCTGATTGCAATATTTTTCTTACTTTTAAGGTAAAGAATTTCTACAATGCAAAATGAGTAAATTGTTGCTTTTCACATATTGTACACTTATACCTAGGTGAGGAATTCTTAACTCATGTATGTTAACTATGGCAGATTATTCCTCATGAGGCCTGCTGCATTTTTGAATACCTCCACAACATGCGCAATCTGAGAGTATTTCATAGAATGCTTCCTCTTATGAAAATACCACATGAATTAATCTGAACAAAACAAATGCAAAAGACTTAAACAGACATTGCCACAAAGCCAACATGTACATAAAAAAGTTCAACAACACTAATCACCAAAGAAATATAATTTTAAGCAATGTGTTAGTATTAAGTAATAACAAATGGTGACAAAACTGTGGATAAGGATCATCTTTTATGATTATGATTGCAAATATAAATTATAATTACCTTTATGGAAAACATGGAAGTTGATAAAAATATTAAAAATGTAAATCACTTGTGATAAATTAATTTTAACCTTATTCTCTTTACCTTAGAGAATTTTTTAACATTTCGTTATAATTGAATTAACTTGTCTTGTTGCATTTTTGCTTGCATAAGACAATTCTCTAAATCTACGAGTATATTTTTTGTAACTTCTGATTATTAACATTTGCTGTCATTTTTAGTAATGCTTTTATTTTATTTTAGTGACTTTAAACAAACTAAAAGTTCCATCTTGAAGTTGTTATATGTAGAATTTCAACTAATGTATATTAATGAATAATAAAATTATTTAGAGCTATATCCTATTATATTTAAATGGATAAATGGAAAAAATGCTACTAACAAAACTGAGTTCCATAGCCAGAATAAGCTATATGTTATAATTCTTTATATTGTTGATACCAGATTATTTGTTAGTTATTGCTTAACACACATTTTGATTTGATTCCATATTATTAATACCTTTGAGTTAGAAGTATGTTAGGAATTTACCAAATATGCCATTTGAACGTTGGCATTTGTTTGCTTATTTCCACTATGCTTTTTAACTAAATGACTTTTTACTTTAAGAATTAAAATTAATCTTATAAGATAATAATAATTTTTAAAGCCATTATTTTCCCTTCACTTTTGCAATTTCTCACATTTATCCCATGTTACTCTGGTTTCAACTTAGCATTTTCTTTTTTTTAAATTTCCACTCATACAAACTTAACAGGTACACCGGTCCCCTCCCTCCCTCCACCCCCTCCACTCCCCTGTACCCCCCTCCTCCCCCCACCCTACTGTACTCCCTCCCCTCCCCATTTCCTCCCTATCCCCCAGTGCCTCCCCCTCCCATCCCCAGAGCATCCTTTAATGAGCATGCCAAACTCTTCTCTGGGTCCTCCTCTCCAATGAGGTGCAAGGACCCAGTGGCATTTCCCAGAACCCTTTCCTGTGTTCCCGTTAAGCATAGGAACATTACTGTGGCTGTCAATCCCTTGCCTCCAAGGATCCTAGTGCCTTTAGCAAATGCTAGACTTTGTGAGGTCAATAGTGTGTTGGACATTGCGCAGGGCATGTAAAGTCCAAATATGATTGCTTCGGCCCTAATTTGTGTGGAGTATCTTGCATATCATTGCTCCTCCCATCCTTGTGCTTTTACAATCTTACCACCCGCCTTTCTGCAAATTTCCCTGAGCTTCAGGATGGGAGAGATTAGGCTGGCCTAGTTCCAGGTGGTTGACTTAGCATTTTCTTACCAGACATTGTTCTCCTTTCTATTTCTTTTCAAGCATTCTGTGCCCTCACATTCAACGTGTATCACAAGTAAATGAAATAAATATTAATTTTGTTACCAGGAGATGATTTGACTTTAAAAATTATCTTCTGTTTTAGTTGCTTTTCCTTTTTCTGTGAGATAGCATACTCTGACACTAATAATTTAGGGGAGAAGGAAGATCTAACACAAAGGGAGATTGAAACACAAGAATGTGGGAGACCACTCGCATTCAAACCATGACATATTGCTTATTTCAGCTTTCTAATACTTTTGTTGCTCTATTTTATTTTTAATTGTTTTTAAAAATTTATTTATTTATTTGAGAAAGAGAAAAAGAGAACAATAGAAAGATAGATGCACATGTGCACAGTGTGGGCTTCCTGGGATAAAACTCAGGTCTCCAGCTTTGCAAGCAGACATTCTACTCACTGAGTTATCCTAGCAGCCCTGTTGCTATATTTTAATCCTAAGAGCTATCATTTGAATTTTAATTAGTTGCTTAATATACTTGCATTTGCAATAATTGATCAATGGTGTTACTATCAACTCAACTTTTGCATGTCATTTATACATTTTACTTTTATGATTTTATTCCTGTTATTCTCTTAGTTATACACATCCCACAATTCTGATATTTCAACATTTAACATTAAAAGAGGATTATGACAGTATAACAAAAGGCAAATAAGTAAATATATTTTTAGGAAAAATTAATGAAAGGTACAACATGCACAACTACAAATGTGCTGGCAAGCAAAGAAGATTGAAGAAAAGAGAAAGGTTACACTTCTGAAATGATGACATTGGATTATTGGACATATTTAAATTCATGAGCATGTGGATATTTATAATGTAAGAAATGATCAGAGTGGGATATGAACATGATATGCTGAAATATAATGAGTCTCCTCTTTCTTTTCTTCTACAATAGCTCAAAAGCTCATTTTAAAACAAACTGATCAACCTTCCTTAGATCATAGTTGCTCTAGTATTATGAAGCAAAGCTGTGATGAAGTGACAGGCTTTACACATTTAATGAACAACTCATCAGCATCCATGTAGGAGTTTCCTTCTAACAGCACATAACAAAGATATATGAACTAGTAGCTGTTTATCATTTCAATATTCCAACTAAGCCCTTTCATATTCAAACTTTCATGTTGTAAATTGTTGCTGATAAATGCTTTATAGATGATGTAAGGTAAAAATGTGCATCAACAAAGCTGAGATCATTGAGTTATTGATTCAATGCCCCTTACTAAAATTATCAAGCTAAATATGATGTCAGCATAGAGATCAAACAGAATTGGAACCTATTAGTCTTTGTCATTTTGCTTTTAATTTCAAGGGATGTCTAAAATTTATTGCGTATTTTCTTTCTTGGCCATCCTTGACACTTCAAAAGTTAGTAAATCAAAATATAAACCATTAAGAACATAACTTGCATATTTTAAATGTGTCTGTTCTTGATATCTATATATTTATCATTTGCATTATTGTATGAATTAAATCAACAAGATTTTAGATTAATGAGAAATAATCCATAGCATGAATATACACTCATATTCTATTTAACAATATTAGAAATAACCCTGAATGAAGTAAAGCACTGATTTTAATGACAGCCAGTAATACTTAGATGTTTCTATTCTGTTCCCAGAGTTCCCAGGGGAGACACAGCCTGTGTTATTTTGTTGCTCACTAGTCTGGTAGATATAGATGCTTCTGTGGCTCATTAAAATTTATAATGTCAGAAACTATCTTTGGATGAACAGTAAAGTGTATAAAGGACTAGGAAGACAGTCTGTAATTTTGAAATATTTTTCTGATTTCTAAGGTTTTCGTTGTGAACACATCATAACATTAGCTTTTATAGTGGCACAAATTTGTACAGAGGTTTGATAATTACCTGTTCACATTATCAAAAGTTTTACTAAGATAAAGAATATTCAAATAATTATCTATACTAAGAATAAAAGTTACTTTATTATGCATGTAAGTTTTAAATCCATTGTGCTCATGGAAGCTAGTCTCCAAAGTATATAATTTGAACATATTTCTAGAAAGTAGGATAAAATGTAAGTAATGAGTATACTTTAGCAGAATATGATTCATATAAATTAATTGTTTAAGACAGGGATAAAGCTATTGTTTGAATAAAAAAATCCACCTTATGAATTAGTGACTGTTTGTATATTAACTCAAAGGAGATAGGCTATATAATATAATCTAATAACTACTTATGGCCATTTATGTTGTTAGCATAATTATCCATCACTACAGTCTTCAGTTTATATCATTATCCAGAAAAAAATTAGAAAATTTAGATGGAATATATAATAATTATATTTCCTTTTAGTGAGTTATTAGCTGCTCATTCACAATTAAACAGCTTTCTGATATCCATAAATAGATGATTCAATCATTGCATATTGACTTCAAGTTAATCTTCAAGTCAATTTCTCTGCTTAGAATATTGTTTTTTACATTCTACTTTTTCATTGTTTCATAAAAACTATATGTGTTTTCTTCATGATCTCTACAAAGCATGTACTTTGAAAATTTTTCATTACTTACATATTATGTCAATACTTTTTAATATTTAGTTTTCTTTAACTGATGAGGATTATTCCAGTGCTTTGATAAAGAATTAGATTTATAACCCTTTGTGCAAGTAGTAGCCAATAATCTTCATATAATATATCCATATTTAATCAAATAATTAAAATAAATATATCCATATTTAATCAAATAATTAAAATATTTGTCCTAAGTGAATTATTCAATAGTTTGATTCTATTAGAGTTTTGTGTATTATTACTTGTATATCATACATATCATTGTTATATTATTGACTGTTGCATATATCTATGCATTTCCATTATGACCACTGTTATATTTTCATAAGTTCACAGAAAGCCATAAAAGCTATTACTATTTCTACAGTTTCTCTGCATTGTATCTGATAAAGTTATGACAAAACAGCTTAGGGAATAAGAAAAAAAATTTTCCCTCATGATAGTCTGGTTATAACTCTCGTCCAACTTGGCAGAAGAGTGTACACTAACACCAGGATTCTAGGGAACTAGCCACACGTATCCAAATGACTACTGAGAAAGGGACAGTTCTCAGTTGCCAGCATGTCTAGTTAAGTATGTGGGAGAATATCAACTCTTAACCAGCTCCTTCCATTTTACTCACCTGCCCTGGGACTAGTCCCACCCACCATAGTCTGGGCCTCCCCATCAATTAGACAGTCTCCTGCAGGTTCACTCTGGGCTTAACTGCTAGCTCTAACAAATGTGCCAGAACCTGAGCTTCATCCTTCAAGTTGATACCTGTATCTAACTATTAATACTTCACTCCTATTGTTAAACGAAAATTTTTCTTTTAGCTAGTAGGTGAATATGTAGAAAGACCATAATGACAAAGTATCTTCATCATATAAATTAAGAGGAATTATTGTTGATGTGATTTGTCTTAATTGGTGAAAGCTTGGAACCCCTTTTTTGAGTCAACATTTATCAAATTTCTCCTCATCAGGTATTTTAACCCTCTTACTATAAAAATCATTTAAAGAGAATATCACTGTTTATGACCCACATATAAGGAGTGAAGAATTGCACTACATTTCCTTAAAAGCCCAGAATATCTATAAAATTATTTAAAATTCTTCTGTCAAAAACACTTGTCTATTGTCCTCTACTTATTCTATATTTTACATCTGAATCCTGAATACCTATTATAACGAGGTATAATCCTGTTACATTTTGTTGCTCGAATTTTTCTTTCTTGCCTTTCCATTCCCCCCCCCTTTTTTTTGCTTTGGAAATTCACAAAAGAATGCAATGAATTTATGTCATTTTGGCACTTGTTACTCAATGTTATCCTTCCTTCTTTTCTCACTGCAAATTCTAGCTATGTTCTTTTCCACTTTCCTATTCTTTTGCATGTTTGGCTCACTGGGTTTCACCTGGGCCATCACCACAAACTTGTATCTGATATTTGCTAGAGCATGGCAGATATATCAATGGGCATATTATTGAGCAAAGTGCTCCCCTACAAATTCTTTACCCTGCATTGACCTGCTATAGTCTCTCAGGGAGGCATGGTGCCTCATAAGATTTTGTCCCTTCCATGGTGAACTATAAATAAGTCATGCCATCTGCAGCTCCTGTGGAAATAGGTCTACCTATGAGGTCATGGGTGCAGCAGCCCTGGCTTGTTCAGAAGATTCACTCTGGCAGCATCCTGCTGACTCTCATTGTTTGGATTCCTTTAACATCAGCATTTGTGTGCATGGGATCAATAAATCAAACATTCATTTTACCCTATGGGCATTACTGTGTGTTCTGGATTTACTTCTTGAATTTCCTAACACATTTTTAGAATTTTTTATTTTATTTATTTACTTAGAAAATATCATTACACAACAAGGTCTAGATACAAAAAGGCATTTGTAAGTAAATTTTTATAAAGCTACATATACTGTAAGAAGTACCTATTTATGTGTTGTAGGATGTGGCTTGGTAATAAGGTGGATTTTTTTTTGTTTTTAGTTGACATACTTATTAAGTGACAAAATGGAATGAAAATACTGACATTTCACACATTATACCTAATAAGTGTCATTTACTTTATATAAATTCAAAGTGTATTTAAACACAAAATACATATATTTATACAAACATGTAAATAAAATAATATAATGAAGAAAATGAGTTTAAAATGTCTAAAAGCTTTTTTGTAAATAATTATAAATTCACTTTGAATTAAAAAGATTAAGGAGAAAAAATTACAGAAAAACAAATGCTGAAATCATAGTCTTAATGTAAAGTTTATGTGAGGTAATATCTCACTGATCTTAAACAATAATATACTGGATTTTTAAACAAGCAATTAAAGAACTCAAACAGTCAAAATATCCACATATATTTTCTGTATGTAGAACAATAAGTTGTGATTCTATTATTTTTAAATGTTCTCTCTGATGTTGCAATGTCTTTTAAATGTTATGTACTATCCTATTACTCGTGATATTCTATCCCATTAATTAAGTCTCTGTGCATTGCAACCAATGCTTTTTGATGTCTCGCTACACTAAGTAAGTCTCAGGTCTAAACTTAGCCCTTCAGCCCCTTGTACTGCCAACAAGTTTTCAAATCTCTTGATGTAAATTTGCTAGATCAACATACATGTAAGAATATGTCCTTGGATTCTTTTTGAAAAATATCTGTGTTCAGATAGGTGTACATGAACAAATTTTTCGCCAATAGGAATCAAAATATGCAAGGTTCTTGTGACAATATCTTTAGATGACTAAGGAATTATCTAATGTATATATAAACATCATTGTCAGCTAAACATGTTAGATGAATCTGTATAGGTGAATTTTTTTCTGTTTTACTTTATTTTTGTAAAATATTTTTCCGAATCTTACTTTATATGGGATACTTGTACCTGTGAAAATTTAGTAAAATATATATAAGTATGCAGTTGTTTTATTTCCTAAGATATGTAAAAGCACAGTTGAATATTTCCACTCAAATTCTAATGTTCTATGAGTCGCTTTTGACTTTGAGGAAACTTTCAGAAAATATATTATTTAATATAGCAGATGTGTCCATATTTTGTTGCATTATAAAATAAACAGAAATTACTTATCACACTAAAAAATTACAATATCAAGCTAAACCATAAAAACCAACTAGATTTTGTGTTTAGATGATTCCATTTTTTGTTGCATGTGGTGATTCATAAAATCTTCCCCCTTACAAGACGATATGTTAACAGGACAATTAATGTGTATTTCTTGGGGGAATTGAGCACAGCTGTGTTAAGTTCATGCCTGTACAATCTGTCATGTCTTAAACACTATTTGACAGCCATTTTCCCTCACCCTCTGGCTCTTACAATATTACTACCCCCCTCTTCTGAGTTTTGGGGATGGGGGTGATTTACATATTTTCTCTGTGGCTAAGGATTCCACAGTGCTTTTTCTCTGTATTTTGTATTTGGAGGGATATTTCTTCAGTGATACACACGTTACTTTGTTACTTTGTCTGTTCTTGTACAAGTACACAGTATCTGTTCATACAAGTAACAATGATAATTTTTAGTGAGTCCCGAACTTAAAAAAAAAGACATGAAAGAAGGAGGGAGACTGTTTGGGGAGATGATAATTTTCAATAAGAAAACGAAGGAGACGGATGAAAGTAATCTCGGTGATAGCTTGACAGTGAAAATTCATTGTATTCATACTGGAAACTATAAAGAACTTTGAAATGTTGATCACGTTTCTATTGGGAAGTGTTTTTTAGTACAAGGGAGAAATTTCTGTGAAGGAATATGGCCTCTTCTGTAGTGCTTCTTATCTGATACTGCTTGTACTTATCATTATGTCCAAGGTTGTACAATAGGGCCATTTCAGAACTTCATTCAAACTAGCTGTGAGGAGCCAAGAGTCAATCAAATCCAGCTATTGAAATGGTCAATAGGCTGTAATAGTACAATAAGTAACTGCCAAATCTCTTTATGTAGTAACAACAAAATATCCCACTGCTAAGTGCAAACGAAGTACATGTGTATAACTTTTAAAGAGATTAAATTTAGAAGTTACTAGCTGATGCTAATGTATTTAAAAAAGCAGGAATGGTAGAAATACCTTTCAAATATTAATTTAGCTACCACTTTATTACTTTTATTCATAAGAATTATAAATTTATCAATTACTAAAACCCAATGGAAAATTGTGAGCCTTTTTTTCACATTCTATGTCTATTACAAACATCCACTTTAGCAGATTGAGGTGAATATCTTTTAAACTTCTGATAAATTGCAAGAGTAGTGTTTTAGGTCACCTGAATCCTTCTTTTTTATTTTTTATTTTCACTCATACAGATTTAACAGGTACACCTGTCCCCTCCCTCCCTCCGACCTCCCACCACCCTGTGCTTCCCTCCTCTCTCCCTCCCTCCCCATCCCCCAATGCCTCCTCCTCCCATCCCCGGAGCATCCTTAAATGTACATGCCCAACTTTCCTTTGTGTCCTACTCTCCGATGAGGTGCAAGGACCCAGTGGCATTTTTCAGAATCCTTTCCTGTGTCCCACTTAAGCATAGGAACACTACTGTGGCTGTCAATCCCTTGCCTCCAAGGATCCTAGTGTCTTTAGTCCATGCTAGACTTTGTGGGGTCAATAGTGTGTTGGACATTGCGCAAGGCATGCAAAGTCCAATTATGATTGCTTCAGCCCTAACTTGTGTGGAGTATCTTGCATATCATTGTTCTTCCCATCCTTGGGCTCTTACAATCTTACCGCCCCCTCTTTCGCAAATTTCCCTGAGCCTCAGGATGGGGAGAGATTAGGCTGGCCTAGTTCCAGGTGGTTGACATAGAGTCTCTGAAGTTCTGCATTATGGTTTGTTGATTTTTTTTTTCAGTTTTTCTGCTCCTGCAATGCCCTTCACTCCATCCTGATGGGTATTGGATGTCACCCCATGGCCAGAAATAAAAAGCTGTTAAACTAGAGTCTTGTTATAAGAGTATCTTCAAAGATAGATGTAATAAAAGTAGGAAACCACAGTGAGGGAGGGGTCAATCACCCATTTGCAAAATGCTTACTTTTTATCTGCCAGATTATATGCCCTCCCCTTCTGGTGAGATCCTACCCCATCAGTTCAAATGATCAGGAAGGAAAGTCTGTGAAGTTAACCAGATGTCTCATTACTTACTTGCAGTCCTTGATGGTGGCCTATTTTCTCTTCTGTAACATGGTCCCCTCTCTCCTTGTTTCTGGTGTGGCCCTCCTACCCCATCCCTCCTGTTCATAATCCTTGCAATTACTGTAGGTATTACAGAGATTTATCCTTGAGTGTCTCTAAGTGGGTTTGGTACTAGAAGCCACCTATTAGGGAGTACATACTCCCTCAAGCTGATTGGGCTAGGCCAAGAGTTCCTAAACAGACATCCAATTGCACAGTCACTGCTACCAACTCTCAACAGATGGGGTCTTGTGAAATTAAAGAGCTTCTGTTCAGATAGAGAGATTGTAACATGAGCACAAAGGCAACCCACAGAATGGGAGAAAATCTTCACTAACCACATATCTGATAGAGCTCTATTATCCAGAGTACATAAAGAACTTGGAAAACTAAACATCAACAAAACAAATGGCCCAATTAAAAAATGGGCCTTGGGACTTAAAAGAAACTTTACCAGGGATGAAATTAAAATGTCTAACAAATGTCTTAGAAAATGCTCCACATCCTTAGCCTTCAGGGAAATGCAAATCAAAACTTCCTGGAGATATCATCTCACCCTGGTCAGGATGGCAAAAATCCACAATACAAACAACGCCAAATAGGAGAGGATGTGGAGAGAGGGGAACTCTCCTACATTGCTGAGAATGCAGGCTCATACAGCCACTCTGGTGAGCCATCTGGAGATTCTTAAAGAAATTAAAGATTGAAATGCCATATGACCCTGCTATTCCACTTTTGGGAATAAACCCCCATACAGCAAAAATTCACCTTGATAGCACAAGCATGACCATGTTCACAGCAGCACTGTTTACAATAGCAAAGTCATGGAATCAACCCAAATGTCCAACAGTTGAGGAGTGGATAAGGAAACTGTGGTACATCTATGAAATGGAGTACTACTCAGCCATCAAAAATGATGAATTAATGGAATTTGCTGGGAAATGGATGGGATTAGAAACAATTATATTGAGTGAAGTATCTCAATCCTTCTTTTAAATTGTAAGCTCTTAAGCTAAGCAGGGATTCTTATAACCATTCTTACTGATATTTAATAGACAAAGAAGTGAACCAAATAAACTTGGTAATAAAGATTGTTCTTGGTTGTAGGTAACTTATCTAGAGAATTTATTTGAAGTCTGACTTCACAATGCATGCTCTCAGAAAAAAGATCAAATATGACAGTAATTATTAGTAGTTTTCAAAAGTTTCAGGGTCTATAATGGATTATTGTTTATAGATTATTGTTTCCTTTCAAAGGTCTCTACCAATTCAGGTACAAATATAGAACAAAGTTTGAAAAAATAATTTCCAAGGCAGAAACACTAATAAGCTTATAGAATGGGATACTGCCAAGATAAGAATCAAGAACGATTATCCTGGAAACAAAAATAGAGTTCTGAGCCAAAAACTCTTACTAATGATGCCTGCAAAGAACAGAAAGGCCTTGGACAGATTTTTCTATAGTTATCTCTGCTGAATCAGCTGGCTTCTAATTAGATTACTTTCACTGGCTGTGGCCAAAGCAAAGTCACTTCTGAGGAACATATATAGAAAAAAGTTTTCAGAGTCAGTTAGATATTCTGTGCTCCATTTTGATATAGCCTTTCTACAAACAGTAACATTCCTGTTTTTGGAAGGTAAAATAAATAATTTCCTATATCAAAAAACTTTTGAAACTAAATTTACAGCATGATGCTTTTATTCTTAAATCAATACTTTAAATTCAAACACCTTTATGGGAGACAAAGGATAAGTATTAGTTCAAATGCATAATTTGATACATGCATATGCTAAGATACTATCCAACTATTAAAAAATTTGTGTAACATGGAGCAACACCTTATTCTTCAAATATATCAAAGTAATGAAGAAAAAATCTCTAACTAAGTGGTAGTAAAATGTATGATTTAATTGAAATCACATTCTAGGGCTGGGAGATGGCTCAGTGGTTAACGCCCTTACTACACGAAGCAGAAGGACTTGAGCTCAGATCCTTAGACCCCAAGCAAAAATGCTGTGTAAATATGATAACCTACCTATAATTTTCGCCATGGGAATCCCCAGAGCAAGCTGACTCTATGGTATAGTCTGGGTTTAATTAGAGATCCAGGCTTCCAATAATACTTCCAATAATAAGTGTGAGCATGGAAATTTCTTAATATTATCTTTGGGTGTGTACAGGCACACATATTCCAGTGCACTCTCTTAAATCTGCACACATAAATAGCCACCCACATGAAAACATATACACACACATACATGCACATATTCCATACACATATACTTGAAAAATAAAGAAAAAGTCAACTGATGAGGAAGAAAACAGATACCAGTTGCACCCCAAGTCTGAGGCTAAGGTTACAAATGAATGACTTAATGTTAAAGAAATACAGGTTTATGATTATACACGCTCAAAAACCTGTTGGAGTACTACCCATTGAATAAGGCTTGGCTTCCTGCAGATGAATTGTATTTTGAATATTTAGAAAGGCCTAACTTCTTAAAATTATATAATTTGGAAAAAATTAAAGTACTTGAAATATTCAATTAAGCAATCATAGGAAATATGCATACATGTTTAATATTTCAGCCATAAAACATAAAACGTATACTTCTCACTGAACAAGACTCAAGAGAGACCAGAAAACACATAAAAATCTCATGTATTTTGAAAACTTAACAGGAATTTCTGTTCAAATGTTCCTTGATAGTTCTTAATTGGTGCTTTAACATTTCTGGAACTAAAATTTGTCCTGAACATTTTACTTAAAAACATAAAAATTAGTTTCAGAATAGCAAGGGACAGGAAGAATTGATGGGTTAATCTTGGATAGGTGGTGATTAAATTCTTACAGTTCATAAACTTCTTATCAGCAATACTTTAAATTAAGCATGTTTGAGGACAATTCTCCTTTAAATGCTAAGAAAGTTAAATCCATTTCTATACCTTTTTATCACCAAGAGAAACACTTTGTATGTTATGCCTGGCAATATCTGCTTTTCTACATCAGTGTGCTAAGACAACATCAAAGAGCCATGAAAGTAGAGAATCGATACCTTAATGCCAGCAGCAGCAGTAAGTCTGTGACCCAGATTGCGTTTGCTGTTGGTCAGGTTACAACCTCTCCATGCAAACTCTCTAAAAATATAGAGAGCTTGCCCAGAACCCACTTGGCAGAGTCTTTCTTTTAGCTCTATTGAACATATTTCACTTTTATCTCACAATAGGAATGTAATGGTTAACAAAAAGCAGAGATTTTTTAAAGAGAGAGAGAGAAACAAGCATTAGGAAAGGGATTCAGAGTAGCTCATTTAATAACACTATTTCAAAACATCAGCAATTATTGAATTATAACTGGAAGGAAGTAGAAGCTATGCAAAAGCCGAGACACAATGAGAATGTACCAGGGAATCATTAGACTTGCTTAGACTGTTCATTTGGATTCTCCAAACTCACTGGGCACAAAGATATCAAAAGGTAAAGTGCAGAAAGTTTAAAGATAGTGTCACAACTTTTAGGATGACTGATTCCTAATTTAACTTCAGACGGGAAGGAATGAGATTGCACTGTATGATATAATATGCTCTTCAACTTAAATGATTTTTTTGTCATCAACAATGATGAAACCTATTTAAAAGGCAAGGTTAGAGCTGACAGTTTTAGGAGTCTATGTTGTTTTATCGTAACAGAAATCATGCTAGATTTATTGTACAAAAACTTTAAACACATCATCTCATTTGACAATGGAAATTAAAAATCTCAGATATCAGCTTGCTGGTGCACAATATGTCTCACAAAATTAATAGAAAAATAAGCTGCACAAGAAAGGCATGAATTTAAAATCTGAACCCCAAGACTCAGCCAAGCTAAGCAGATGAACTGCTTCAATCATATAAAATGACATTCCTGGGACTGGATGAAAACAAAATTTGATTTTTAAGAATCATCACAAAAATAAAATATTAAGACTTAAATTTACCAACCAATTTACCAACCAAGTACTTGAAGTTTATTTGAGGTCAGCAGAAAGACTACATACTTCCCTTACCAGGACTTCACACATCTGGTATCTTCTATATTAATAAAAAGATCTACCCTTACTTATAATTCTATTTCAAAATTTACATTTTAAATAGTATAATTAAAACAGGAGCCTTATTTGCAGAAGGTAGTTAATATTTTCAGTGTTTGTCAATAAGTGAAAACAGATGGTGTGATAAGAGAAATGAACTATGACCCAATTACTGAATTAATTACAAGGCCTCATCTTTGAGGCCTCAGTATTTATTACAATGAAAGAATACAAAGAGACAAAGGATAGGGGGAAATGTTCTGGTAGTCTTATTACTCAGTTTTCTGTGGCTATAATATTTCTTGAAAAAAATAAACAAAAGAAACAGTAGCTCTCTGAATGGTTTTAAAGCACAACATATTGGCATAGAACACATGCCTGTTACTTACTGTAAAGCCATCCAAATACCAGTAGAAAGGTACACCATATACCCTATATGTGAGGAGATGTCTTAGTGCTAAATACTCAATACTAAGCTGCCATCTAGGTAGAATATTCCCTGAGAATTCCCTGAGATAAGCTTTCAGCAGTTAACCAAGCCATTCCTATGGCAATGGAAGATATGCAATGCACAAGACACACCTGGCCAGCGTGCAAAGCATAAATGACTGTGGAGAGCTCAACCCTAAATAAAACATTAAAATCAACCTTCCCCATTCCAAGGCTCATGGAACATTATACAAGAGGATGAGACAAGACTTTAAGAGCCTATTCATGAGGAAGGATACTGCCTACCATGACATTGCAGTCATTATAGGGTTGCTGTACCCAAGAGCTCAGTGCATCAGGGACTACCTCATTAGACCAGCATATGGCTGTCATCTCAACGTCTCCCATGCCGGGCAAGGTTCTCAAGAGACACACAGTACCATTTAGAGAGATTCATGTTTTAAGCATTTAAAAAAATCTGATTGTCTGGTTTTCCACAATTCAGGTGAAGTGGCCCTCCGCATGCCTGTCTGGCAGCAAGGTCATCACAGCCTACCTGACTTTGATCATCTCAGTTGCACAGCATCAGCTATCTATTTCTTCTATTCCCCCAACTCTACTAACCACCTCCCAGCTAATCACACACAGAAAAAATAAAGTAGGAGATTCCATACAACACCAAACTTAAAGAATAGAAAAAGAAAAGACTTTCAGAAATCAACGTAATAGTCACATCAGAAAATTCATGTGAGAAGCATGAACATGCTTGTGCAGCTAGAGAACACAGGAATCACTCGCTCCCTTTCATCTCAAGTAAATACACAAACATTTGATAAGTAATATATAGGTAACACAAAGCAAAATGTAGACTCTACAAACACAATGCAGGTGCTGAAAAATAGCACCCCAGATACAAGACAATCATTCCACTGACAAATCAGTAGCCAGCAACTTCAAATAGAACTATAATCAACACCTACCCATTCTAAAGTCACTATACACAAATAAAAATCCTAACGTGGGCAGTAGATATAAGTAAAATAACAATACAAATCAAAGAAAATAGGTGACAGTCTAATTCCAGATGCCAACATCACACAGGATAAACAGAAAAAAAAAATAAGTAGTCAAGAAACATGTCCCTTCCCATGAGCACCAATCCCAAGGCCTCAGCTCCCATAGAGGATAGGCCATTGGGAGCTCTATCCAAAAAAGCAATAATCACTGCAACAAATTTCAAAGATCAAGTACAAATAAATTCATACAACTCTAAGAGAACATAGATACTTGCCTAATCTAATTTGAAGAATACAACAAACTCAGAAAAGAAAACCAAAAACATACGAACAAAGAAGACACAATAATGAAAGTAGAGATCCAGAAAACAGATCTAGAAATCCTGAAGAAAATCCAATATGACCTGTAAGCAAACTGGAAACACTGAAAAAAGTCCTGGCTGAAATAACATTAGAAATAAAACACAGTCCAATAAGAAATCCAATAAAGTTTTAAAAGTAGAACTAAATCATGTAGAAGACAAAGTCTCAGAATTGGAAGATAAGATAGGAGAGGTTGATAAGTTAACCAGAGAAACTGATAAATTGAAAAACACACTTTAACAAAACATACAGGATCTCTGTGACACCATCCTACCAGGTCTACAGTGCCGGACATGAACTTCATCCTTTGGGAGGAGTCCTCAGATCCCATCTAAATCAGTTTATACACTCCCATAACAATGGGAAAACTATTATACCAGAAGACACCTCTTTTTTTTTCTTTCTTGCTACAACCAGAAGTGGGAAAAATTCTAGTTATGCTATACCATGTTTTCTTTTCTGTATTCTACAAGTACAAAGTGTTGTTAGCAGTATAGTCTTACTTTCTAGTTTTTGATGGACAACCAAGAGCAACAGACAATACCGATGTACTCTTTGAGGTCTCTCAGAATTCTTGGCCAACAGTTCCAAGGTAGGAATTGCTGGCACTGGAATTTGTCAAAAAGCTCATGGATTCTGGGGTTGTATTAATTGTATCTCTTGAATAATTTTGCTGTTCAAATAGATTGCAAAGTTTTAATGTGACTTATTCATATATCCTTTTTTATCTGGCTCTCCTTCATTGGCCCATATTTAATTAAAAAATTATAATATTGAATCACAACTTCCTAGATAACGCAGTTTTTATATTCCATTTGAAATTCAAGAAAAAACCCTAAAATTATCATAAACAAGTCTATGTGTATATGTTTCAAGATTTCCTAATTGTCAATGTGCACATGTTATTTCTAAAAGAAGAATTTCCACTAAATATTATTAGACAATGTAACAGCAAAATATTTACATGAAATAAGGAATTTATTAAAGTAATACAAATTGGAACTCTTTATTTTAAAAAATTATGGGAAAAATCAAAGTTTATTTTGTTCTCAAATTTTATTTTTAATGAGTACAAAATTTTGCAGCTTTCAGTGTGTTTTTTAAATAATCACATAAACATATTTTTAAATTCAAATAACATTACGAAGAAAATACACTTTACTTACAATGTATATAAGACAAATTTGTTTTTTTTTTGTTTAGAATGATTTAGGTTAAGACTGACTTTATGAAATAAGATTTATGTTCTTCAAGTTTTACAGCATGATATTGAATGATCTTTGAAGTTATTTCTTACATCTCAAACCCAAGCAATGAATTTTTTTGTTAGCCAATAATTTCTTACTGAATCAATCAGCTAGTAAGAGTTGATGTTGCATTTTGAAGTCTAGAGTGGAGCAATTGAAAAACCACTCTGAAGATCTTGTTTTTTATAAGCTTTGAATTCCAATACAATTAGTCATCGACAGATAGCTTAAATGAGAATTCTCCTTTCCACTTGTATCTAAAAAATGAAATCATTTTATGTATTTCTTAAGTGTTTTTTCCCCTCAGGCTTAACGTTTATATATTCTTTAGCTTGTTTCTAGAATCTTAAATACCTCAATCATATTCTGGAAATTCTGGAAATAGACTTTTAGAATATAACACACTATTAAGAGATCTTATTCCACTTCCATCCACAAATATTTGGTTTTCTCCAGAATTTTAAACAAAATTGACTTCATTTTCTTTTTCACATTTAAAAATTGTGCATCAATACAAACAAGTTCAGGCAATAGTAATGTGTTGTTGTATTTGTAAGAATACAGAAAATGGTGGGAGGAATGCCTTAGTAAACTCTTATTTTGAAGTACCAGGACCTTTGTTCAATCTCAGAACCTGTATAAATAGTTGAAGAATGGAGGTGGATGATTGCAGTCCTAGCTCTGTGGAAGAAGATAGCAGGGCCTCTGGAGCTTTCTGGACAATCTCATTGTTAAGTTCCTAAACAATGAGCTCCCTGTCTCAAAGGAGATTCATTGTGTTCCAGATGATAATACTCAAGGTTGTCCATCAGCTTCTACATGCAAATACAAATATGTGCAAACATTAAAAAAAACACACATACACTACACACATGCATTCTAGAGTTGAATATCTAAAGTTGCATCCAAGTATTATCATTAAAGTTCAGTGGCGACTCAAGACACACATTTCCCTTCTCCTCACACCCTCTCCAGCATTTGCTGTTGCTATGTAGTTTGGATTTTAGCCATTCAGACCAGGATGAAACAATATCTCAAGGTTGTTTTCATTTGAATTTCCCTAATGGTTAAGGAGGTAGAACATTTTTTAAGTTTTTTTTTTTATTTTTTTGGACATTTCAATTTCTTCCTGGGAAAATTTTCTTTTAATTTCCAGGGCCCATTTTCTAACTGGACTGTTTATGTTTAATTTTTTTGAGTTCTTTGTGCACTATGGATATCAGACCTCCATCAGATGTGAAAACATGCTTTCTTAATCAAAAAAAATGTCTTGATTATTTTCTACCAATCAAACACTACTCAAGATATTTAGGATATTTCTGTGTTCAAAGAACACCATTTTTTAAAAGTTTGTATTACATACTAAATAAAAGGACAGCTGGCAACAAATAATGTATTATCTAGCATGTCGTACAGTGCTATCAAATAAAAGATGCTGGCCCAAGGTAATATGAATTTGGAGGAGAGGAGAAAATGTTAATGGATTCTCTCATTGAGATACTTGTGCAAGACTTGAAAAAAATGAAGATTTTGAAGAAATACACTTTGTATCATCATTTATAAGAAATATGAAAGAAACATACTCAATTTGAGGCAACTTACTGGAAACTGCCCTCATCTATTCATGGTCCCTGATGTAACTTTTCTGTTTGTATTACTCTTTGTTCTCTCTTTCTCAAGCTTCCATAATTGTTTATGGTAGTATGACCAATTCTTTCAGACTAAAGAAATAATCAAAAGTGCATTTCTCCTTTCTGCCCCGGACCCGGACCTGGATGCAGGCAGACTCCCTGAACCTGAGGAGGTGACCTTCAATACCAATCAGGATGTAGCCAAAAGTGGTTCAGGAAAAACAAAACTGAAAAGAACAACAAACATAATTCACAACACAGAAGATCTTTCATTAATCATCTGGATCCAGACCAGCCAAATTTCTCCCCATTGTAAAACTCAGGGAACCTTGTGGAAGAGGGGGTGGCAAGACTGTAAGAGCCTAAAGATGGGGAAGACCAATGGTATGCAAGATACTCTAAACAAATTAGGGCTGCAGCAGCCAGAACTGGACTTTGCCTGACTTGCACAATGGCTGACACGTCAATGAACCACTAAAGTCTAGCATGGATCACAGGAGGGAAGGCTCCAGGCAGTAGAATCCTTAGAGGCAAGGGATTAAACAGTCATGATAGAGTTTCCATATTAATAGGCTTTGGACTATGCCACCGAGTCCTGAACCCTCACTAGGGTGGAGGACTCAGAGGGATGTTTGGTGTTCACACAAAAACATGTTCCAGAGAATGGGAACGAGGAAGAGGGAAGAGAGAGGCACTGGCAGAGAGGAAGGGAGGGAGGAGGTGAAAGAAAGGGGGAAAGGGAGGAGAGTGCAAAGGGGGACAACTTGGAAGGGAGGAGGGAGGAAGAGGATAGAGGTACCTATTGAGTTTGTATGATAAGGAACAAAATAAAATGTGGGAGAAAAAATGCATTTCTCATCTACTGATGAATCTGACACTGTGCTTATCTAGCACTCTTCATTTTCAGTTTCTTCTCAGTCTCTCTTGTTTGTTTCCACCCTGTAACTTCCACCAAAGTAACAATATGTTGATAGCTTGGATCTCTTCCATTTTCCACCTGTCATTTTTCCTGGTCTTTTGAGTAGAATGTATTTCTATATTTATGAGCTAGCACTTCACACTTGCACTTTTTTATTCCACATAATTCAGAACACCAAAGACCACACTTGCACTTTTTGATGTTTATTCTCAGCTTCTGCAATGAATACCAAACTTGGTATGTCTGACTGCTTACTGAAATCATTCACATTGATGCTGTGATAAGCAGAATGGCCCCCACCACTGGAAAGAATCCTTCATCTTTCAAATCAATAAATGAATATGTTACATAGTGTTGCAATCAAAATTATCTCAGAGGACAGACAAAGGATTATAGATTACAAGACTGATCTTGAATTATCCAGGTGAGTATACATTACTCACTTGAGCTTTTCAGAATATTTGTTTTCTGGATGGAAGCAGTGCCTTGATAGTATTAGAATTCTTTAAGATTCCAAGTATGAGAAAACCATGACATATCATTTCTATTTTAATTTATTGAGTTATTCGCAAAGACATGGGAGGCTTCTAAAGGATAAACCTGCATCTAGGTAAGAAGCAACAGCCAAATAAAGAGCTCAATCCTGGAAACCTAAGTGTTAACTTCTGTAAACAGCCTGAACAAACTTGCAAGCAAGTTCTACTCCTCTGGTCTTCCAAAGCAAACATTTAGCTTTTTCAGATCAAAACTAAATTAGAACTTCTAATATTCATGAAATAAGACCAATAAAACCACATTGTACTTAGATTTCTGCACCATGAAAATCATGAGATATCATTAGTGAATGCAGTTTTTTAAATCTTTTTTAAAATTACTTCACTGTAAAGAGTACAATTTTAAAGCAGAATCTCACAGGATTTGTTATGAGTAGCACTGCAAGATAATGCAAATCTTTGATTGGCATCTTATTAAAATAAATGCCTAATAAGTTATGAAATTTCACACATCTCAAAGTATATTTTGAATGTCTCAGTCTCCTACATTTCTCCCCAATTTTTCCTTGCACTTTCACATGAATAGCATTTCTGGCCCTTAGTGGTTTATTCCCAAAAATTTGGAATAATTCCCGATTTTTTTTCATTCTCATCCATCCCACTATAAGCAGCTAGTTTTGGGATCGCCTTGAGGGGAAACGCACTTAAGCAACTTATTGCTAGCATCATTCATTGAAACCCTCATTAGATCTCCAATGCTAAAGATAATGAAGCAAAAGATTTAGCAGTTTTCCTACACGATCTAGCTACTTCTGCCTTTGTCCATTCTTGTTGCTCTTGCATTTCTACATCATTAGAAAAATCATGTTCCTCATCAGCACAACCCTCCAATGAAATCAATAGGATAATAACAAAAAATATGGTGTAGAAAAATAAGAATGAATCATGAGACAGAGATCCAAAAGCTCAAATAAAAGCAAATACCACATATACTGTATTTCTCATTAACTAGCCTTACAAATTACTGTCTCTAACACTTCTTATCTGTAGTTAGTTTAAGTGATAAATTTTGACTTATTCTTATATTAAATATTTCAAAATTTAAAGACACACAAAATAATATTCACAGCAACTATAATGGAAGATAGCATGACTGAAAGCACAGGCAAGAGAAACCTGACATTTTGGCAAATGCTCCCTGTTGCTTTGAGGTTTACTGCTATGTGTCTGATTCACATTAAAGATCCTTTTCTAGTCTCAGAGTAGGAAGGACTTCAAACATAACAAGAAAAGAGGAAAATACAATCACCACAGATTTAAGTTTTATCACACAAAGAAGGAATTTTATTTCATGTATGGAGCAAGAAATAACTATCTTTACAAATTAAACTTATTGATAGATGTTTTTATTATTATAGATTAATTTTACAAGGTAAAGTAATTTATTATTGTATGCCCATGTGTATACATATGACTAAAATCTTCTTTATACATGTGTATAGATGTAGATGTCTAGTGTTTTCTGACCTCCTCTATGTCTTCCCACCCTTCCCTTCACTCTCTGCAACCCTATCGAATCCCCATTCACTTTAGGTTCCCTTTTTTCTCTTCCTGGACTTCATGCATAAAAGAAAACATTTGAAAGCTATCCTGGTGAGACTACTCATATTTCTTAACATATTATGAATGATATTGATAGGTCAAGGAAATTGGATATTCTCAGTGCATGATAAAATTTCAAGGATGCATAAGGTTCAAAGTCCATTGTGCTCGAGTTAAAAAAAAACATTATATTTATGTGTGAAATTATTAAAAAACTGACTTCCTAAATAAGTGTAAAAACAAAAATCAACTTAATGTTGAAAATTTAAACAATGATGAAGTACATGTGCACTGCTTAGCTATATACTTTTATTTATAGTTGATGTTTCATATTGTGTATAGAATATCTAATTATAATTATTTGAAATGAAGTAATTATATGCCACTATAAAATAATATTCCAAGACTACTATGTGGAACTTCTAAAATATTCATGAATATATTAAGTGACTATCTGGAAGTAAAATTTTGATGAAATATAATAAAAAAATTGAAATATTTTACTCAATGCATTAGTATTCAAAGTCGGAATAATCTTCTAAAATGTTTTTTAAAACATAGTTTAGAGAAGCTTTTAATATTCAATTGAATTCAAACACTTTGCACATGCTAGTTATTTGCATTGTGCTTTTACTGGAAAGTGCATTAAGTTCTTTTTTTAAAAAATCTTTCTCTTTTTTTAGAATAGGAAAGTAGCGAAACTCATATTTTTAGAATGTAGTAGATAAGTGTCTTGGAATGAGGAGTAGTTAGATAATTTAATTCCAGGAATAAAGATTGTTTTGCTTAGTATCAGAATATTTTAAAGTTTTATGTCCACTTGGATCTACATCACTGAGTCAATGACATTTTGTATTTAAATGTAAAATTGAATTTAATTCCACAGGAATAAATAATTTGGCCCAAACTAGTGTTATATCTCAATCAAACAACAAAAAAGTTAATTTATATATTTTGTAGTAGGCAAGACACTTGGTTGTTGTGGGTATTCATGTGTACATTGGTGATAAGGAACAAAAAGTAAACTTGTATATCTGAACTAACTTGAACAATTTTATGTTTGTTTTAGTTGTGTTCTAATCAAAACATCATTCTGGTAATAAAAAATAGTTAATGAATATTCATAATAATCTCTCCTTCCCTATCACCCTTTTCCTTACATCTTTTTCTATTTCAGCAAAAGCATCGAGCACAATCACTCACAATTAATAGAGAAATATAAAGATAATTTAAATAAATATAAAAAATGCTGATTTCCCAAACATAGGAAGCCTACATAAGAAACATTTAGAAATAGGGAAAGGAAGGGGGTTGGGTGGAGGATTTAATTGTAGAAATAATATAAATTCATGCAAAAAAAATCTAAAAGAACAAAAAATAAAATGAAAAATGTTTAAAAATCAACATATATTCTTGGTTTACAATACTGGGCACGTGTGTCCTGTTGTGAAATGGATTTCAACAATAATCAGAAAGCAATTGGTTACCCCCATAACTTGCAAGTCACTACTGCACTACTGGAATCTTCTTGACAGAACTGTTATTGAACCTTGCAGTATTCATAGCTGTGCAAGGGCATTGGCTGCTACTTCCTCCTGGTAATCTGCATCATCCCTTCTGGTTCTAATGAACTAGTCAGAATGGAGGGGCATCCCCTCTCTATTACAGCTTGATTTTCCCAGGTTTCATGATAGTGTACATGGTGTCTTTATTCATAAATTCTTACTATCAGATTCTGGAGGGCAGCCAATATCAATGGCAAATGCTTATTTTGATTTGGGGGCCTTTGAGGACTCTCTTGCCAATAGCTTTGTGGGAGGTATCACTTTGCTGGTGTGGGAAATCTACATAATCATCGACAGCTTCTGGCAAGAGCATGTCAGATCAATTTCTGTTCTCTTCTCCTCACTTCTCTTTGTTTCTCTGTATAAGGAATTTATTTGATACTTTTTGTTTTAGGTTGCACTTTTTGGATGGATTTATAGAGTGGAAGGTTTCTGTTTAGTTGTGTTTCATGTTTGCTGTTAATTGTTACTCTTGCTTTTATCTCCTATATTTTATTTCCTTTCATCCTTAAAATGTTCCTGCCTTTATTTTCCTTTTGTACCATCTTACTCTTTGTGTTCTATTACTTTCCCTCTTTTAGTGTCCTTCTCCATTTTACCTCCCTCCCCCCATTTATGTTTCTTCTGGTGTATGGATATTGTAGAAAATTCTGTTTAAGAGTATCATTACATTTGGGTTGGGGCCTGCACTCAGCACCCAACTAGGGGATCATCCTTGGGCACACCTCTGGATTGTGGGACATCAGCAGGCTTGGAGGATCCAATTTCTTCTCTCATGGAGAAGGGTGGTGAGTTCAGGCTACAACTTGGCCAGGCTCCTGGGCTCTGGGTCATCAGATCAGAGTTTCTTTTGAGCTGGGGCCAGTGTTCAATACAGGGCTCAGGCCTCATCCTCTGTCACTCCACTGGGCTTCAAGGCACCGGCAGGCTTTGGATGATCAGGTTTCCCTTTCATAGAAAATAGTGCAAGGCAGCCTTAACCAACATCCCACCTAAGTCAACCAATAATAGAATTTCCGAGATTTTTAACAGAGACTACAGGCACAGAACCCATAAGACCAGAACATCAATGCCTTGATACCAAGGTATAAATTTAACCAAGGAAGTGAAAGGCTTGAACCACAAAAAACTTTAAAACCCTGAAGAAAGATATTTCAGAAGACCCCAGAAGGTGGAAGAATCTCAAATGCTCCTGGATCAGTGGAATTAACATCATAAAAATGGCCATCCTACCAAGAGCAATATACAGATTCAATCTTATACCAAGCAAAATTCCAAGCCAATTCTTCATAGACCTTGACAAGCTGATCTCAAAATTCATATGGAAGCACAAAAGGCCCAGGATAGATAAAGTAATCCTGAATAATAAAACCTATGCTGGAGGAATCACAATACTAGACCTTAATCTATACTAGAGATAGCATGGTACTGGATCCAAAACAGACACATAGATCAATGAATGAGTAACTGTCAAAGACTTAGAAATAAGCCCCTATACACACAGTCATCTGATTTTCTTGATAGATTACCCAATGGTAAAAGAAGAGCATCTTCACCAAATGGTGCTAGGAAAACTGGATGTCTACACAAAGGATTGAAACTAGACCCTTATTTGTCACTATAAATGAAAATCAACTCCAAATGGATCAAAGGCCTTAATATTAGACCAGTGACTATAAAAATCCTAGAAGAAGAATAGCTAATTCTCTCAAAACTGTTCGGAATAGGCCAAAAACATTCTGAAAAGAATGTTAGTAGCTCAGGAAAGAACCAACTCTCAATAAATGCAATCTCAATAAAGATATTATCAACTGACCCAAAGACACTCCACAGAATGGAAGAAAATCTTCACTAACCACCCATCTGATAGAGTACTATGATAATTAATCTTGGGTGTCAACTTGACTCTCCCTGGCATTAACTAAGATCATCTGTCAGACTACCTGAAGAGATTATCCAGATCAATACATTTATGATACAAAGACCAGCTCTAGATCTAATTAGAACTTCCCAGCAGCAAACCACATAAAAAGAATCGTAGAAGAGAAGACTTAGAAGAAGAAAGACTCTGGGATGTTTGTAGTGACTTAGCCTGCCTCCAGCTTCAGCCGACAACCATGTCACCTCCACCATGAAAGACCGTTTCTCCCCTTTGTAACCATAAGCTTAATAAATCTCCCTTTCTTCCTTAAGTTTCTTTACTTTGAATGCTCTCTCATAACAAGAGTTAAGAGGTGCCATTACAGAAACTGGTACGGAGTAATGGGGTATTGCTGCGAGATTCAGAACATCTGTTACCACAATGTGAAGCTGTTTATGAAGCTGAGAGAAGTTGGTACCTAGAAGCATGGCCAATACTGTGATGTGGCTAGTGTGCCTTTGGAACTGTTTGTTGGGAGAAATATGGAAAACCCTGGGACTTTGTGCTGGGAAAGTCTTTTCATCTTGGTGATGGGGCCAAATGAGCCTTTGTCTTCAGAACTCAGGGGAGAGCAATGTTGTGAGAGACACAGGCAGTGGAAGCCCAGCTTGTAATTGTCCAGAGGGGAACAGAGACTTGTTTGGAACTGGAGGAGTGACACATGAAGCTACGTGTTGGTGGAGAGTTTAATGAAATTTTGCCCTCATCTTGAAAGCTTGCCTGAAGTTAAACTGTAGTCTTGTAGTTAAAATGTAGTCTTGACAATGTGATATAGGTACCTTTTAGCTGTCTTCAGAGTTATAAAAAAGAGCAAGAAATCAAGCAGAAAACTGTGAGGTCTGATGAAGAAAAATGCCATGGAAAACTTAAAGAGTTGAACCAGTGGCATTGGTTTTGGAGACATCAAAGATGCAAAATGGAGGAGGTCATGAATCTTTCCTCCAAAGTTTCAGAGAATGGAAGAATTAAGGCAACATGTGGCAGAAAGCCTGCAGCTTAGAGGCCCAAGAAGGGCAGTTTGTGCTGTGGAATTAAATCCTGGTTTTCCATTAAGAAGAGAAGATGTTAGAGATGCCAGAGACAATGTGGGACATCTGCCTAGGAGTGCTATATACCCTGGGAGGAGCCAGCCCAAGAGAGTGATGTGTTCTTGGAACCAAAGCCTTTGGAACTGAGATGATTTCACCCAGAGACTCACCTGTTAGACTTGGAGCTACAGAATTTGGAGTTTATCCTGCTGGTTCATTATGCACATGTCAGCATACATACTTTGTTTAATTATTTACAGAATTTTCAAATTTCTATGGCAATTGTGGCAGTGTAGTCAGTCTTCTCACTACTATAACTTCCTTCTTAAAATCATGATTTATTTCTCTACCAGTGAATACAGTTAAAATATTACATACATGTACTGTATACACCCATACACATATATTTTATAATTCATGTTATACATACTCTTGAATAATTTAAAATTATTTATAAATTACAAAGTGCCTATGATATTAACAATTAAACTGCTTTTAATATGCAATGTTAAGTGCTATACAATTATGGAAAATGCAATGTTATACAACTGTCTACAGTATCAGATGCAATTTTCTTATCTTTTGCATGTGAAGGTATGGGTATGAATGGGGGGGGTTATAGATGAGTGTGAATATGTGTAGAAGATGGCACTATTTATGCCTTTGGAGTTCTAAGAGCAACTTCAGGAATTATCCTGTATTACTCAGCTTCTTCTTGCTTTGCTGTGGGTTTCTAAGACCCTGCTTTCCAGGGCCAGAATTGCAGACCACTGCCATTTCTGAGTACCATTTTCAGGTGGGATATTGAATCTGAGCTCAGGTCCTTTTGCTTGCTAGGCAAAGTTTAAGCTCCTGAATCTTATCTCAATTTCCCAGATATAATTTACTTATTTGCATGTACAATAACTCATAATATAATCTAGTCTATATTATTCTATTTTTTTGAGTCATAACTGAATTACATGCATATATGAAAATGTAGATGTATGCTTTCAAATATTACATTATAAATTTTTTTTGCCAATTTCTCTGTATTATCTAGAGATAAATACAAAATTATTTAATAAGATACCATCTGTTGTAAATAGTAAATTAATGAAGATTAAAAATTCATAAACTATAAAGTGATAAATAATATAAGCTATACTAGCAAAGCATACTATGTATTTAATGTGTATAGCAGGTAATCATCACTATATATACTACATATACAGGAATGTACATATGTATGTGAATTCATAAGAATGAATACATTAAGGCATTTATTTTAATAGCTATTTACTGAACATGAGTATTAGTTATCATGCTTAAATCATCTTAATTATCTTAGGAATGATGACTAAACCCTCTGCAAACATTTTAGGGTGTAATGTCACAGAAAATATAGATTCTTTTTAGACAGTCATGGTTGTATTATACAGTATTAATTATTGCTATAGATATATTTTTTCTTTTAAACTGAATATATACTTTAATTCATCTTAGATACCATTCCTTTCAAAAATACCAAAATTTCAAAAATATTCAAAAATATCTCCTACCTTGAGAATACTTTGATCGTTAGAGAGTATTATGATTATCTCAGAGTGAGGAGCACTCCCTGAAGAATTAAGCTTTCAAAAGATGAGCCTTGGCACTGGCTAGTGTGATCCCTAGAAGGGACCTAGTGGATCACACATTCAGGGGAAAATGAAGATGAGATAACTCATTAGAGGAGAGAGTACCTGGGTGGGATGAAATAGGGAAAGTGTGTTTTAGATGATAGAAACACATAAATTCATTGGTAATATAATTAAAGTAAATGAATATCTTAAAAAGATGTATATCACCTATACACTGGAAATAAAAATTAAAATGAAAAAATTCCTTGGGAATGCAATCAGGTTGCAACATGACATATATGTATCTGGGGTGAAAGACAAGCAGAGCATTGGTACATGGAAATGCCAATGGTTGGACTGTATAACATTATGATCATATCTTTTCTATGACTTCACAAATAGTGTCTCCCACCTCAGATTATTACCAGTGTCAACATCAACAGACTGCTCATCTTCAGATTTCAGATCCAAGTCCACACCAAAGGAGTTTCACAACCTTCTATGACATATTCTCAGAGATCTCTTTCTCATACGTGATCTAATGGAATCCACTTGAAAGTTGTTAATTGCATCTGTCCCTCTCAGACTCTATAAACTTCATGAGAACAGAAACTGCAATAATTTCAACATATCCAGTAGCCTGCTTGTTCTAACTTTGACGGATGCTAATTTATATGCATGACTAATTAAGATAATGGCAGGAACCCTGACTTTGCTGTTTGCTCAGTGAAGCATAGCAGGCAGGTCACAATCCTTGAATAACCATTGAATGAATTCCAAATAAACATGATGTATATCTATTAATATGAAAGAAGGTCCCTGAGGTGTATGTAAGTGAAAAAAACAAATTACAAAACATGATCCATTTGCATCTCATTTAATGCATAGTTATAATGAACATATGGCTTTAAAATATGTAGCACCCTATATATCATTATATATGAAAAATATAAATTTTTTACTTATGTCAGGGAATGCAATTAGGAGTATGATACTTATTCCACTTATTGATTTTGTTTGTACACATCCTTTAAATATTTTATGAGTGTGCATCACTTTCTCTTTCTCTCTGTCCTCTCTTTCTCTCTCATTATGTGTCTGTCTGTCTGTTCATGTTTGAGGGAACCCTTATGCAAGGTTGTGCACACATACTCGGAGGAAAGAGAATGAGCTCTGGTTTCTTCTTAGAACACTCTTTACCTTATTTGCATGGGCAAATTTCTGAGTCGAGATCCCACTGATTTGAATAGTCTTCTGGCTTGCCCCAGGGATTTTCTGTCTATGCTCCCTGAATATTGGAATTTTAGGTGAGCTGCCACATCCTGCAGGCTTTTACTTAGATTCTGGGGATTTACCTCTACTTCTCATGCTTTCTGTTATAGTTGTTTTGTTGCTGTGTTGTTGTAGTCTTTTGTTGCTGTGAGACAATACATAAATACAACCCAAGGAGGAAAAAGTTTGCTTTATTTGGCTTATGGTTCCTGAGGGGATGGATATATATGACAGAACAGGGAGCTCAAATCATAGCAATCATCATGGAGGCAGAGAGAGACAGAGGCAAACTGCAAGAGGAGACTGCTAGCAGAAGCAAGGCAGGGCTACCCACTCTCCAAAGCCTAACCTCAGCCTTCCACAAACATTAACATCAACTAAGAATTCAAATACATGAGTCTATGGAAGACAACTTATTTTCAAACCTTGACAGCTTCACAATAAGTACATTTATTATCCAAAAACCATCTCTCTGGCCTGTGCATTGCATTTAAAGTTGAAATATCAGTATTTATTTTAGAGATTTTGCAGAAAAATATCACATTAATAACATTGTTTAAAATTAATGAAAAATGAGATTACCTCCATTACAACACTTTAAAATAAGGTACAATTTGAAACTCTGAAGAATTATTATAAATTCTGAAATAGTACAATATAATCCTCAAGATGAAGGCTGCTGTCACAAACCAGGGTCTTAGATAGTAGGAACTTGCAATAGAGCAGTCACAATCCAAACTGAATAATTAGACACGGACACCTGTTATTAAAATGATGAAAATACAATGGTTTGAACCTGTCCATACTACAGGTTCACATTTATGTGGGGACCATAAGAGTACTTAGTGTGGTCAGAGAAAATATAGCATGTTAGATGTAAAGAAATGAGAGTCACTTTAAAACTTTAAAAGAACACTCCAAATGTCAGCAGTAATTGGAATACCTCTTGGTAATGTCTCTTCTTTGGAGAAGACAAACAAACAAGAAAGCAGATAAAAGAGCTTTCTCTGAAGCTAAAGTAGAAGGAAACAAAGTTTAGAATTAAAATATCAGGACAAAGCACAGTTCCTACTAATTATCATAAACAAGTTGGACACCACATTATGTCACATTGCCCAGTATCTAGTGACATATGACAAATACTGAAACACTTTCTCCTTGACATTTTAATGAAATAGTCTACTTATTTGCATGGAATCATTTCCTAATGTGTCAAATGAAGTTTAATAATCAGTGTTTTTACGTAATATGTATGTGTGAATATAATATTTAATATTGTTTGAAAAGACAATGTTCTTTATTTCTTTTTTTGCACATGTGTGTATGTGTGTGTTTGTTTATGTGTGTACAAGAGGATACTTGGTTGTATATACCTGTGAAAGTCAAATGATGACATGTGGAATCATCCTGGATTGCACTATCTCATTGTTTCACTCTGAGGCTTCCAAAGTTCCACCTGCCAATGTCATAATTGCAGGCACTGCCAGTTCAGCATAGAATCTTGGAATCAAACTCAGTTTCTTCTGCAAAGGTTTAAACCCCCGAGTCATCTCTAACCAATGTTCTCAGTTTTTATAAAGATGTGTTCTTGTCTGTATGTATATAATGCTTCTGATGAAATACTAGCTTGACACATTTTGTGTTTCCATTTTCCCATTTAGAATGCACAATAAATATTCAGTGGTTGTTAGTATACCATGTTTTCTCAATTCACTGAAGAAGGTCTTTCTAATATTAGTGTTCTTTCTAGATTGAGTTAAAGAGTATGACAAGTGAATTCTTAAGCTTGATCCTTAAGGTAAGCTTAAAATAGAAGAAAGAGCTCAGCTTATAGTATCTCCCATGCATTGAATGGAACATATGAAAATTCTAATTAGTGAAAGTTATGCAGTGGATAACTACTATGTATTCCAAATTATATTTATCCATTACAACTTTGTCATCAAATATTGGATATGGCCTATAGTTAGCGTCACTGTAAATTTGCATTTCAACTGGAGAAAAAGACACCTTCTTTTTGTCTTCGCTGATTAACATTTTCAAGCTCTGTAATTTTCTTGCTGCTCACAGAAACAAAGCCAGCCAAGCTCATACAGAAAGCCTATTCTCCAAGATATAAATATTTGCTATTCAGAAAACCTCAATGAGGGTTTAGTTATTTTAAACTAAAGAAAGAAAATTGCTAGTAATGATTGGTTTCAGCTAACGAAATGCTTTTATGCAAATATGTGAACCCTAAATATGGCCTGGAAACAAAAGACTGCTTAACAGTTACTATTAAGCAAGACATTAGTAGATCAATTAAACAGAACTTCTTTCTAATGAGTATGTGGTACAGGGGTTGCCATAGAAACCTGGAAAGGAAAAGCCATTGAATACTAATTTATCATTCTAAGACTGGGAAATACTACAGAGCTGTTGCTTGCTGTTGCTAAATGAAGTAGAGATATGAAACTTCAGAAAAATTAACTTTGCAGAAAAAGTAGCTTTGCACAGATAGTCTATTATAGTCTGTCTCCTAACTCTTCCAAAACTGACATGTACCATTTGTCTCAGTTACCTCACTGGTGCAGATGTTTGCTTAGGGAAAGACCTATTCTAATTACTTTTTTATGTTCCAAGGGAAATACTCAAAAATATTAGCATCATTTGCCACTTAAGTATCTACTCAACTAAATGAATAAATTGTGTCTTTCTAAAAGGAACTTTGACTTTGTCATTTGGAGGATACAGAAAGAAGACATGCAATGTAGATGGAGTAGCGGTACAATAAGAAGATAAGGTGGTGCTTAAGAATCCAAGTAGAGTAGATCAAGAAACAATGCTGACAAACTGGCTGATGACTTGAATATAGGTTGTTTCAGTAAAGTCTGTGAACTCAAACAAAATGACTTTTTTCAGGGTTCATGGAACATTGAAGTAGGTGGATAGCGAAGGTGGCTCAAGATTAAAAGCAACTATTTGACTAAATCAGTGATTTGTTCTTTGTATAGTACATAAAATGTCTTCTTATTTTGAAATAGATAAAGGAGATGGTTTTTTTATCTCACCATTGTGGTACATATAGATGATTAAAGTTGGCTCATATTGGCCAACTGGTAATTGTACTTGACTCATATTTAACATCCACCTCCACCCTCCTTACTACAGTGAATGATTTATTTTACAATTTTATGGTTGTTCGTTAAGACATTGGTACGAAAATATCAGCTTGAACTTACAATATATATAGCATGCTTAATGTGTGAAAAAGGGGAAATTTAGTTGAACAGGGAAATTGTAGATAACATCCTAGTATATATGATACACTAAATGATAATTACATAGTTTTAGGTGGAGATAAAGAGATCATTGCAGATGAAAGTTACACATGTTTCTCTGATATTCTGGTGTGTGGGTTTACATCTGAGCTCTTCATTATGCCCTATTTGTTAATGTAGATATTTATGTGATACTATATATTTTTTATTATTGTGGCTTTGTAGTATATTTTGAAATTCTTTATTCTACTGTTTTTAGCTGTGTCCTTTTTTTGCCCAAGATTTTTGGTCTTTTAAAGGCAAGACAAATTTTTTACTGTTATGATTTGCACAAGCCAATGAGGGTTATATTGAATGGGCATATCTGTTTGAGTAGCATGTATGAACATGAGACATTTTTCCATTTATTTAACATTTTAACTTTTTGCCAATGTTTTAATAACTTTCGCTGTAAAGATATTTTTACAAATTTGCTCTTGGATTTTTTTATAACTTTTGTAATTGAAATTGCTTTGGTAATTTTTTCCTAGATAATTCTGTATTAATTAATAGATACACAAGTGATTTTTGGATATAAAAATTTAAAATGAAACTTCACTGATTACATGCATCAATTATAAACCTTTTGTCTGAGTTTTTATGCATATGCGTGTGTGTTTGTGTAGTTTTAAGGATTTTTTATGTACAAAATCATGTTCTGTAAGCAGACACAGTCTGATTTTTGTTTTCTTAATTATTTTCTTTTTTCCTCTTTAGAAAGCATTATTTTTCATGCTTTCTAAACATAAAATCAAATTATTTGTAATAAAAGTACAAAAAATATTCTTAATGATTTTTTAGTGAAAGGTCTAGATTTCGTACACTTTGCCTTTCAAGGCCATAATTGTAGGCTGCTACCATAGCCACCTGACATTTTTTATGCAGGATCCGGGGAACCTAACACAGGTATTTTTGTTCGTGAGACAGAAACTTTAACCACTGAGTCATCTCACTTTATAATCACTCAGTTGTTAATACTTTGCTGTATTTGAAAATAGAAATCTATTTTGTGTTTGGCAAAGTTCTGAGCAGCAAGTGCAAAGCTAAAACTTGAAAGAGTTGGAGGGAAACAATCTTAGCACAAGATTCTATAGACAGGAAAATATTACTTCTGAAATGATCATTTAGAAAAGGGTGAATAATTTTCTAGCGAGAGCCAAGTAACTTTTATGTCAAAAGGGTCAAAAACGATTGTGATTGTGGCCAGAGCATCATTAAAGTGAACTGTGTTAGAATAATCGCTGTAAGACGGAAGGATAACTCATCTGACATTTGATTCAGTTTGAAAAGTTCAAAGACTTCAAATTACTATTGCTAAGTATTGATTTATTTTCATTCCCTAGCACTAAAAGGTAATTTTAAAGGGAAGAATATCTTCATTTTTGAGAAAATGTTAGGGTCTTATCACAAGGCCCAAATGACAAAAGTTTAGAAAAACCTTTACAAGTATATATCAAAAAGAAATTTTGCACTTGATTCTTTTTTCCTAACCCACATTTTAATTTTCTAATCTTTTTATACTTTCATATGTAATTATATTGAACTTATTGTTTTTCATCCCTTACTACCCAATCCCTTCCCTCCTCACTGCCCACTACATACTTTCTGCTTTTCAGCTAGATTTTTCCTACTTTCATGTTTTTTTTTTTACATGTGTGGCCCATTTGTTATGTTTAAAATGCTTAAATAGCATGTACCTGAGTATTTGCTGGAACAGGGTTAAATCACTGAGGAGAGTCTTCTCCTGTCTGGTACTTCAATAGTGTCTCATGGAGGCATAATGTCTCTTGAGATCTTTCCCTTTCTATGGTAAAGTGTTGATAGGCCAAATGTTGTGCTTGTCATGAAGAAGCAGATATCACTTCAGTGATCTCTTGGGAGCAGCAGCCCTTTCATGACCAATTTATGTGTCTCACAAAACTGGATCAATCATCCAAGTACATCGTTTTAAGCAAAATGTAAGAATGAGAAATGATTATCAAATGAATTCTTTAATCAATGTTATCTATCCAATAGTAGTAATCATCTACTTAATTTTATGTCAGGATAATGTCATAGTATGCTTCCACTTCATGTTTCCATTTCAATTCATTTCATGCTTTCACAAGAGAAGCCCACATTCAATAGATTTCTGATTTAATATTGCATCTGAAAGAATGGGAAAGCTATAAAGGAGGTTCTAGAGCTAATGGGTCTTTAGGTAGCAACAACTCCCTTGGGCCTTTGGGAGTTTCACCTGTACTTTTGAGGCTTTGTCCAAGTAATGGTGCTAAAGATGAACATCAACTGACAAACCTATAGAGAATCTCTGTGAGGAGATTCCCCTATTTAAATGGAAGTTGTGTCAGTACTCACAGGATTACAACAAACCAAGACATGCAAGGATGAAGCGAGAAGCCCTATGGGTTCAGTGGCTTGGTGATAATATAGTAGAAGATGAATGAGCTGAGACTTCTAACTTGTGAGGACAGCACGGAGAGCAGTTCACAAGGGTTTGGTCCTTTTCTTTCCAAGGGGAATAATGTACATGTAGCTTTCTAAAACCAAAAGACAAACAGAAGAAGGGAGGTTATGGGAAGAAACTTGGAATGGAAAAGGATGAAGATATTTTAAATTGGAAAATATCACAAAGTTTTTAAATGTTAGAAGTTCAGTTATATTCTGTGGTGACTTTTTGTGTAGTATGGTTCTCTATAAATGTGAAGGGATGCTAGAGAGCAAGAACGGATCATGTCAGAAAAATAAGATTTTAAAAGCAAGATAACTTTCAGTTTTAGGTTTAATGAGAATAATACAATCCTTTATAAAGCCACTCTACAATGTTATGATATTGGATATAGGTTACTTTGTATTATATTACTTCATTCAGTCTAGATTTTCTTGTTTGATTAGTTTTTATATACATTCTTTAGTTTATAAATTGTTTTAGCCAAATTAACATGATAATAATTAGAGTAAAATTACAGGGTTTTGCTCTAAAATATAGTAAGTTCTAGCCACATGTGACAATTGGAGTACTGAAAAGATGGCCAGTCCAAATTGAAATGTAGCATAAATTAGAAAAATTATATTGGATGATAAAGCTTAATTATAAATATAGTTAAATATTACATATACAATATTTTAACGATGACTAGATCGATAACATATATTCATATAGTGTCTTTAAATAATTTGTTTCTTTAATTAATCTTTACATGTTTCCCATTTATTAGAGATATTGATCTACTTTTAAGATTTAATTGCTGAGTACTTACCATGATCAGTTCTCAAGAACATGATAGATTTCTAGAAATATTGAAATGGTGGTGTGCCTAGAATACAAGAAGTGATAAATAAAAAAATAAAAAGAGGTGATAAATAGCTAAAATATAAATAATTATTTATATTGTATAATATATACAAATAAAAGTATTTTCGGCAATTTTTCTCAACTCATTATTATTTTTATCATTTAGTACTAGCCAGTAACCATTAACTATTTGATGTATATAATATTTTTTGTGTTTATTTCAGTGAACAAGTAGCACAACACCACACAATATCAGTAATATTATATGGAAAATTTTTAATAAGCATAGTTATAAAATTTTATGCCATGATATTCTTTGAGATTTAGTTTAGAGGCATTTTACAGGCCTAGGATTAGAGTTCAGTTGTAAATATAGAACAGAGATAAGGAATATGTTCTTTCTAATCAACTTCCAAGAATTTTTATTCAAATAGATGTAAGTTAACACTATGGAAAATAATGAAGAAGAAAGATAAAAAGTGAAACCTCTAACTCAAGCAAATTAGTGGATGCATGTAGTACAGTGATAAGATAATTTTTTCATCATATTTCTTCAGAAACTTGAAATATTGTATACTGAATTGTTCAAAGCAACATTCAGAGTTTGTCTACCATCACTGAAGTAAAATGAAATCCTAATTGGAAACACATAAGTAGTTATACATAAAAGAAGAAATCCCAATATAAAGACATTGTATTGTTTGGCTAGGGCCACACCATGAGAAAAAGATAAACAGGGTAAACAATAGAAATTTATTTCCTCATAATTCTGGAACCCAAAAGTTAAAAAAAATCCATATCCATTTAGTAATGAGTTATCCCCTTGGTCCTGCGATTCTCAAGACTTTGACCAGGATTTACAAAACCAGACATGTATTCTCTCCACAAAGCAGATCTCAAATGTAGTCAAAAAGTGATTGTTTACTCCAAATATATTCTGAAAAGGAAGTTTCTATCTGCAATGAGTGACTATTAATGGGGAAACACTTAACTGGTCAAATGACTGTAAGTACTCACCTCTAACTAGGAACTCTGCATCATTCCCTCAAAGGCCCACAGAATATCACACATGTGGGTAGAAAGATGGCAGATAAAGAATGGGGAGAACAGCATTGTCTTCTGGACAGGGTATAATGATTACATTCACACCCATAATGTGTGTCTGTGGCTTCCTGCACAAGATTTGCACACACACACACACACACACGCGCACACACACACACACACACACACACACACACACACACACACATTCCCTCACTTGAATTTAAGGCATGAAAGAAGAGTGACTAGTTGCAAGAAGGGCATCAGCATTAGTGGAGAGACAATAAGAATGGGTGGTGACAGTGAATGTAGTTAAAATACGTTGTAAGCATATATGACATTGCTAAAAATTAAAAGGAATAGCAGCTTATAATAAAAAAATGGAGTTCCGTAAGTTCCTGTGTTTGATTTGGAGGTGAAGTCCTTCTGTATCTCTGCATGATCTCTGTGTATTGTATGCATTAATCTCCTCTTGTAGTAATACTAACGTAAATTAGAGTGCCACCATATGAACTGCCTTTATTCCAATAAATAATAAGATCCTCATAGCCCAAAATAATCACTTTCTGAGCTACTGGGGATTAGGATGTATCATGTGAATTTCAGATGGATCTATTTTGTCCTACTACACACATATCACTCAGATGACATAAGGGAGTTTCCTGAAGTCTCTTGCTATTTATCACTTCAGTGTAGCTACATTGTAAGAAGTTACTTCATTGCATATTCTCAGTCTTTTGCTGAGATGAGCCCTGAACTGACCTGTGGAAGATTACATGAAAAATAAATACTACTTGAACGACAAGAACAAACAGCTGACCTACTAACAAACTTTAGTCACAACAAAATCTTTATTCTATGTTTTCATTAAGAGCTCCTTGCTTTCTTAGTTAATATAGTTGATATATGTATTTAGCAGCCACATTCTAGTATCTTGTCAACTTGTAGGTTTTTGGGTTCTTACATTTTGCAGATGTTCTATTTCCGTCTTCTTAGTTAGATGATAAATAGATCAAGACTAGGCATAAATATTATTATTCTCATTAAATAATTCACTTCATTTCTAGACTAGGTATGATGATGTGAACTTGTCATCTTAGCACTTAGACAACTGAGGGTGATTGAAAAGTTACCCCTGGTCTGAGCTACATAGCAACATCTACGAAAAATATTAAAAATCACACAAAAGAAAGAAAAACTTGTGAATACATTTCTGATTTCAAAAATAAAAATGAATTAGCAAAGTAATGTTTTGGAGTCAACATTACAAATGAATCACAGTTCAAAACATCCACTCTATTGAAATATGCTTGGCATAATTCCACATAACATTACAGCTATTAAAATTCTATAGAAAGGATTACAACTATAACTAGATAATTTTATACAATACCCTGCATTTAATATAAATTGACTATTCAAATCAGTAACATAGCATCTAGATACCCAAATCTCCAATTTTATAAGAAGTCATTGAAATTAATAGTGATTCAGTACATTACATATTTAGTATATGATGTATTTATATACACCAATGTAAAACTGATTGGAATTTCATGATTTTTCCCTAGTCATAAAATCTAGGACATCCCCTCTCCTTCCATGAAGGCTTTCTGGTCAGTGGGATCATGGTCACAGTTGAACTTGACAAAGTCCATGTATCAGTCAACGAAATGAGGAAAAGGGAGACCCCTGTAAGATGCATAAACAGCATTCCACATCAGAGTTGAATTCACAATTGCACTTCAATAGAGCAAGAAAAAAGAGGACAGTCAGTCTGATTTTGAAATAAGCCACTCTTTCTTTGTGAAATGTAAACAGTCTTCAGAAGGTATTTGAAAATGATTGTTTTATATCAAACCGTAAGTCTCAGCACTGTCTGTCGTCAATAGCTCATTCAAAGCTATGCAGTGTTTCATCCTTAAAAGTGTTGATTAACTAAAGCAATAACACCCACACTTCACACAAATAAAACTGTAAAGCGATGTTTAAGTACTTAGCTATAAGCATTTCTCTGAAATGTTTTATATACCATAAAATTCAAAAACTTATACTTACTATACTTTGAAAGGCAGCTTTTTGCTTAAATTTCCATGTGAATAATGAACCCTGCACATTTCAAGTCAATAACGTGAAAACTAGGTTGTTTCATCACCTAGGACTGGAGTTTTTCAGTTGTAAATTGACTTAGTTAATGTAAATAGTAACTACATAGTTTATATGAGATGTGTATGCACTTCTCCATCCAGATCCAATTGCAGAATATAAAATAATCTATGTGCCAGAGGGCTTTAATTTTTAACTGTTTAATGTATTTCTGAGTGACGAACCACGCTGTATGCTATGACAAAGAGGTTTTTATGGAAGCAGTACTGTTAGTGCCTAGACCAGAACATTACTGTGCTGATATTGCTGGAAAACCAGACAACCAAAAATCTCAGATTAAAATCATGACAACAAAAATGTGCTTGCCCTAGGATTTATGCAGTTAAGGTCATTCTCCAGAAGAAAATCTTTCTGGGTGGGAGAGATGACTCATGAATTAAGCCTTTGCCTAGCAAGCAAAATGATTTGATTTTGTTTGGATGTAGGTTGCCATGTAAAAAAGCAGGATGGGAATGGTAGTGGCCTGTACTTGTGGCCTTAGAAATCAAAGCCTCAGAAATCTCAGAGCAAAGCAATAAGGAGATAGGGCAATCCAAGACAATTTCTGAAATCACTCTTAAGCTGCCATCAGGCACAAACAGTGCCATCTTCTACACCCATGTGCACCTATATGTACACACACACACACACACTCACACACACACATACACATGCACATGAAGTTAAAAAGAAAGTCCCTAACACATTGATACAGAGAAATAAAGTTGCTAATAATATTAGCAACATATGTTGTACTCACAGTGGCCATACAATTCTGTAAAGAACCTCCTGAATTTCACTGTCTTTATTATAACTCAAGTAGGTATTATATTTGAGATTGCCATATCTTTTATCATTTTTGATGCTTTCTATCTATCTATCTATCTATCTATCTATATTACACGCACAGAGAGAGAGAGAGAGAGAGAGAGAGAGAGAGAGAGAGAAAGAGAGAAAGAGAGAGAAAAACAAGAAGCCTTGACAAGTTGATAGGAGGTCAACTTGAAAAATGAGTTCTCTCCTTCCCATTCTGTGGTCTCTGGGGATTGAAGTCAGGTTACCACACTTCTATGCATACTTCTTTATGCTTTGAGTTATCTCACCATCCCACATTTACTGCTTTTGAGAGGATTAAATGTATTTTAACATGTAATTATAGAACATTTGCTGGTCAATGAGAAATAACTTATCAGGAAGAAAACAGAATACAACAAAAACTAACCGTAGCAATCTGTTCATACATTAAATGCAAATCAGAATCAGCAATAGTTCATGAAGAGGAGCTTGTCTCTCCACAAGACCTGCTGCTGAGTGACTGTTCTGGGCACTGTGAGTACAGAAAGACAGTGAATGACTCAGGTTTTATTCTAGATTCTGGTTATTGGAAATGCTTTCAGTGGCCTGAAATGTGGCTCAACTATGTTTTTTAATAACTCTATCACAAAGGAACTGCCTTTCTCATTCATTCTACAATAATTAGGAGAATAAGTTCCATCAATATGTTGAAGGATGAGATACAAGCCTGTGTCTTCACAATCCTTATGGTGTAGATTATCCTAGGTTAGTTTTACAGAAAAAATAGAAGCAAATAACATACTTCCAGTATACTCAGTTAGCATTAAATGAATGAATGAATATGTGAAGTAAAATTCAGGGAAATAAGTTTGAAGGAAGCTATACATTAATGAATTCAATTTATTCCATACCAATATAAATGTGATAGGCTTATATTAGGAGTATGATTATGATGAAAGTCAATAAAAGATCCTAAAGGTAAAGAAGTCAAAGTTTCCTTGGTTCATGAAAACTTGTGAAACATGATCAAACTTTAAGAGACTTTTCATATGTCATCTTTGTCAATTCTCTCACTCATGATGCTTTTCCAATTCTTTATTTAAATGTGGTGAAGAGCTATACTTTTAAAATTTGGAAGCATTTCCAAATACAAGCCACAGACATTTTCTTAAAGAATTAAAATTTTTCCCAATCTCTATAAGAGGACTCTTTCTTTTATCCCACATTTTCCCCCCTAATCATACAAACTCAATAGGTACCCCCATCCTCTCCCTCCCCTCCTCTCCAGTAATCCCCATTTGCAGTCTCTCCCCTTCCCCCCTTCCTTTCACCCCCTCCCTCCTTCTCTCTCTCATAGTGCCTCCCCTCTTCCTCCCTCCCATCACCTGGAGCATTGTTTTGTGTGAATGCCAAACCTCCTTGTGAGTTCCTCCACACCAGGAAGGAGTAAGGACTCAATGGCATAGCCTAGAGCCTTTCTTGGGCTCCTCTTTAGTAAGCGAACTCTATTATGACTGTTGATCCCTTGCCTCTAAGGATCCTACTGCCTGGAGCCTTCTCCTCTGTAATTCATGCTAGAATTTATGGGGAGAGTCGTTGACATGTCAGCCATTGTGCAGGTCAGGAAAAGTCCAATTTTGGCTGATGGAGCCCTAACTTGTGTGGAGTATCTTGCATATCATTGATCCTCCCCATCTTTAGACTCTTATAATCTTGTTGCCCCCTTTTCCACCAGGTTCCCTGAGCTTTAGGATGGGAAGAGATTTGGCTGGTCTGGTTCCAGGTAATTAATGCAGGTGTTCTGAATTATGGTTTGTTGCTGTTTTCAGTTTTACTTTTCCTGCACTGGCCTTGGCTGCATCCTGATTGGTATGGAAGATAAAAGACTGTTTAAATGAAGATCTTAATATAAGGGGACACTCAAAGATAGATAGAAGAATAGGAGTAGGACACAGCAGTGAGGGGGTTGGGTCAGTGTCCCACTGGCAGATGGTTACCATCTATCTGCCAGTCCCTATATCCTCCCTGATTGGTATGATCAAACCTGTTCAGGTACAAGTGCCCAGGAAGGAAAGTGAGAATAAACTGCACCAGATGTTTCACTACTTACATGCAATACTTGACAGTGACCTATTTTCTCTATTGAGGTGTGATCCCCTATCTCCTTTTTTAGGGGAAGCCTTCCTTCCCTTTCCCTCCTGTTTATAATCTTTGTGATTACAGAAGATATTACAGAGATTTACCTTCGAATATGTCATTAAGTGGGTTTGGAGCTAGGATCCACCTATTAGGGAGTACATACGGGATACTTCACTCAACATAATTTTTTATAATTCCATCCATTTCATGGCAAATTTCATTAATTCATCTTTTTTGATGGCTGAGTAGTAGTCCATTGTATAAATGTACCATATTTCATTATTCATTCATCAATTGTTGGGCATTTTTAATATTAGGCCGGAGACTATAAAAATCCTAGATGAAGGGAAGGGAACTCCCTCGAGCTGATTGGTCTAGGCCAAAAGTTCCTAAACAGAAATCCAATAGCACAGTCATTAGAACCAACACTTAACAAATGGGATCTTATGAAATTAAAGAGCTTCTGTTCAGATAAAGAGATTATAATCTGAGCAAAAAGGCAACATACAGAATGGTAGAAAATCTTCACTAACTACATATCTGATAGAACTCTATTATCTGGAGTGTGCAAAGAACTTAAAAAACTAAACACCAAGGAGATAAAAGGCCCAATTAAAAAATGTCCTGGGAACTCAAAGGAAACTTTTCCAGAGACAAAATTGAACTGTCTGACAAATATCTTTAAAATTGCTCCACATCCTTAGCCATCAGGGAAATGCAAACCAAAACTTCACTGAGATATCATCTCACCCTAGTTAGGATAGCAAAAACCACAATACAAACATCACGAAATGCTGGAGAGGACATGGAGAGAAGGGAACTCTCCCACATTGCTGGTGGGAATGTAGGCTTATACGACCATTCTGGCAATCAATCTGATGATTTTTTAAAAAGTTAAAAATTGAAATGCCATATGGCCCTGCTATACCACTTCTGTGAATAATCCCCCATAATACAGAAATTCACTACAGTGACATGAGCAAAACCATGTTCATTGTAGCACTATTTACATAGCAAAGTCATGGAATCAACCCAAATACCTAACAGATAAGAGGATCTTAAATAATACTTTTCTATAATTTTGAGCAGAATTCAAAGATATAAGAATTTTTTATCATTTGTATATAAAATAAATAAAAAGTTGATGGGGTATCATCTGTTGAAAGGAAGAATTTTCCTTTTTTTTATGATGTTCTGTCAATATCCTTTTCAAATGGCCATCGTCTTTGGTCACTTATCTCCAAATTTGATGTGAGGCTTTCTAACATTTAGTACATCCCTCTCTTCCATCTCTGTCTGTCTCCAAAGCAATACTTTGTAAGAGGAAAGATTACATAAATAGATAGTATGTATAACACATGAGTTACTTAAGTTCATAAAAATAATTCTTAGAATAAATGTCCTGATATTTGCTTTTAATATATTTATAATGACAGAATGCCAGCTGTTAATGATTTTGTGAACAAAGCTCTATAGATCAGAGATTTAATAATGTGTGTGTGTGTGTGTGTGTGTGTGTGTGTGTGTGTGTGTGTGTGTTGCATTGTCTCTTCAGGTAAATCATGTATACATAAATATTTGTGTCAAAACCTGGCATATTAATACAAGAGCACAACAGTGGTCTTAAGTAGGGGAACCAAGCAAGGAAGGAAACACAGCTGTCAACTGTCAAGCAGCTTTCTCTAGTTATGCACCTTTCAACACAAGAGCATTGACTCAGAAAATTCAAATAATGTAATCTTTTTTTTACTGTTTCTTGTTCTACAATTATTAATCTGCATATTCATATTCAGAGTATACTCTACAGAAAAATTGGCTCTGTATCAACATTTTTCTTTCCTACTGAAACGCTTCTCTTTTGGAGCATTCCCAATGCCCTTACAAAAGTGGAAACCATAAAGACACAATGACAATTGAAAACAGGCAAAAATTAAAATGCCAAAATAAGATGATTATATTTCCAAGTGGTAAATTCACCAGCCTTGTACACACTTACTTTGACTTTTCAATATTGTGATTCTTGTTTCACCCATTATCAATGAAAGGCACTTTACAAAAAAGAAATACTTTAGTATTTCAAAGAATAATTTTTCTAGAACAATCTAAAGAAATGCAAGTGTTTGTATCATTTTACTCATCCAAAAATATCGCTTAATATTTCTCAGAACAACAAAATTTTAGTATCTCAATTACTGTGATCATGTTTTAGTGTATCAACTTAAAATTGTACACATTATCTTAATTTTAAGTTGGATAATATGGCATAATATTGACTATGTGAAAATAACTAATCAAATTTTGCTGTTTCAAAATGTATTTTATACTTTTATTTTGTGGGCTAATCACATTGACTTTTCTAAAAATAACTGACAATCAATACCCTAAATTAATATAGACACTACTTATTCTTCATAGCATTTTCATTTTCTCCAAGTTTTTGTCAACTTGTGTCAAACATATGAAGTGTGATTTGATCCTCCTTGTGTTTAAGAATATGTAACTAGGGGCTGGAGAGGTGGCTCAGGGGTTAAGCCTCTGCCTTGCAGGCGGAAGGTCCTGAGTTCGGATCCTAGACCTCATGTATAGACGCTGGGCGGAAGCGGCGGCGGCCTGCGTTTCTGGTCCTGGTAGGGCGGAGCCTGTGAATCCCAGGGCAGAGTAAACAAGGTGGAGGTGGAGGCGGTCCATGGTGGTTCCCGAATTCGCCCGTGGTTCTGCACACAAACGCGCACACACACACACACACACAAACACACGCGCACACACGCACAATTGAATAAATAAAAAAAAGTATGTAACTGAACTGCCAGCACCCTCATTTTCTTCATTTGGTTTCTAATGAAACATATTCATTTGTTCCACCTTGTCCTTCCTGGTTCTCATACTAATGCAAGTGAAATCAGGGCTCAGTCCTTTGTTCTGTTCTCATCCCCTCAGTGATCCAAACTTTCAGTTCTAAATGCCTTGTGTAGTTGAAACATATTCCAGTTTCTCTCTCTCTGCCTCAATTTATATGTTTATAATAAGTCGTGGGGTGTTTATTCAATTAAATACTTGGAATATGTGGCCATTAGAACTTTTAATCTCTTGGTTAGGGAAATGGCTCAGCAGTTGAAGTATTTGCCATGCAAGCACAAGAATGAGATTTCACGACCCCTAGATCCTACATAAAATTCAGGGTGAGTTAGGGTCCACTTGTAATTCAAGCTTTGGAAAGCATAGCCTGACAATCCCCAGAACAAATAGTTAATCAGACTAACCTAATTGGTGATGTCTGTTCCTAATTAAAGATTTAGCCTCAAAAGAATAATATAGAAGAGTGACTGAGGATAGTGCCCAATATTAATCTTTTACCTACAAATGCATACACATTCATATGCATACGTACTCACAAATGTATACAGGCACTCCCATACATGCAAATGCACATATACATATGCTCACTGCTAACATAGATATTCATATGAACTTAGAAAAAATAATTTTTAATATCAACATACTGTACACCTTAAAATGTTTGACTTTCTCTGAAGTTTATATATAGAGACACACTAAAATATTTTCATAATAAAAATACAAATACCTACATCAGATCAATAGTAGAGTTAAAGTAAGGATGTACTGTAATAATAAATATAAATATTGATGGGATGCATTTTATAATAAAACATTTTCCACACAAGATATATTATGTCCTTTTATAATGTAAATTAAAATATGAAAGAAAAAAGTGTTTCATCCTTAAGTTAGAGAAGGTTTTCAAACCAAAGTATATGATGATGAATCACTATGAACAGTATCATAAAAATCAGATTGGTTAGATGCTAAGGTCTTAAGCTTTTGCCTCACAAACTTTAAAAGTAACTGACTTCAAATCCCCAGATCACATGTTAAAATGCCAATGGATGTCTGCAGCCTATAGTACCAGTCCTAGAAGGCAGAGCTTAGGAGCCTCCAGAGTAAGCTGTAAGGTGGAACAGCAATCCAGGATGATTCCTGATGTCTCCCTTGGGTCATGACAGGCACAGATACTCAAGTCCCCTCTTGTACATATGCCCCCTCTCACATACACTCGTCTATGTGCAAAACCCATACATACACACATACACACATATACATGTATACATTCCATATGCACATACATGAAAAAAGCAGCTTAATAGTAGTGTGCAATTGTTCTATTTATTGATACAAATCCCTCTGTGTGCATGTGTGTGTGTGTGTGTGTGTGTGTGTGTGTGTGTGTATGTTCCTTAAAAGAGTAGGAAGAAAATTTCTTATTTAAAAATTCACATTTACAAAAAGAGTGTAATTATATTAAGATTAAGTATCCTTCCTTACTGGAAGGCACAGGGTAACTGTATTCCGGGTGGAAAGCCAAAGGCTTGCAATGCAAAGCCTGTATGTCTGAACAATAGAAAAGTTTTCCACCTCTTCTCTCAAGCTTGTTCATTGTTTGAAATTAAACCAAAGCCAGGAGTTCACTCATCTTGACTGACCTCCCACAAATTATACTCATTGTTCTATGGCCTGTGTGTTTAGCATATTTATAAGAAAAAATGTGTTTTATATTAAAGGAATTTTATAGCAGTCATATTAGGCTCATCACATGACATAATTTAACTTTTGTAAGTGTGAGCTGCCATATTCCATCTTTGACCATTCCCTGTGGGAACTTAAATTTTGTAGGATTCAGACATAGTTGTCTAACAAATTCAAAAATAAGAATAACTCTCTGAGAAGGTCTCAGGAACAGGTTCTGGACAAGGAAAGAGGAACCTCTCCCCTTACAACTTTACCCACTGAAGAGCTCCACAAAGTTCAGCAGAAATCTGACTCCCCTAAAACACAGGCACACTAAAAGAGTTCTGAGATCCTCACAAGCAAAAGGACAAAGTGGGGGAACAGGAGAACAGGATGGATGAAGGGAGGGGAGAGTGGAGAAGGATGTGTGGATGGGGAGGGTGGGAGAAGAGGGAAGTGAGGAAAGAATCAGAATAAATACATAAACTCAGTTTGTTTGTAAATAAGTGAATTTTAAAAAAACTTTCAAGGATCAGTTGCAAGATCTACAAGTACAAGATGAACAATTTCTGTGAAAGAAGAGAGATCTTTGGTGGAACTCCCTGAATAATAAACAGGAGGATCTGGGGCGCATTAGTTGTCACCTATAGAGGGGTGTCTTTCTGTGTCCAACTACCTTAGATTAAGTATCACTCCCAAATTAATTAACTCATCAAGCCAGACTTGTATGGGCTTTTATCTTACATTTATCATTGGTTCTGTATCTGGAAGTATGTTTCTGTCCTGTATCCAGAGTACAAAGGCATGTACAACATGAAAGTTAAAATATAATGCTTCCATCAATAATTTAGAAGCTCTTTGAGGGATTCTGAATTGTACACATCCTCTTGCTATAAATACAGGATCTATTTTTTGTATATATACAATGGTTTCTCCATTCCTTTCAAATTCTATGCTTTCAAGTATTTCATGAAGCTAACTTACAGTATATTTTAAGGAAAGTGACTCCTCTATGGTAAAGGTCAATTACTTGATATTACAGTGGGAATTTCATATCATAGATCTATTTTGCATATTGAGATAAGTTATAACTTTCAAATGGAAAGACTGTAATTAAATGTTTCTGTCAGTCTACTTATGCTCACAATACATATTAATTGTTGACAGAATTATTTGTTTCGAATAGTCAGTCCCCAAGACACACAGTCACCAAGTGAGGAGTGTTCATACATTGTGGAAGATGAGATATGGAGGATGAAGCCAAGCACAATAGACAAGAAATAAAAGAATTTTATTAAAATGTTTGAACCAACAAAGGAAAATGACACTTAAAATTTAAGCAGAATTTAGGCCCCAGTTCACTAAACAATAGGCTGTAAAATAATTTGCTGGTGCTCTAAGCATTTGAAATGTAAGAGAGTGTAGAAATAGGAGGCACTGGGGGATGGGAATATGAGGCTATGAGGAAAGCAAGGGAAACACCGTCAATGTTCTCTGTGCATCTACACAAGAGGGCAAAGACAGAGGTGTGAAAAAGATCCAAAACCTAGCAATCACGTGAACTGAAGACAGAAGAAGCTCAGAACTCTCAGAGAACTAAAGCCATAAAAGCTTCTAAAAGTCTTTCTGGGAAACAGGAAGAATACCGAAGACAAATGTTTTAGATCTTAAAAAGTATTTGGGGTTCAAAAAGATGGTAGAACAGCCCGGGATGATTCCTGAAGTAATCCTTGGGCCGCTACAGGCACACACAAATGTCTACTTCTACAAACACCCATACTTACACCCACACATGCTTGCTGGAGCACTTCATTCTTTGGAGTGTATTCTACGCTTTCAACTCTCACTTTTAATAAATCTTTGCTTCGCATTACTAAAAATGTTTGATATCAGTTGTTATCTGGTTAATAAATATTATGAAGCTGAATTGAAGGTAGGGAATTGAATAGGAGGTGTTTTGCAACGCACAAATCAAGTTTATTATGAACTTCTAGTTTAGTAACAGATATAATATGCATGGAATTCTATTGTGATGGAAATCAAATAATAAGCATTATTTTCCATTATTTTAACAAAATACCTGAAGCTGGCTAACTACAAACTAAAGAATTTTCGTTAGCTCACACTTTTGGAGGCTTAAAGTCTAAGATCATTTGGCTCTATTCGTCAGCCTCTGGTGAGGAAGTACTGGCTAGCACCAACCAGAGGCTGGGCTCCTAACAACTGAATTGAGAAAGAGTTCAGCAAATGTCTTGGGCGTTGTCTAATCTTTTCTGAAAGTAGAGGCCCTAGACACCTAGAGACCACAGACTGGGAACAGTCTCTCAAAAGCCCCAGAAATTCACACATCACCATGTGGGAATGAAGATTCCAAACCATGAGCCTTTAGGCGACACACTCAAGCTGAGTGAGGTGAGCCCAGGGACCCCGAGAGAGCTCTTCTTGGCTGCCTGTTCCTGGCAGTCCAACTCCCAAAACCTCCCCACCTGTGAGTAATTTGGGATCCAGTACTTCCTTGTAGGAGAGCTCAGCAAGGCCAGCTTAAACCAGAATTTGGCAAAAGCACAGTACAGGTCAGTCTGTCCTCCATGTGACTGTCAGGGGAGACTCCTATTTACTGTCTCACCCATCTCATAGGTGCTCATGACAGGGTAGATACATGCTGAACATTACAGGATGTGTTGTTCACAGACACTCAGATCATCCAAAGTCTTATACACTCCCTCTATCAGTCAGAACAAGGATCTACCCAGTTCTTGCCTCCTCTACAAAGTGACTGTTCCCTTTGCCCAAATTCATAGAAATAACCCCTCTCCCAAAAATAACTTCAAGGCTCTCCAATCACATGCTTGCTGGAGTACTTCATTCCTTGGAGTGTATTCTAAGCTTTCAACTCTCACTTTTAATAAATCTTTGCTTTGCATTACTAAAAATGTTTGATATCACTTGTTATCTGGTTGATAAATATTATAAAGCTGAATTGAAGGTAGGGAATTGAATAGGAGGTGTTTTGCAACACACAAATCAAGTCTATTATGAATTTCTAGTTTAGTAACAGATATAATATGCATAGAATTCTATTGTGATGGAAATCAAATAATAAGCATCACACAAAAAGGAAAAATAATTGTTTATTACTTTCTAATAACAGCTTCATGCAGACTTCACTCAAGCAGTACTAAATGTACTGGCCATTAAAGTGAAAAAGTAAACTTAGTGATGAATGACAGAAAACAGACTATTTTATACTCACTTTTTAATAAATGAATAAATTGTTGATTTGTTCTTACAAAGTTAATTTTGTGAACATGACCATGTTCTACACTAGAAGACAAATCACTTCAATGAAAATTCTACTATCATCAATAAAAGTATATATTAACTCATAGCTTCATATGATCACATTTGTTAAATAGAATGTTCAACATGTGAAACAGAAACAATATTTATAATGAGCCAACTAAGGATATTTTACCCAATTCATTTCACTTATATTTTAACAATGACTTTGTTATTATTAACAGTGTATTGAAATTATATTGTTAAACTAATATTAAAATGGTAAGACAAATAAAATAACTTTATTCTATTAATTAGGAAGCAGGAACTATTAGATAATTTTTTCATTTTTTTTCTCCCAGGTAAACTAATTCAACAGTTATTTTTCACTTAAAACTGTAAATTATCATATTATTTTTTCCAAAATGTATGACAACATATTTGTACATTAAATTAATGACTTTTCCTATATTTATTATTATTGCTGAACATACCAATGATATTAATCATAAAGGAAATATTTTGTAAAATGTGTAAGTTGCAGTAAAGTAAATGTCACTTTGATGATATCTGCAGTCAGTACTAATGGTTGGAGTCCAATTAATGTGTACATCAAACTAGACTAAATAAGATAAATGATTGTCTTCATTATAGTTTTATATATCACAGCAATATCTAAATGTCTTTTGCATCTGAACTGTAATATTATCTCCAAATAAATATTCAATAATAAGTAGTCATATAGTATGACATTAATTTGAATAATTATGAATGAAAGATCATTTACTGGAATGTTAAATTTCTTTCTCTGCCCATATAACTTAGTATGAGTTAATGATTAAATGCTAAACTCGAAATTATTGTATCTTATATAAATGGAAACTAGGCATGTGGGAACACACCTCTTATCCTTGCAATCAAAATATAGAAGAAGGAGAAGCAAAATTTCTGGTACACTCATGTAGCCAATAGCTCTGTGATGGGCATTAAAGAACCACTCACCATCAGGGAACGCAGGATCTGTGCTGTAAACCAAGCTGAATACCTGTGGAATAGGGAGCCATGACCCCTAAGTGGGCACAAAGTGGTTTACTCACTGGTGGGCTTCCTATGCCCTAAGCAGGTACCCAGGCACTTACCAATGCAGACGTCCTGAATGGAAACCAATGAATCACGAATGTGGGAGCAGGAAGATGACAGCTGGAGAGGAGAATAATTGGGTTGTGACAGGAGGGTGAGGATGAGCTGTAGGGGACGGAAACATACAGAGTTATTACATTTGTATATGAAAACATCAAAGAATATTAAAAATATTTTAAAGAAACAGGACAGAACATCAATCATATTGAATGATTTTAAGAGTAAAAATTTTATGCTGTTTAAAGGCTTATTTAAATTTTAGATAAATATTGAACCAACACTAAATACCTGTTCAGGCACAGATGAATGCACCTTTGAATCATTGTTAATTTCCAATTACTTGAAGTAAGGTAGAGGACAGTAAACAATTTTGTATTTAGAAAGAAACACCAGTTTAGTAACCTGAGTGGATCAAAATCAGTAAACTTTAATCAATGGTTTAGGCTAGATGAAGGATGTTATGTGATTCTTGCAGAGCTTCATCATCCCTTATGCAAGAGTTGTTTCATATTTAAGAAGCAACTTTGCAGCATTTTAACAATAATACCACTATTTCATAAAATACCAAAAAAAAAGATGTTTTTAGTTGTTTTCTCCCTCCACTCTACTTATGCATTTCTTTTTCCTTCATTTGCTTCAGTGACTTGAAAATCACTTAGATACTCACAAAATTTTTGAAATGCTCATTGGAAGTCATCTGTAATACTGACATTTTACTTTCTTTATTCATTTTTTAATTTGTTTGCTTATGTAGTATTGGGAACTAGCCCTGGACCTCGTCCAGTTAAGCAAGCACTCTGAACTGCACAACTAGCCTAGCACGAAACTTACAAAATGTTAAGTAATAACTTAATAAATATTCTACTGATGAAACAATGTCTAAAATTATTAAAATGGTATATAATGAATCCAAACCAATTTAAAATAAAATCTAAATACTATAAGATAGACAATATGAAAATGTCAATTTGTTTAAAATATAATACATCTCTTCTAAAATGAACTTTTAAAAATATATCTAGTGTGTACATTTTGTAGAAAATGATAAATCTTTATTATGTGTAGGTTTGAAAATATAGCTTACTAAAATATCTGTACTAGTGGCAAGTTTTAGTTTCATATACAAATTGCAGCCGCATTTGTATTCACTCTTTGTATTATTGCTTTGAAGAAGACCAATTTACTTAGCAAAGCAACCACTGGAAGGAAAAATTGGAATGGACTGTCCAAAAGAAGCTGTTTTGAAAATTGCACTCTTGAATAAAATCTAAATTGACTACAATATGCAATCTTTCTCATATACCTTGTTCATTTATTTTCATGAACAACTTTGCAACATTTTAACAATAATTTACTTTTGATTAGAACAAACTATTTAATAAGTTGATGCTCAACATTGCAATACAATATTGCAGATATTTAAATTTATGTTGAATTAACAGATCAATTGTTTTGCTGTATTGCATGATGAAATCTGCATTAGACAGTACAGGTGAGTACGATGTTTTTCTGTTTCCTTCCCCTCCAGGGGCTGAATTCACGGCTGCTCACTAAAACAAATGTCGAGGGTTCTTACAGGCCCCAACCTCTTCAGGACTCAACCAATTTTCTGCCTGCTACATTTCAAAGCAGATCTCTGAATGAGTACAGCACTGTTTAAAATCTGTCCTGAGTTCAGTGGATGTTCCATTTTCTATCCTCCATCTCTGCCTCTCAAGAGCAAGAGATTGAATCTCTTCCTTAGATGTCTGGTGAAAAAAAAAGAAAAGAAAAGAGAGGAAAAGAAAGAAATGCAAGATCCCTTAGGAAGCCTAAATTACTTACATGTAACCCCGATGTCGTTCGTTTTCCCATAGAGGCCTCTGTCGCCCAGGAGCGCGCCAGCCCAGGCGCAGCGTGGCCTCTTCAGGGTTAATTCACCTCTACATCTTTGAGATCCCGTGGCCTTGAAGTCGCTAGAGTCTCATGTACCTTTATTTCTTTTGGGTGTGTTTGGATCTCTGCCTGTTTACCACTGCACTCATGCCTCATGAAAGGAGGCAGGCTGGGATGTTTTATCTCTTGTCTGAGCTTGCTTCAATTAAATTAATGGAGCCGTTCAGCTCACTCTTTCCCCTTTCAGATGCACCCTGATGAATACATTAAAAGATCTTAAGTCTCAAGATGGTACACCATGGTATTAGGCAGGCACTCACTTCTGTAGGCCTTCTTTTTCTGTAAATCAAATAATTAATGAGATCTGCCCCTCAATAAGGCACTTCATCAATATATTGTGGCAAAGGAAAAATGCCCTCTTTGGAGGCTGTAGAGCTTTTATCTCCATCTGTGTAGGATTCTGTGGGCAAATGTAGTAATACTGAAATGACAAAATATTGACTGATTCTCACAGTCTGTTCTTCAGAGCTGAGAGGATTAGTAAAAGGCTGTGTATGACATTCAGCAGAGAAGCTCGTGACAGGCTTGGCAAGAGACTGCAAATGTTTTGTACCCAGTGTTTTATTTGTAAACATCAAGTGGAATGAATTAATTTTGCTAGAATCTGTGTCCTGAAGGGATGCAGAAGTTTGCTGTGGAAACCCTGCATGATTTTACTATTTTATTAAAATAGTGACCAGTTGTCTGTTTATAATTATATTTCATAAACTTATGCTTCATGTTCTTTTATGTGTTAATGTATTTTCCCTCAAAGCATCAATTGGACAGTGGTGATGAACAAATAACGATAGTATCTATACTTTAACATGGTGGAAAATCTCCTTTTTAATCACATCTACATGTCAAATAAGAAAATTCTATTTTCTATACATAGCACTTACTGTTGAGCAGACACAAGCTTCTCATGTCTGAGAAAACAGTAAACTAAGGAAGCTGTGAGCCTCCCTTCTCATTCATGAAAGGAATCTCAACTAAATAGTCAAATTTGCCTCTGCAATGTATTAAGCTTCATTATTGGATGAAAATCAACAAACCATATTTGAAATTTCCTTAAAAACTTAGAATGACAGGGGCTGGAGAGGTGGCTCAGAGGTGGCTTGCAGGCGGAAGGTCCTGAGTTCAGATCCCAGACCCCACGTATAGATGCCCGGCGGAAGCGGGGGCGGCCTGCGTTTCTGGTCCTGGTAGGGCGGAGCCTGTGAATCCCGGGGCAGAGTAAACAAGGAGGAGGTGGAGGTGTCCATGGTGGTTCCCGAATTCACCGGTGGTTCTACACACACACACATACATACACACCGCACATACGCATTCACGCACAATTGAATAAATAAAAAAATTTAAAAATTGGAATGACAGCCAATGTGGCACAGAGTCTGAATGGAAATTGAGTTCAAAGGAGGGAGGAAAAGAGAGAGAGAGATTTTATAACCAAAATGAAATTTGCTTTTAAAGAGAAGGGATGATGCAGTTTTTATTCATGTAGAGGGAAGCATATTCATACAAATGAGACAAACAAGAAAAAAATTAAGATGCTTCCCACTTATTATCAGAATCACTTCATTGTGTTGGAATAAAGCTTCAGTCACAGTGACATGAAAATTCAGTCCATGCTCTGGCGCAGTCAGCACACTCAAGTGCATATCTGCAAAAACTGAGTTGTGTTAGAGAACTCAGAGAGTGAAGAGAACAGAATTCTAAGCTGCATGATCTCAGCAAATTTCTTCTCCTACCTGTGATTTCCTTTACTACTTAATGGGCAAGTCATCAGTCTGACACTGAGACATGCTACACATTTAAGATATGGTTATATAAGGCTAAATACTTAAATATCTATTACCAAGAATAAATTTTGATTGTTTCAAATTATTTAAAATGATCATTGAATGAAGTGAATGCCCACAAGCAAGTCTTGACATTTACTGGACTTTCCTCAATTAAATTAGGATATATATATATATATATATATATATATATATATATATATATATAAAACAGTCTACCTTCATAGTTGCTGATAAATGACCATCAAATGGCTTAAGGGAACAAGGGTTTATTCTCTCTTATGATTCCTGGTTACAGTTCTTAGTCTAGCTTGAGAGGAGAGCACGTGCCAACACCAGGGCCAAAGGAACTGACCACACCATAACCACATAACAGAAAGATGTCAACTCTCTCAACCAGCTCTCCATGATTTATTCCAGGGCCTGCTCCCACCCACTATAGACTGGGCCTTCCCCATCAGCTAGACAATCTCTTGCAGGTTTACTCTGGGCTTCAGTCAACCATTAATTCTCTACAAATGTGCCTAGAGCTCAAACCCTCAACAGTCAAGTTGACACCTGTGCTTAACTATGAAATATGGTATTGGCTAAGAATTCTTAAAGTAATATTGTTTAATTTCCTATGTGGCAATTTTTTAAATGTCTTTCCTCATTAGGCAGAAATAAAAAATTATATTAAAGAACACTTGAGTATGACTGTCTACTTCCCTACTGAATTCTGGAGGTGTTCAGTCACATCTGCTATCTTGATTTCTCCTACATCACGTGTCTACTCTTAGCATGTAACTTAAATGTTTCTTTGAATCATATGGCAAGATGATAGATGTGCTTTCCTCAAGAAAAAAATAATATTACATGAAAATGCTGAAAACTACATAAAAATAGAAACTAACAAATCTGCTAACACACCCTTGTAAATATGCACAAACTCACAAATGCGAATGAATGTATTTTTGCTTCCGGAATTATAACGACTGAGTCAGTTCTTTCTCCAAAACAAACTCTCCTGGTTTGATGCTAAGGCAACAAATTTACAAGAAGCCTCACGGTATAAAACTAGACAAAGGTATACATGACGTTTGTAGATTTCAGAGGTCCGAGACAGTTCATCAGAGCTGCATTCATTCTCTCCAGGCCCCTAGAGAAACTGTTATGCTTTCTTCCCCCAGCTACTGAAGGCAGCCTGCATTAACTGGCTAGTTGTCCCACCTCATTTTCAATAGGAAGCATTGAAACATCTTTCAATTTCCTGGTTTCAGAAAGCCTTTACGTTTTCCTGCCTCAAGGGTTCTTGGGATTTCTTTCTTTTTATTGATTGCATCTGCTATGCTAAGCAACATATGCACAGGTTCCAAGTTGAAGATTTGAATACTCTTTGGAGGGTTTTTATTCAAACCATTAGTCTTTGAACATCGGTGTGCATCAAAACGCTGTAAACGGATATTAATAGGGACTGAAAAACCCCAAATCTGATCTTTTCCTTAAAAGGTTTTCATATGATCATAGTGAACAAAAAAAACAGCCCTTCACAAACCTGTAGGCACTAAGTGACAAGGAGTCACAGAGTGTCTCTTATCCTTTGGCTGAGTCTCTGCTCTCACACCCTTTATATACTATGTCATTCCAATTTATCATTGGTTTCCTATTAAAAGAGGCTGTAACTGGACTCAAGACATGGCTGAGAAAATTAAGTACTTGTTCCACAACTATGAGGATCTAAGTTCGATCCATAGAGTCTTGCAAAATTGAGATATCCAGAAATGCTCTGCAATTACATACCTGTGGAGGTCTAGACAAGTCCCTGGGACTTGCTGACCAGCTAGCTAATCTAGCCAAATTCTTTAACTCCTGACTCAGTGAGAGGCACCCTTTCAAAAACTGAAGGTGAGAAGCCATTGAAGAAGATACGATCATCAAACTCTAGCAATCACATACACTTGAACACATAAGTGCATGCATACATATAAGTACACTCACAAAGATACACACACACACACACACACACACGCTTTACTTGATTGTCTCACAATTCTTATTCAGGTATGCACCAAATTTGTTATGCTATCATTATCATGTTTCCTGTTCAAATGTTTACCTTTTTCGGGTGCTTAGGTATATGTATCTTAGAGTTAGAAAATCCACTATCTAAAGATTTATGCAAAGTTTTGACAGAACTTAAAGGCAAATAACATTTATTTCAATCTTAATGAAACCATTCTTGCTGTCACTAAACATATTCTAGCAATTGGTCGAATTTAACAAAGCCATTATTTTTACTTTTCATTACCTGGGTTAGACAAGAGTCAGTCCAATCGTTTGTGATATAAGAGGGTTAATCATTAATTCTTAAAACCAAAGAGAAATATTACTCTTTTAGGATGTTAAAAGCCAATTTTATTTGATACATTAATAGAAACAGCCAAATGGTCTTCTTCTATGTATTAACATCTCAGAATCAATTCTTTAATTTAATGAAGCCTAGGCTTCATTAAGAAGACGTTTATTCATGAGGTTGCAATTATCACAATGTTTGCTTTAATGAAAAATGAAGTACTTCTTTCATAAATGCTGGCATGAAATGGACAGCAGAAAAGATGAAGTCATGATAGCAAAGTGTTCTATAATTGGATGAAATAGTTTCTTGATGCTTTGATAAACAAGGATTCTGATTAACTATTTTATTAAAAATGCCTTATTGAGAAAATACAACCTGTATCCAGGATGAAGGACAGCAATCTCCCATGTTGTGGCAATGTACTCTGAACTGTACCTTAAATTTGTTGCTGTATTTTGTGATATGTAAAATCTCTTCTTTCCCTACTTTCCCTCCAACTGAAACAAAATATCCTAGAAATAATTCAACCACCAATAATAATAGGGCTCAGAACTCTGAATGGTGTAAAGAAAAATACAATCCTACCTTGGAATTCCCTCACTTTTCTTCATGTCTTCTATCTTTAGCACACTATATATACATACATATATATATACATACACACACATATATACATATCTATCTTTACCACACTGTATGTATATATACATATACATACATATATACATACACTCATGTATATATATATATATATATATATATATATATATATATACATATACATATGATCTTTGGTCTTTAAACCACTTTTGCTACTAGTCAAAGAACAATCATTCTGGGCCGGAGAGGTGGCTCCGGGGTTAAGCCTCCGCCTTGCAGGCGGAAGGCCCTGAGTTCAGATCCCAGATCCCACATATAGACGCCAGGCGGAAGCGGGAGCGGCCTGCGCTTCTGGCCCTGGTAGGGCGGAGCCTGTGAATCCCGGGGCAGAAGGAGGTGGAGGCGTCCATGGTGGTTCGCGAATTCGTCCGTGGTTCTACACATACACAAACACACACACACAGACGCATACACACACGCGCGCACATACATACGCACATGCACACAGTTGAATAAATAATAATAATAATAAAAATTAAAAAAAGAACAATCATTCTGAATGTTTGCTATGTCATTTTTTATGTTATATTCATTAATATTACTCTCTTTAATAATTTTTAGCTTAAGCTTAGTATGTAATTTGCCTTTGCTTTACCCATTTTTAAATGTTTAAAATGAATTGTCAGATACATAATTAACTAAAATCTTCTTATAAAGTACTCAAATAAATTTTCCACCAATATTTTTCCTACATTTCACATTAATATCATTAATTTAAAACATTATATAGCTGAATATGCATTTAGTATTATACTAGGTAATAATATTTCCTTTGCTTTTATTTTTATTATTGATTTTTTCTATCAAGAATTTTCCTTTCATATAAACATAATGAGTCTCTGTTCCTCCTTTCTCATGCTTCATAAACCCATTAGTTTGCTTCTCAAATATTTAAAATTTTATAAAATCCTAAAACATATAAAACATGCTGAGGTATTTTCTTTTGTTTGTAATGCCAGAGGGTTCATGTGTCCTAAGCTGGGCTTGAATTCACTGTGTAGGAGAGTGGAGTCTGGCCTTACACTCTTGATGCTTCTACCTTTACCCCTTAACTGCTGAGATTATAGAAAGGTGTCACCATACCCTACTAAATTAGATTGTTATAAATTCAAAAATAAATACAGATTTGTCTATTTCTGTATTTATCTATATTATATTTTGCTTAAATCTATGATAATTTTATGCACATTTGTTATCCTTTATCTTTTTCAATACCAATGATGTATAATTATTATTGTTTTATCTCATGTCCAATTTGTTGTATTTCCATCATTGTTTTTATGTAGTATTTATTTCAGTTTATTCTTCTGACATAAATTTTGTACAAAGTGTCTTTGACAAATTCCTTACTTACATTTAGTGAGATAAATTATGATTAATTAAAGTTTGCAATATTGTTTATTTATTTGGTGTATCTTTTTACCTGGTTCTATTTCATTTTTGATCATTGTATTACCTGTAATTGATTTCAGCTAACATTTTTCACTTTTAATGACTGTTCCAGTAGTAAAATGCTGCATATTTTTCATATCTCAACCTATCTTTCCATCTGGTGCTGGATTACAAAAAGATCTTTTTAAAAAATCATAATTTCTATGCTCTTTCCAAAATTTACAAGCACATTTTATAAACCCCCAAATACACATTCACTTTTTCTTGTCTTAATCCATAATGAGCAATCACTTGATTTTAAAAAGATAGACATTTTTATATTTATTTATTCTTTTATTTTTATCATTTCTTTTTTAATTATCCATTCAATTGTGCGTGTATGCGTGTGTGAGCATATGTGCCTGTATGTGTGTGTGTAGAACCACGGACGAATTCGGGAACCACTATGGACGCCTCCACCTCCTCCTTGTTTACTCTGTCCCGGGATTCACAGGCTCCGCCCTACCAGGACCAGAAACGCAGGCCACCCCTTCTTCAGCCTGGTATCTATACGTGGGGTCTAGGATCCGAACTCAGGACCTTCCGCCTGCAAGACAGAGGCTTAACCCCTGAGGCACCTCTCCAGTCCCTATTTTTATCATTTCTATCACTTTGAATCCATTCCAGATCTAAATTTATATCTAAATGATTCTTTTCAAGATAAGAGATTTGCTATTCATTTCTTATGATACAATAACTTGTCAATATGTTTTTTCAATTTTAGTCAGAATTTATTTCATGTTATGTTTATGAGGGTGCATGTTTGATGGATGTGTGGGAGTGTGCAGATGCACACACTCATGCACGAGTGCACAGAGGCCAGTGAAGGATGCTGGGAATCCTAGTCTAACACTACTTGTCTTATTCACTTGATAACGGTTCTACAACTAAACCTTGAACTAGTTTGGTGGCTGTAAAGCCCATGCAATCCTCTTATTTTTGGTACCCTCGTCACTGGGGTTACCAGATTTTTATGTGGTTCTGAAGAGCTGAACTCACGCTTATGCTGCATGCACTCCTGCCCACTGAGCCACTGTTTCCAGCCCCTCCCTATTTTTGAAGACTGCTTCCCTCCATTTAAAACTGTGTGTTGATAGTTTTCTCTTTATAGATATCAAGATGCTATATCATTTCCCTCTGTCCTTTATTTCTATTATGAAATCAACAATTTGTTTATCCTCTCAGGAGTCTCTATGACTGATTTCAAACTGACTCTCTTACACACACACACACACACACACACACACATACACAGTAGAATTGTTGATAATATCCCATAGATTTGGAAACTCATTTTATTAGTTGCTGTTTATGTTTACTTTGGATGTTTTAGCTTGCATAACTCATTAGTGATATTATCATATTCTGATTTTTTTCTGTGCTATCCAATATGTATTAATTCAAACCTATGAATCTTGGGTGATTCCATAATCATGGAAAAGAAGTTGCAAAGGGATCATGATATTATTCAGTCTTTACAATAAAAAGAAAGACATCTTGTTTGGACAGAAATCACTCATGATTTCATGAAGAATTCATGAAGAACATTCCTTCACAGATCACAAGATATGACTGTGTATCTGGAAGAAAAATACCATCTGAATTCTTAAAAAAGATTGTCTCAGAGTTTGAAATATTCAGGAGAGTAAATAAGTCTGTATTTCTAGTTTTAATGTGTACACTATTTATTCAAATCCCCAAAACTCCTGTTTCCTGGGGCAACATGACCATTCAGATTGAGGTTGCTTCACAATGATAAATACATGATATGCTTAAATAATGTTAACTGCTGTATTTCAAGGTAAAAAGTGTTCCTTCTTAGCAATTATTAATTATACAGGATAGTGGATTTAATTATGACCTTTTCACACTTGTATATATTATTTCATTCATGCTTCAGACCTCAAGGATTTGTATCAATTTGCCTCAAATGAAGAGTGCATTTTTAAAACAAAATAATAAAACACAAAACTCCAAATGATATAGCATGTAGGAGAGTTGGCTAGCCAGTCATTATTTCAATATGTAGAAACTGAGGACGCTGATATTTCAAATATTTCTAAAGCAATCTGGAAGAAAGAAAATACTGTTCTATAGCAATTCTCAGATGAGAAAAAAAAAGAAGATCATGAATTTGAAATGTGCAAATACTCACAGGCCTACAGTGTAGCCAGACTAAGCCCTTAAAAAAGACATCAAAAATACTTTGGTGGCTAAAAAAATGAGTCAGCATGTGCAGTACTTGCACTCAAGCATGAGAACCTGAGTGTGGGTTGCTCAATCCATGAAATGCTGGATGTGGAAATGTACATCTACAACCCCCAATGACCCAACAATGACATGATAGGTACAGGTAGGATAAACCCCACCTTACAACATTCTACTTAGACCAGTGGAGAAAAACAAATTCTCTGTCTCAAAATAGTTGGAAAGCACTGAACAGCACCTGAAGTTGCTCTTTGACATCCACATGCATGCTGTGACACATGAATCATGCATGCTTATATATCATGTATGAGTGTGTACATGTGCACATAAAAAAGAAAATAATGTAACATGATCAGAATAAGTGGCATTTATTAAGGTTGAGCTAGATATTAAATTCTTTCTCTTATCCCAAACTCTAGTAACCCCACTCTACCTTCTATGAAAATTTTCTAAATGTTTAGCATATAGCATATGGATAAAAGTGGTCTATCCTTTCCTGACTTATTTCATTCAACATAATGTTATCCAGTCATGTACATGTTATCTTGAATGGAAAAATTTCCTTCTTTTTGAAATTGTGCCATATTCCATTGTGAATGGTTACATGTTTTTATTTATCCATGCTTGACACTTAATCTGCTTCCTTGTCTTGACCTCTATGAATAAAGTAGCACAGAAAAAAGCAGAGAAGTTCTGGTATTGCTTTGACAATCCCCTCTCAGTTCATTTGGATTTTACCCAGAAATGGGATTTCACAATCTTCAAAGGTGTAATCAATAATACACAATGAAAAAAAGACAATGTATAACAAATGGTGTTAGAAAAAGTAGATATTTATATGAAAATAATGAAATGCCTCTTTGTTTTGCATTTAATAGTCGTAACATATTGAAATGTAAGTCCTGAATCTACAAAGGTTATTAGTAGAAAATCAAGAGTCAAAGAAAGTCCAACTTTGTATGAAGATTCTTGGGCGACACCCCAGGAAGAGAGCCACAAAGTATTTCTGAACTCCTCAGCATAGGCTTCTCAGAGGTTCCTAACACACTCTTCATGTCCCTGGCACAGATTCCCAGTTTAGCAACTTCTGATCTTTGCAGCTAGGTGCTCACCTAAATGGACATAAGCTTTACAGATGGTGTTGTACTTAACGAAAATCTATTTGTGCTCATTGTTTCTGTACTTTCCTAAAAGCGTGCTTACTACAAAATGTAGTAAGCAGTTAAAATAATACTAATTCATATGTAAAGCCCTAAAAGAATTAGAAATAAGTACCAAATATACATCTTCTTACAAGTTAATAGAGATTTTGTGATAATGAGCATGACCTTGCTATAATTAGTTTTATTTTACTTGTTAGAGAATGTATATACTGCTCAGCATTTAGAGAAGTGACTAATTCTATGATTCTATTAATTCTAAATTCTAGAACTAAAGAAAACTTAATAGCTAACATTTTTAAAGAGAAGGAGGAAGAGAGAGAAAGAGAGAGAGACAGAGATAGACAGAGACAGAGAGACAGAGAGACAGATTTACACATTCACGCTGTGGTGCAGATCAAATTCAGGTTTTCAGGTTTGAAAGCTGGTATCCTACCCACTGAGCTATCTTGTTGGCCCAAAGCTAACTTCTTAAATGTGCACCTTAATTACTTGAAATCCACAGAATTTAGGTTTCTGTGAGATCTTGAATACAGTGGACTTGAGAGAAATGAAGCAGGAAAAAGGACTAGAAATCACCTCAGTTGGAAAAATCACATAACATTAGCTTCATGCATAATCATATGTGTGAGCAATGAATAGCATTGCACCTATTTCAATTTATGGAATCAAAATCATGACTGGAGGTCACCTGTCTAATCCTTGAGAATGGGAGCTTTAAAAGGAGAGATGGCTGGGTAATAAAATGCCCATTATCTGCTTCTACCCATAGATAACCTGCTTTTACCCTTCGACCCATGAATCTGCCATGCTGAAATATCTGAGAGAGTGAACGCTTCTGAAAATGACAAATTAGTGCCCGTGAATCAGCACATCCAGCAGGGAGATGTCAATTCTACATGTCCCATATCTACAGGCAATGTTCCCAGAAATGGTAAGAAGTAGAGTGAAGGACAGGAAGTTTTCTTAGTCAATGACTTTGGGGTGAAAGACAGGAGCAGAATGAGAAAGGAGGGCTGTGCTTCACATGTCATAAATCTCAGAAAACTTTTATGAGCATCCAGATTTCTTTTAAATGCATCACACCAGAAATGTGCTCCAGCTAGAAGACTTGTCTGTCTCTCCCTCTTTTGGAACTTGAGATCATTTTACACCATCAAGGAGGTATCTTCTTTCTCAAATTATTGCCTTTTCTTTAAGTGCTACAGAACTCTATAGCCGTAGATTTTCTTACAATTATTATTTGTGTGTGTGTGTGTGTGTGTGTGTGTGTGTGTGTGTGTGTGTAATAGAGAGAGAGAGCAAGTGAGAGAGAGAGTTATTTGTCTGAACACGTTCACATATTCTGTGGCACATGGGTTCAAAATTACATATATGTTAGAGCAAGGCTTTCTCTTTGGCTGCTTTGTGACATAGCAAATGCAGCTTTGAACTTACAAAGCAACTACAAGAGTGTCAAAGTAGCTGAAGGTTGTGTGTGAAACACTATAAAACTTCAATGACAACATCATGATAATCTTGTAATTTAGGAAGCAAAATTCACCCTATTTGTTATTATTTTAAAGAATTGGAGTAACTACATCTGTAATAAAACAGAAGACTAAATGTTGAGATGCCAAGTCTTAAAAATGAGAACTACTGGTAAGTATAAAAAAATTTGTTTCACCTACAGTGTCTCTTTCAGCATATTATATTTTTCTATTTCATATTAATATGAACAAATAGTTGAAAATTGTAATTATCAGAATAGGTTTTACCAACCATTGTCATACTAAATAATGTCAGATTTAACTGCAAAGAGCACTTACATGGATATGGTCAACAAAATTATTTTATTCTTACTGAACAATAATGAAATTACACAGAAGCCGCACTCCTATCCAACCAATCTGGTAGAATATGTCTCAGTTTGGAAAAGGTGGATTCAAAGTAACATGTTTTGGGATAAGGACATGGCTTTATTTTAGAGAAATAAGGAAAAATATGGGAATTGTCAGGTCTTGATGTTTCTTCCCAGTTCAGGCCTAAAGCCTGTTCCCTGGGAAGGTCACAGTAACCCCATGGGCAAGTGCTAGGAATTTCTCGGTATGCCGCAATAAAGCCCATGGACAGGTGCTAAGCATTTTTACCTAGGTTTTGTTTGGGATAATTCAAGTTTTACGCCTCTGGCAGGAAGAATTCTTCTGGGATTTAGGAATGCCCTTTCTTAGGGTTTTTTTGGAACTAGCTTCCTGCTCTCTGTTCTAGAGAAGAAGCCTGCTTTTTAAGTTTCAGTCAAATACTAAATAGAAATTTCATGTCTAGTCATTTACAATAAGTAGACTTGTTAGCCAGAATGTGTGCACTAATTTAAAGTAAATTAGAGAATAACTTCTAGAGTCTTAAAACATAGGTGGGTAAAATTCTCACTTACGTACTAACTCAGAAATTCCAGAAGTATAAGGCTATGCTATCAGTCCACCAGAACCTTAAAAGAAATTGTGATACCCTCTTACCCTGGCTGAAGGCCAAGGAAGAGACCATCATGCCAGAAAGTCTAGATGCCAAGACTGCCCCTGGAGATGGTATTTGCAATCCAAACTGGGAGAATCCATGTCAGAAGCAAAGGGGGCCGTGTCTTTCCTACCCCAAACAGCACTCTTATGAGAAATCACAGAGATGGACCATTCGAGTGCACTCCCACCAATGATCGCCTCCGCCCCGAAAGAGACACTCTCGGCATATGGGGGGCCTGACTGGACCCCAGGTTTGGAGTATGCATGGTTCACAGATGGGTCATCTAACTGATGGCAATACACTGCTGGAATTCCTCAAAGGAAGACATAAGCAACCTTACTATTAAAGGAATAGAAGGATGCTATTATAAGAGAAGTTATTCATTTAATAATTATATTGCTTAAGTGTTTTCTTCAGTGCATACCAGTTATAGCTTATGGGCCTTGAGTATCCAAGTCAAGGCCCCCTTAGAGATGTGGTTTAAGCTTGGATAGTAGACACTACATGAGCTGCATACATTTTCCCAAGTTAGAACCTACTGCCTTGCCTGGTGCGTATGTCGACCTGTCTGACTGAGAGTATCAACCTGGAGAGGACAACAGCAAAAGCTCACGCTGGGACTTATGGGTGTTGAGGATTCCTATAGTTAATTGTAAAATATGTTCCTTGTTAAAATCAATAGGAGAACATTCTGCCTTTGTATTTTAAAAGAAAGCAGTCTCTGTTAAAATGTGGGCTCAGTCCCATAGCTATCCAGTGAAGCATAATAGATTAGATAAGTTTGGAAATACGGAGAGAATGTTTCTGTTAAGTGCCTTCGCCCTGAAGCAATGGGTTAGGTTCTTGAAAAACAGTCCACCCTGAAGTGATTTTTGCTAACTAAAAAATTATATGTCTGTTGTAGGTGCAACATTCTTTACCCCAAAATTTTCTGTATAAAAGTTGTCACGAAAGTTTCAATAAATGGGTTCAGGATACACTCGGACGAGAGGGAGCCGCGTGTGTTCTGTTCTTCACCCGGTCCTAGGGAGCCCTGGTCTCGAGGCTGCGACTCTGGTCTGCGGTACAGTCAGTTCAAGCTGTACCCACAGTGCATTCAGTCAATGACAAGAAAGACCAAAGGCAAAGGAAATACAACAGTCTTTTCTTTCTGTTCTACGTCATGCCATGACTTTCCATTTCAGCACCTAACGAATAGCTCAAGATACAACTCAGAAATAACTCAGAAATAGGGTATGGTGACTTCCTTGGCAATGGCATGTTGGGAAGCCATTTTGTTCTTTCTGCATTGAAAAGATGCAAAAAACAGCAAACAAACACAGTACACGATTTCTTCTGTCAGGATGTCCATACTCTCCACATAAAGCACATGCATACTTTTCTGAACTTGATTGGACTCCCACAATTCCATCAAAAGTGCTCTGCAGATGTAGCATGGAGCACAGCTGCAGGCAGGCACAAGTGTGCCTTCCTCTGTCCCACTAGATTCCACTTGTGAAACCACAAAAAATATCAAGAATTTCAAGAGTAACATTAGGCCAAACAAAAACCATTCTGTGTTGTGTGTCATAAGATCCCATGACCTTGCAAAAGCTTTGATGAGGCTAACCGAAGAACCACACAGTGAACAGATAGTACCTGTGAGTGTAAATACTGAGGATCGTACGTAAGAAGGCTACAAATACCAGAAGGAAAAATAGTATAAAAATGATTCTAATCATCACTTTTGTCTCAGAAGAATAAATTTGTCTTTTTCTGGACATGTATTCGAACTCTCAATTTCTTACCTTTTTACTGAATCATGGATTTTGTGGTGCTTCATATGGATGGGTATGATCATAATTAGAGTTTGCATTCAAGTCAATTGAATGACTAAATAAAACTTTTAAGCAAGCAAATGACAGAAGGTAGATTTGCTGAAATCAAATTTTGTAATCTATTCCTGCTAAGTTGGACTTTTGCAGGTTTAAAATCTCTTCACCTATTTAGATGTTTATATCACTGAAAGATGAGAAAAATAATCAAATGCCAATAATCTACAGAGCAGAGCACAAATGACTCCCTAAGTTGCTTAACAAAGAACAAATATAACTTGTTAATAATCCTTATCCTCTTTACATTAAGACATGACATTGTATACATTAATATTCTTATCAGAAAACTATGGAAAACCTAAATATTACAGAAATACTTTATTAGAGTTGTTTATTTTTCTAAATCCTTTCAGTCTGAGGCCAATATCATTATCAATAAATTGAAAATGTATTTATTCAATTGATAAAGTAGCATTATTTTTCATTTTCCTAACAGATGCAAGATAGCCTTAAAAATAATGCATTAAACAAATTATACTGTTAAACATTTCAAACACTCCAAAAATGTCTGAAGAAAACTGGAATTTAAAAGGTTCTGAATGCCAAATATGCTTTGAAATATTTTTTAAACATAAACACATGACAAACTACAAAAGAACCATCAAAGAACATGACTTGGGACATACATATTGTGTATGTGTGGTGGGGTGGTTTCACTCTAACTATAAAAGAAAAAAAAATATCTGTAGCTCTCTCTGCTTCGATGCTTCCAGCTACAACTTTACCCCATTTGAAATAAATTGTACCTTAAATTTGAAAGCAATTTTCTGTAGTTTGGTGTGCAGTAGAGATTTCATCTTTGATATTTAGTAAGCCTGAAATCTTTCTAAGTTGTGAAGTTGCATGTCTGCAAACTAGGATGTCTGTGTTTGTGTTTATTACCTTTTTCATGCATGCCTTGAAATGACTAAATTACAGGTATTTTACATGTGTTTTGTGGTACAAGACAGATACAGTCCACTGGTATAATTTATCTTGAAACACCCTGTTTTACAAAATTACAGAAAAGCACTGCAATTTGCTCATTTTTTTTTTATTTCTAAGACTATGGTAAAAATCTTCAAAGCCCAGAAGATGCCTTCTAGATAAGAACTTAGCCATGCAATAAACAATTTTCATCAAAGCTCTGGGTTTGGGAAAATGAGTACAATTGTAGATTTAAAATCTGGATAATGTTTCTTCTTTATTAGCTATTTTGTCTTTTATATTTTGACCTAATTCAGCCACCAAAGGCATCAACTCTCATATAAGATAAGAGACATACATGTGGGCACATGCACACACACACACACACACATACACGCACACACACTGAACAGTCCAAATCAGATTATCTATAATCAAAGTAATTGTGGAGAACAAAATTGTTCATCTGAGCTATGCAGCTGCCTCCTGGATTTCGCGTTTGATCCCAGTGACTCCTGAAGCTACAAACACACAAGTGTTCTCTATTCCAGTGGAAGTTCTCATTTTAAAATGATTTTTGAAAACTCATTTACATTTTGTTGCTTCCTAAAGAATAAGAAACTGTAGAGTCTCTGATGTTCTGAATTATGGTTTGTTGATTTTTTTTTTTTTTTTTTTTTGGTTTTGCTGCTCCTGCAATGCTCTATATCAACCACCTGGAACTAGGCCAGCCTAATCTCTCACCATCCTGAAGCTCAGGGAAATTTGTGGAAGAGGGGGCGGTATGACTTGTAAGAGCACAAGGATGGGAGGAGTAATGATATGCAAGATACTCCACACAAGTTAAGGCAGAAGCAATCATAACAGTATTTTGCATGACCTGTGCTATGTCCAACACATTATTGACCCCACAAAGTCTAGCATGGACTAAAGCCACTAGGACTAAAGGATCCTTGGAAGATAGGGACTGACAGTCACAGTAGTGTTCCTAAGCTTAAGGAGAAGGAACACAGGAAAGGGTTCTGGGAAATGCCCCTGGGTCCTTGCACCTCATCGGAGAGGAGGACCCAGAAGAGTGTTTGGCATGTACATTAAAGGATGCTCCGGGGATTGGGAGGGAGGCACTGGGGGATGGGGAAGAAAGAGGGAGGGGAGGGGGGACCAGGGGGTCGCTGGGGAGGTGGAGGGAAGGAGGGGACTGGTGTACCTGTTAAGTTTGTATGAGCGGAAATAATAATAATAAAAAGAATAAGAAACTAAAACGGAGTCAAAAACTCATAAAAACTAGTAAACAGTGACTCTTAAATATTAGTTAGGAAATTACTACGCTGAACATAATTTTGTCAAGTTTCTGATAGCAATTTTAAAAGTTTTGTTCATCTAGATCAGTTTTAAGTGCTCTTTTACATAATTGACTAAGAATCTTGTTTTTTAGGAAAGCATTTTACATATTTGCTTATCAAATTAGGTTGCTTTTTAATTTGGCAGCGTTATGTTAACAAGTTCTACTTCCAGTTACAAATGTGAATCTTTGTCCTAGTCAGTAACAGAAATGAGTTCCCTTCTGACAAGTGGGCCTTACGTCTAATAAGAAAGCTGATGGTTGTCTCCTTGATATTCATGCCACTATTAGCAGAATGATTTCATATACTTACCCCATCATGCTCTCCTCCCACCCATGTCTTCTTCCACCCTTCTTTCCTTTTATCACTCCAGCCCTTCTGTCTTCCTGGACATGTGGATCACAGGACTCCGTTTGGGATGGCTATGTTAGTAAAGAACCAGATGTTTGTGGTAGTATATGTGGCCTTTCAGTGGGCAAAATCACAAAGTGGGGAGGTATACTTTCTTTTGTCCCGCATCTGCCCTGGAGTGTAGTTGTTTCTCTGAGATCCTCACTGGTGTGTTGTGAGGGGGAGAGGCATTGATATGTCAACCATTTTATCTATGTAATGGTAGTAGATTTCATTGCAAAAAGTTCTTTTATGCTTCAGGCCTGTTGTGACTGGAGTATTTGGTCAGCAACACTCTTGCTGCCTTTAGGTTCTTACAGTCTTACTGCACATACTTCCACAAGTTCCCCTGAACCCTGGTGTGGGAGAGATGTAGATGGCCTAATGATGGCTGAGATTCCAGCATTGCCAATACTCTGGCCAGAAGCACATTTCTGGCTCATGAATCTTCCACGGCAGCAGGATGCATCCCTACCCATGGGCCTTACATACAACTATTCCTCTATAGGGTTCTTCCTACCAGAGTTGTTATAGCTTGCAGTGTTTATAGATGGGTGAAGTCATTTTAATAGAGGTACATTAGTAAATAGTACTTGTAAAAAATGAATATTTTTAATCCATTGCTTTCACATTTAACAATACTACAAAATGTTTTATGCATATATGTATATATGCAAATCTGTGTGCAATCACATGAATATATATCACATGAATATATATGAATATATATATAGATATTTTCTATCACTTCCAAATCTTAAAATTCTTAAATAATAAAAATTCATCTTTGTTTTCACAAAATTCAAAGTCAACATTCACTGCATGAGAAAAAAATTCACACTTGTGATCATGAGTGATCCCTTCTCTTTTATTTACTGTCCCTGACTTTACCACAAGAATGGACCTATAGTGGAACAAAGCAGTTTGGTTGTCTGATTCTATATGCCACCTTCTTGCTTCAGTGTTGAATATGCTAGTTTTCACCTCATTATCTCTGTTTATCCTTTTGCTGACTAATGTAGGAAAAAATCAAGCAGTAGTAGTAATGAGTTGTGACAGCAATAGTAGTAATATTAGCAGCAATGGTAATATTAATCATAGTAATAGCAATCATATCAGAAGTATCAGGAGTGTACTAGCAAAATTATAAAAATTATTTTCAACAAAGTTTGTATAATTAAATTATCACAGTTCAAATACAGTGAACTGATCCAAATAACAATGCTGTGATTCTCTATTTGAAAAAAAATACTATTACAAAAAATCATAAAACCCATACCACTTGCTAAGATTTAATTCACATGGTGAGTGTTGCTTAAATTTTTTGCCTAAACTTATTGACTTCACAACACAGAGTTAATTCAGTGTAGCAGTGGAATATTCTAGAAACACATTACTTTTATAGTATATATTACATATTAAAATACATACTATTATGTAAGATTTGGGAAATGATATCTCAAAAATAGATGCAGCTGAATAAGAATTAGTGTCAATAATTTATAGATTCTCAGAGTTCATATGAATATGGAAATTGATCTCAAAAAAAGCAATGCCTATTGTCCAATGCCTATTGTGCAATTCCTATTCAAATCTTCCTGTTGACTAGGTCTATGTATGAATAGCAATTCTACAAAATAGTGAAATGATAGTTTTCCCATCTGTTGACAGCTTAGGAAAAATATAAAACTCCTCCAAATATAAACATCCCACTGAATATAAGATGATATTATAAAATCATCTGGCATTAATTAGAAGCACAAAAATAATATTGGGAGAAAACTATTAAATAAAGAATGGCCAATAAAAATATCACACTAAAAAGAAAAATCTAGGAAGAAATAGATCAAGTGTCCTTAAGAATAGATGAATGTGGCAAAAAAACCCCTGAAAAACCCATAAGAAAGTAATAATAAATATTGATTGAAAAACACATAGGAATTAATAATAAATATTGGTTCATCTGATTACAATCTAATAAACTCCACTGAAATCGGGGAAAGAATCCATAAATCAGAGGCTGTTTGCAAAGTATAGCTCTCTTTTATGTGGAACTGAAATCTACACAAAAATATGTCCCCCTATGTCATCTCTGACAGAATTGTCAGCATAGTAGACCAAAGATACAGTCTTTAGACCAGAATTTGAAGCACTTCTTCGCTAACAACACTAGAATGCTTAACCATGAATTGTTACTTATTATTAAAAGTGTACTTAGATATTATACCCAAACTCTATCAAAGACTAATTGGCAGACATTTATTCAAATTTAAATGCTGCATTATATATGGTTTTTAACAAATGTTGAATAAAATGTGCTGCTAGCCCTATTTATTTACAATGACATCGAAGTTAAACACCTTAAATACCCAGCTTTGATCTGAGGCAACTTGACACCAGGCACTGCATTTTCAATCATTGCACCAACTTGAATATTAAGAGCCTTTTTAAAGTGTGGAGTGTAAAAATTATAGCAAATGTTGACATAGATATGTGAAAACTGGAACCTTTCGATGCTGAGAGTTGAAATATAAATTGTTGATTCCTCTATGGATGTCCGTATGATGATTCCATATGCATTTGATAGACTTTATAAAGGACACCACAAAGTAACTTTTGCTATTCACTCCAAAAATCAAAATAAAAAATAAGGTCTCTAAGAAATATTGGTTAACACATACAGTGGAAGCAATTGAGTGTTCATTGGTGGGTGAATTGGGTTAAAATAAAAAAATGGCACGAAATAAATGAAATAACACTGAGTCTTAAAAAGCAAAGAAATTCTAGTAAATGATGCAATATAGATGAAGTCAAGGATAAAAACATGATTGGTGATATAAGCCAGTCAGAAGCAACAAAACCATAATTACTCTCACAGGAGGTGAATATACAATAGTCAGGTTTAGATACAGAAAGCTGAATGGGTTCAGAAAAGTTGAAAGGGATTAAGGGAGAGAAAGGTTACTCGACTAACAAGGGGAAAAAGAATCTTCTATGGATGGATGACAGCAATGCTAACCCAACAATGTGAATGTACATAATGGGCTGTCACCAAACAGCATGTGGAGAATTTATACGATGTGTATTTTATTATGATTTGAAAAATTAAGCTGACTTAAGAAAATGTATGATGTGTGTGTGTGTATGTGTATATGTGTGTGTGTGTATGTGTATGTGTGTGTGTGTGTGTGTGTGTGTGTGTGTGTGTGTGTGTGTGTTTTACTGGAGGTGTTGAGGAGAATACTGGCCACTTACTCTTTTTGACAAATGAAAGGTAAGGAAATAGAGATAACTGATAATATTAACTAAATTTTAGTGTTTACAAATCAAATATTTCATAGAAAATTACAAAGAAGTAAAACTTAAGTCATTGCACTTTTTATGACTTAAGTCATAAAAAATCATATTTTGTCTGGGCTCAATACTGACATATTCTAATGAGCTAATCAAGATTCTGGAACACCAATCCACAAGACTTCATAAATCAGCCATCAGTCTGAAAGGCAGGTCACAAGAAGTTCCTTCCAAAGATTCCATAATGCACACTTTAATTGCCAAGCTATCTTTTCTTTAAAGTTGTAATTCCACAATTTTGGATATCATAGTAAATTTGACACAAAAGATAGCGTCTTAACACAGCACTACTTAACAAAGATGGCTGTCATTTCTGTCACATGAAAACCTTGTCAGGAACCACACTGCTGCTTTTCTGTTGCCATAGATACCACTTTTCCTCTTGTGATCAAAAGTAAAAGACATAGCGCAGTGTCATGATTCAAATATAAAGAATTGAAACCACTTCAGAAATATATACAAAGACTCAGAAGCAAGTCTGTTCTCATTTGGATTTCAATTACACAAAGAGAAATTCTAGAACATCAAGAGCTGGTTGGCATTCAAGATCTTGAAAAACTGCATACTAATTAAGTAAAAATTAATTGTTCCATAAAGCAGCAGAGTTTGAGAGGCAATGCATTATTTCTAGATTCATATCTTTCTATAAACAAATAGCATCAACAACTCTTTTAATTTATAAAATTGAATCTGGACAAGTTTAGTACTCACTGGCATGGGACATTGCACACAACATTTTCATAACTGTCATCATGAGACTTTCCACCTGATGAAGTTTGTATAAAGTGTAAAAAAATCAATGATAATCATCGAAATATCTTGTGGAACATATTTAAAATGTTTGTGACATAAAAATGGTTCTACAGAAAATTGAACCATCATTTTATGGTAGATGTAGATCCGGTTTTATAAAGCCATTTGTTGCATCCACATGAACTTTATTTTCAGGTTAAGAGATGCTGTCTACTTTTGCTAGTGACATGTATATTTTGGGGCAGAAAATATTTGAATATTGTTTTACAGTCTTTTAATTGGAAAGGTGAATACATGTATATGTATTATTGAGATATACATACAGATTTATGTCATTCTTTGCTTACGTTTTATTAGGCCTGTCTATGTTAGATGTTCTTATTCTATTTATTATTCTCTTGTGACTTTTGGGGTATAATTGTCTTCTGAATCTGAGTATAGCATTGTTGATAGAATCCTCTGGAATGCTGGTTTAGTGGTAATGAATCCTATTGCCTTATTTTATTTGTCCTTCAAGTGTTATTTTGAAATAGCATTCTGGGTTGGTAGATATGATCTTGATATAGCATTCTGGGTTAGTAGATATGATCTTTCAGTATTTGGAATAGATTCTCATGTTTTTCTGACTTTTGAAGATTCTGTTCAACAGTCATTGGTTATTGTAATGGGTTGGTTTTCATATGTAATTTTCCCTTTCTCTCTTGTAGCTTTCAGTATTTTTTCTATGGTCTTTATTTTCAGTGTTTTTACTATAATATGTTGTGAGGAATTTCTTTTCTAGTCTTGTGTATTTGGTGTCTCACATTCTTTGTGTGTGTGTGTGTGTGTTCTCTTTTTATTTATTTATGTATTTATTTATTTTTCTAGGTTTACAAGCATATTGAGTACTTACCTCTGCTTGCCTTCATCCCCCCTCCCTCCCATTTCCTCCCTTCCCTTCATCAATCTGTCTACTCCCTCCACTCTCCTGCTTATCCTCTTCTACGGACCTCAGGGTTCCCTCTGGTTTAGGTCTCTGTGACATACTATGTTGTCCCTCTTTGGGTCACTCCACTGATAAGAGCATTTCTTTTCACTCATCAGCTTTAGTGCCCAAGGTTTCTACTATATGCTCTTATCTCTTTTGAATTCATCAATAGTCTATGGGGGCAATGTTGGTATATCAGTCTTTATGCAGGTCTGGTAAGGACAAGTCTCACTGTAGTGGGTTTCTGAATCCAGCAGCCCTGCCATGAATGAAATATCTTGTTCAATGGTAGACCCTTCCATCTTTCGGTACTTATAATTTCACCACCCCTCTCTTCAGTGAGATTCCCTAAGCTTTAGAATGGGGAGAGATTAGGTTAGCCTGATTTTGGGTAAGCATTGTTGGATCACTGGTTCTCTGAATTATGACTAGCTTTTGTTGTCCATTTCACTGCTCTTCTACTGTTCTAGGCTGCATCTTATCAGATTGTTGAGATCCTGTATCTCTGTTATAGAAGAAGACTTCTAGGCTGAGTGCTAAGTGCTCTTCAAATCTATCTGTATAATAGCTATTTACAAAGTAGTTTGGTGTACTGTTTTCCCACATATAGGTTTATAGGTCTTTTTCTCTACTGATCTATTTACTTCCCTGTTTAAGTTTTTGTTCTAGTTAATAATAACAGGAATGTCATGCATTATGAAAAATGGGTATTGAGTTCAATCAGAAAGCTGTTGGTTGTCTCCTTGATACTCATGTCACTATTACACTGGTGGTCACCTTGCCACAGTGATTTTTATGGCAACTTGCAGATTCATGAGGCCTGTGATTATTTCTTTCTCCTAGTAGTTTCTATAATGTTCCTTGGTACTGTGTAAGCTATCCAGCAAGGATAGATCAGTTCTACTTGATGTATTTTGACCACTTTCTGTATTCTTCTTGTATATATATGGGCATCTCCTTCTTTAGAATAGGGAAGTATTTGTACTATTGTGTTAAGTAATGTTGCATTCTGTTGATTAGTGATTCCATTGAGATTTTTGCTTGACTGCTTGAGATTTTCATTTCCTATTTCATTTTATCCTGTTTCAGTGTTTACATCAAAGTGGAAAAGTGATGAGCCATGCATTATCTCTTGAACATGACATAGTTGTGACATACAAGATTTCATGGCAGATGCGTACACTGCACAAGAATTTCATGAGAGCTGTCCTTATAAATGTCTCATAAAACCATGAGAAAAATCTCAAGAAGCTCCACATCTCTCTGAGGACTGATGAGGACTAATGCTGATGGGGGAGGTAAAAAAGAGATGCTTTCCTCAATGAAATATCAACTGATCTGGGATTTTTGTTGGAGCATAAGTCGTGTCAGGCATATATGATCACAAACTAGATGAAACAAAGTGAGCCACATAACAGAGAAGATGTGAAAACAGGAGGGAGTCTGGCAAGAGAGATGAAGGGTTGTAAGGGGAAATGGAGGGGAAAGGAGATTTGGGACTAAGGGTTGAAAATGTTATAAAGTCATTATATTGTGTATGCAACATTTAAAAAAAAGATAGAGAACAAAGCAAAAAAAAAAAAAAACCTGTCTGTTAGGATAACATTATATCCTTGCCAGATATACATTTGACAGAAAACCAGAGTCCTGAACACAAAAAACTCAAAAAATTAAGCATCTGCAAAACAAATAACCCAATTAAAAATGTGGGCTACTGATCTAAAGAAAGAATTCTCAGCAGAAGAAATACAATATTTAAGAAATATCTGAACATGTTGATCATCCTTAGTTCACAAGTCCATTCAAGAAAATGTGATTCAAGCTACTGTGATGCCATCTTTCCCTTGTCAAAAAAACTAAGATAGACAACAGCAGCAAATGCAGGACAGGATGCAGGGAAAAGATAGGAATGTTGATAGGGGTGTTTATTGGCACATCCATTCCAGAAGCTAGTTGGAGATGAGTCAAAAATAGAGCTATGTTATAACTCATTTACACCACTTTTTTGGCAAATTGCCAAATGACTTTTATTATTACCATTCATTGATGCACAGAGGAACATGCATGTCAATGTTTATGGGAATCTATACACAATAATGAAAATGGAATCAGTCTACTGAATGAATAATAAAATGGAATATCATTCAGTGATAAATATAGATAAAATTCACGAATTAGTAAATGGAGCTCAAAAAATTATATGGAGTGAGGTAACTCAATCCCCCCAAAACAAATACCATATGGTTTCTTTCATATGGGGTCACTAACATTAACTCCCCAGATCTGTGCATTTAGCTACTTTAGTCCAAGACCTTTGATTAGCAATAGCTGGCGGTTTGCAGAAAACAGATGACTGTGGATCACTCCACTCCAGATACAATGTCCAACACTCTAATATCACTCTAATATCAAATAATTCAAATTTTAATAAATAAAGACATTAGTACAAAATCATCAAATGATACATTAAAATTCCCAAGGCTTTTAAGAATCTTTTTGGGCTTTACCTGAGAAACTTGTGAGTAATTGTATCTGGAATATTTTTTCAGAAATTACATACATACTCATTATATGCATTTTTTATTTATATTCAATTATCTGGTTAAAATGGAAATTCTATACAGCTTTTTAAATTTTGATAGTATATGCTGGGTATTTCCCTAATGCATGCATATGAATATGTATATATGCTTACATTTATGATATTTTCCAGGGTTTTCTTTGTAACTGGTTACAAAATGGCAAGAATAATCTGCTTCAATAACTTTTTCACATAAGGATACACATACCAAAGTCATTTTATATTTGTAAATGAATGGAAATATAAGATGATAACAAAATTTTTTTAAATTGAAAGGAATAAAATTTACTACTAATTATTTTAATGTAAATTTGACAAATTTAATCTCTGTAACATATTACTTCAAATTTTTTCTTAATTTTACAGTTCCTTGAATTTAAAATATATCTATCAAAAAGGACAGTTTGATTAAAATTAAGAAATTACTATTTTGTGATAGTACAAGATGTTAATTCAAATATTAATGTTGAATATATGTATAATTTTGAATTCAGGATTCCTGATGGCAAAATACATGGCCATTACCAGTGTAGTCAGTAGATAGCTGCAATATATGGCCATACCAGTGCAGTAACTAGCTACAATGTCTGTTACCAGTGCAGATGCTAGCTACAGTTTGAAAAGACTTCTCTAAAGCTACACAGAGGGCAGTGAGCTGGAAGCAACCACTTAATCCCAATTAGGCCCTAGAAAGACATCTCAAGAACAAAGACGGAATGTCCCTTTGTGTTTAAGTTTTTCTATTTCCTTCTTTCTTCCTAAATTATCAAATGTTTTAGGAGATAAAAAAGAGAAAACAAAAATATGAACTCCAAAGTAAATGTGGACCAAATTTAGCATGAGCTGGTCTGTAAGCAGACATATTTTTCTTGTCATCCTACTTTCTTTGATTTGATACTTCTGAGCATAGGCATGCATAATCTGCTATAAGTACATTTTAAGAACATTAAGAACAATGCAGTAATGATTTATGTTTTCTTTTTTGGTGTGCAGTGCGTGTGTGTGTGTTTGTGTATGTGTGTGTGTGTGTGCGTGTGTGTGTGTGTACAGGCATGTAAATAAGAACACACTCAATCCTGTGCCTCTGGAGGCCCAAGGATAATAATGTGAATCATCTTGAATTGCTCCTCCACTTTTTGCTTTTCTCTTTCTGCTTTACAGTTATAATTACAGGAGGCAGCATATCCACCTGGCATCTTTTATGTGGGATTTTGGTATATGAACTCAGGTCCTTTTGCTTGTATGGCAAAGAATTTAACAACTGAGCCATCTCCTTATTAGCCCTATGATTTCTTCTTATTACTTAAAAACGATGAATAAAGTATCACATATTCAGAAAAACATATAGTTCGTGGACTCCAAAAAATGTGGAAAGATATTTAACAGTACTTTATATTATGAAAATGTGATTTAAAATTTGATCATGAAATTTCAGTTTGATGTGACTTTAGTGTTGTAATATATTGAAAGGCTTTGGTCATAACTTTTATTATTACCATTAGTATTAAATTATACTATTAAAGATTAGTATTAAAATGAAGAATGATGACTCAATAATCTAGACAGCAAAAATCAAAATGCTATTGAATATATTTCTTTTTATCGGCTATGTAACATCCAAAGTATTAACATTATGCGCAACTATGTGTGATGCATTATCTTACAAATTTAAGTATATGATTTTTCCAGGGTTTTCTTTGCAACATTTAAATTTTTGTTTATTTATTCAATTGTGCGTTTGTGCGCATGTGTGTGTGTGTGTGTCTGTGTGTGTGTGTGTGTGTGTGTGTGTGTAGAACCACAGGCGAATTCGGGAACCATCATGGACTGCCTCCACCTCCCTCTGGATTACTCCCTACCAGGCTCCTCCCTACCAGGACCAGAAACGCAGGCCACCCCCTGCTTCCACCCCGCGACTATACGTGGGGTCTGGGATCTGAACTCAGGACCTTCCACCTGCAAGGCAGAGGCTTAACCCCTGAGCCACCTCTCCAACTTTTTAAGGAGCAACAATGATAAATAAAAGTTTATTTCACTTCACATTAAGACAGTCACACATGAAACATAAATGAAGAAAATCTCAATGTTTTCTGTATTAACTATTGCTTAAACTTCACATTTTAATACTAATATATGCTGCACTCTTAGTTTTGATGCTACATTTATTATCATAACTAAATCAGAAAAGCTAATCTCTAAAATAATTAAGGTCTTCTGTCAGCTTAAAAACATACATACATACATACACACACACACACACACACACACACACATATATATATATATACATCTTTATTAAATAAACTGACAATAAAAATAGTGTCCTTCAAAGTAACTGCTCATATGTGCTTCATTCTTGATTGAAATGTCTCACAAAGTCAAAAGATCCCAAGAAGGTTTTCAGCCTCTATCTCACTGAAGGGTTGAAGATGCTAAGCTTCCATGTCTTTGAAGAACAAAATGGGCTCTGACGTCAGTAATGAACAGCAAACAGCTACAAGGCCTATGAAACCAGGCTCCACAGACAGTGGGAGAAGCAGCAAGGTGGAAAGGATGGAGCTCTGAGTCAGCGAAGGAGGGAGGCAATAGCAGCAACAGGAACAAAGAAGGCAACAATGCTTTAAGAAGTCAGTGAAGCTGGAACAGTGATCTTAACAGCTATTTGACACTATTTGCACTTCCTATTATCCAGTCCACCATTGGATAGTAGCACCCACTATGGGCTGGGTTTTCCACATGAATTATGCAAGCACCTGCAGACTTCTTCTCCACAGTTGTGCCCCAAACAGCCTGAAACTGTCAAGTTGACACGAGAATCTAACCATAACACACCTCTTTTCGCAATAGTAAAGAAATGGAACCAACCTAGAGCATACTGAGTGACATATCCCAGGGACACAAAGACAGACACCGTATGTTCTCCTTTATAAGTATATTTTAGGATTAAACATTCAACTTAATGCATTCAAACAGAAATTCTTACAATACCCAAAAATGCAAAGGAACACAAAGCAGGGATGGGAGTGGAAAAAGGCCCCAAAAGATCAGAAACAAAAGAACAGGGGTAAACAATAAAAGAATTTTACGTAAGAAAAGTCTTACAGGGGAGGAATTAGAACACAGTGGAGAGTTAAGCTTGGAGCAATCAATCACTTGCTTACTAGCCTATAATCCCCAACCCTCTTAATAACAGAACACATGTCCAGTAATGAACACCAGTCTCAACAACAGTGGATAAGGAGAAAACTGATAGTAGACAGGATCAGATGCTGTGATACTAGCCACAAGCACCCAATAGTAAACCTCCATAGAAACATCTCTTTTTTTAATCTTTAGATAAGATCTCAAAACCAAAACAAGCCTAGTGCAATGGAAGACCAGTGAAATAGACAACAGCAACCAACCAGACTGCAGACTATTGGTGACCCTTACATGCTCAACTGGAATCAGGGAAATCAAGGTTCACCCAGTCTTAAGGCACAGGGAATGTTGAAGAAGTGGGGGAGGTAAGATTGTAAGAGCCCAAAGGTAGGCGATCCATTTCCAGCCAGGATAATCCACTCAAGACCAAGACCGGCTGCTACATCCACAAACTTATCGCAATGAGCCTTATCCTCACCAGACCTGCACTATGACTGACATATCAACATTTCCCTATAGTCTAGTGAGAAACTCAGGAGAAATAATTATATGTATGGGGAGCCTTAGAATCTCGGGCTACATGGGTAAAAGGGAGTGCTCCATCAGTAGGTTCTACCCAAGAAAAGACCACTTGATCTGCTACATAGGCCTGAGCCCCTATTGAAGTGAACAACCCAAAGGGAACCCTGGAGCCCAGACAAGCTAACAGGCAGGAGGGTGAGAGGGAAAGAGATGAAGTGGTGAAAGGAGAGGAGGGCAGGAGAGAAAAGGGAGTGAGAGGGACTGAAGAAAGGAGGGGAGGCAGGAACAACCAACTACTCACTATGTTTGTAAAACTAGAAAAATAAAAAACACAAAAAAATTAAAATTAAAAAATTATATGATGTGACCTTTTTCTAACATATTTTAAAACCATTAACATATGATATATGTAAGAAGATGAAGAGCTGACAGTAAAGCAGATATAGTAATAATAATAGTATTAGTAATAATAATAAAACTGCAGGAATAGCAAGCTAAACCTGAAATGCAGGTAAACCCTGTTCCATGTGCTTTGTTCTTAATAAAGTCATGATAATACAGATTATCACATGTTTTTATATCCATCTCTGCCCCAGCATCAGATTGATCACAGAATCAGGTTGCCTCTGCTACCAGAATGTATTCATTGCCCATTAATATTTAAAGTGGTCTTACTCAGTGTAAATAGCTACATAGATGGTGGAAATATTTAAGAGAAAAATAACAAAATCAAAGATCAAAACAAAAGAGCTAATTACACAAGATGGGATTTAATTATTTCCACCGAAACTTGATTTTGAAAATAAACAGACTAAAGTAGTTAATGCTATGTATTCTTTTGAGTTAGTTCTTCATGATTTGACAACTTTCACAGCAGATGCTCCTGTAAATAAGACAATAAATTTCTAAAGCTCCAGAGAACTGGCAAATATGGGCAGATGTACTTAATTGCTGGTAGGCAACAAAAGTCAGGCTTCAGGAAACTGTGTCAGTAATGTAGCTCTTGATTAATCTCTAATTACAGTTTTATCATCTTAGCAGGGAGACAAAACTGTATCACTTCCTAAATGGACAAGCGGCATTTTGGCACCTAGCAACCGCGGCTGGTTCTCTTAGCTGCAGTGGACTTTATGCTGTTATGTGGGAGGTGGTTATGGATTGCTGCTCTACTTTTTATGGAGCAGCATTTCCAGAGGCCTTCCTGACAGAAGATAAATTGGTAGCTTAATAGTCCAGCACTAACCAAAACCATTGCATAAGCTGAATCATGGAGTATGAAATGATAATGTGACTGGCCCATAATGTTTGCATTATGTATTAAACAGGTTGTTCATTTATTTTGGTTAATTATTCAGCAAACATGACATAAATGTGTGCATAATCTTAAGCATCATTTTCAGTCATTTAATATTATTGTGTAAATCAAGTCAAATTAACTCTCTCAGACTTATTTTAATGTATTTTTTAATTCTTCTTCCTCCCTGTCTTGCTCTTTGTTTTCAGTCTTGCACTCAGGGATGTTAGGTGGCGAGCATTAATTAGGACCAGTGCAGCTCAAAGAGAGGCCTAAGTGTCTGTATAAAGGTGCCTTATTAAGCTGAGAGTGGGCAAATGAGGCTGATTCTCGTCACGCTTCCATTTCTCTTTCACTTTAGGTGTGATGACAAAGTCTAAGGAATGTCCTCACACCTCTGGCTGGAGTCAGTAATTTGAAAGGAAATAAAATATTCTTAAGTATTTTTTTTAAAATGAAAATCCACAGTCCTGGTTTTCTTAGCTAAATTTAATGGAATATCTCCCTTAATCTGACTGGTAGAGAATAGCATTAATATGATCCTGCTCAGGAAATCCAAAATGTGATCTCCAAAATGATGTCCACCTTCACTGGCTTTACTTGCACTAAAATTACTATTTATTAGATGGCATCATTACACACTAATTATAGGCTTTTGGAGTATTCCTTCATATTCTTAGTAACAATATCTATTATAAATATTTCATGCAAAATGATGACAATCTGGGTTTATATTTTTATATGCTCATTATTCATTACTTACTAGATGATTAAAGCAACAAGGTTATTTTTAAATATAAAATGACACTACAGTGATCTATGCTGAGCAAATATATTTTTATTCATCTGTCCAGGAAAGCCTGCATCAACAGGTGACAGACAGGTCCACCTATTGGAGCGTAAGCACTGGTTCTTCAAATTTGTTGCCTTTTTCACATTCTTCTTTCAAGGCATTTGTTATTGCAGTTCTGTGTAGAGCATTTTCAGGAATCATTCTTGTATGTTCCACAGTATGCACATTCCTAGTCACAGTACATAAGATGTCCACCAATCTAAATCCTCACTGATGTTTGTTAGTATTCTTCTTTTTGATAATTACCTCTCTAAGAAGCATGTGGTAATATTTCACTATGGTTTTAATTTGCATTCCCATGATAATTAGACATGTTAAAATTTTTAATTGCATTTCTGCTTACCAGTCAGTTGACTTCCTTCAAGAAACAACTATGGTTGTCCTTTATCAGCATTTTATTTTCTTCTGAGACAAAATGAGTATTTAGTGGGCCACACATGAGAAAAGAATTGAAAACATGAGAGAACCTGGAAGGAGAGAAGAAGAGGGGAAGGAATTGGTATTATGGTATGGAAATGACATAAATAAAGAAAAAATGGAAGAAAAAATACATGAAAAAAGGAGAACATGCCATGGTATATGCACAAAGCTTAAATGTTGTCCAAAAAAAGTTTTATGAGAGCTAAAAGTCATACTTACTGAAATAAATATCACTAGAAGTATATAAAGAAAGCTACAACAATGAGTGGAAGTCAAACATGGAAGAACATTCCTATAAAAGAACAGAAATCCGATGGGAGATGGAGGCTGGTTTTACTGCCACTGTTACTACAATAGGAGGAAAAAGTTGAACTGAAAAAAAAATTAAAGGGGAAAAATATTCAGTTAACCTAAATAAGCAAATCAAAAGTGCCCATGGTGAGATGGACCTTCTTGACTTGTACTCTGGAGTTACTTACTTGTCTTTGGTAAGGACAACCCCAACAAGAGAGCATGGAGAAGCAGCAGACTTATTTCCGTGATGTTTGAGCATCCAGATGTCTACCTGACACCAGCACTTGAGTCGATAGATAATATAGACCAATAGAAAAAATACCCAATTTTAATTCTCAGGTAAGATAAGTAAACTGCTTCTGCTCTTACCAGAATGCTCCAGAAAGGTGAGGATAAGTAACAAGCTACAATACTGCTCCAAAGTAGCACTTGCTAGACTATTATTCCCAGACTAAACACAGACTGAGTTACCAAGAAAAGACCCAAGGCCTTTGATAAAGACTCAATATTCTCAACAGAATAATGCAGCACAGAGAATATAAGTTTTACCTCTATTTTTCTATTTCATTGTGAGTTACAAGTTTGGACCTTCATTCAACTAGGTTCTAACTTATTTTCTCTATTTCTTAGTTTCATAGTTAGTTGAGTTTCCAGTCTCATATCTGACATTGTTGTCTAACCAAAGTGTCTAACAGTAAAGAATGTCCCATTAATCCAGGTATTTGTAAAGGCTCTCCATTTCTTGAGGTTCTAGACAGAGTGTCCTGTGATTTGAAATCACAGAAATCAGGACATTAGTAATTATGCACAATCTACCTTACTTCTATATCAGGAATATTGAATTAATATACTTATCTAAAATAAAACTGTCTATGTCAAACAAGCATGAAGATAATTTAATCAATAAGATGTCTAATGTCATTTAAACAGAGTATATATCCTTTTGACCATGACTTTGATATTGCCCTTTGTAGAACAGTTATGCTGATACAAGCAATATTTGCAAAGAAATATTTGTGCTTTCTCTTACATATTAACTTAAAGGTCTTATCAGGCAAGAATAAACAGTTGCTTCTCATTTGTCCTCCAAAATTTCCTTATAGATAGAATTAGGGCAGGATGGGTGCCAAACGACCAATCTTAATTAATTCTTAATCACTGAGATGCTTAGAATATACTGGGAGCAATGATGAAAAGGTTGGCTATAAAGTGGAAGAGAAATGGCTTCTCTTAAAGATGGAATCAAAGTTGAAATAAGCAATGTGTCTAAAAACAAGAATGATTGAAAAATTCTTACATCGCACTGTTTCCTCTGTAATATACAAAATGTCCATTTGTTGAGAGTAATTTGATTTGCATCACCAGTATTTAGAGGCATTAAGAACCTTTAATAATTTAGTAGTGCATTCTGGAAGAAAATAGGTGAACTGGAGTATAGCAGCATCTGCTTGCTGATTTAAGGTGTCAAGTTTGCTAATCACAAAATAGCAAAATTGTTAGTCTATACCAATGCATTATTTTGTTGAACAATAATTGGGTACAGGATAATAGAAAGTGTTTCTTCTCAAGGATTAGAAATTTGCTGAATTAGTAAAATAATATAAACAAGCAACAATGATATCAAATAAATATTATATCATGTTGCCTAATGTGGTTATGAATAAAAGTTGTAAGAGGAAGGAACTAGTTAGTTGAAGAGAAGGATTTTCTCAAAAGTCCAGAAAATGTCTTAGTAGAAATAGCTAATTATTGAATTATAATAGGAATCTTTTTTCATGTAACTTTTTTTAATGATCCAAGATGATAATGGCTAATGATAATGTTGTCCAGCAAACAACTGTGTTAGTATAGACAGAAAAAAATGAAAATGGAAGTCAGGAATTGAATACATCTGTCACATGACTATTGGCATATTTTTCAATTTTAAATCTGTCAGTTATATTAATTCTTTATGAAGCAGGTAAAAAATTATAAAACCAAAGTTCATTCAACTGATGAGCAAATATTTTTAAATTATTTGGGATATAATTATCTAAAGAACCAACTAAGACTATCCTAATTCTAACCATTAGTGAAAAATGCAAGAAATCTGAGGAAAGCTCATGATACTGATAACAAAATTCCTAAAGTTTCCATAGAGAACAGTACAAATGAAAGAATGGAACTTTCTTTTCAAAAAAATCAGAATATGTGGATTATTAATATATTCAAGTGAGAAAATTTCAGAAGTTATGCGTGTTTTAATATGCAGAGTATTTTTCATTTATGCAGCATGGAATGAACTTTTAGGAAGCTTGGATAAGAAATCTCAACACATTGCTGTGAAAACAGATGCAAATGTCAAAGGAAACCTTCTTTAGTGAGAACATGAAATACAAAGCCAGTCTGCTGAAAGAAAAGGCATGGTCAATTAGTTTTAATAGCATGAGTATTCAGGAACATTTGTTTAATGATGACATCCTCATTTTACTGAATTAGTACCAGGTTCTACTTTACTATGAAACATCTCTCTCTTGTGAGTAATTTACAATAAATAAATCTATAAATCTATCAAGTCCCTTTAAGATTGAGAATCTACGAGATATGCACGGATAGAGATCAGCCAGAACTTCTGACACCAAACTTCCGGGTCATCAAATGGTTTACTGAAGCTGTAGTTGTAAATATGGGAAAAGCTGTTTAATGATTTACTCATTAAGCATTCATCTACTAATCAGTAAAACTCATACACTAAGGTATGCTTGTCAAAATTGAATTACCTTTATGGGAAGAATTAGTCTCATTTTGGACATGTTGTGAGGTTTTTTTTATGTCCTCAGTATTAGCTAAGTTTGCAATTCCATCTACTTAATAGTAGGGAGCATGGGCAATTTATTTATTCTGTGTTCTAGTTTTCTCAGTTACTAAATGAGCCAGAAATGTCACTTTCTCATAGTATACCTTTTAGAATTAAATAAATTAGTCTCTGCACAATACTTGCTTCTGAAAACAATGCAAAACATTAAGCTCTCACACCAGGCATAATAAAATTTTATGTAACATTCACTACATACCAGAATCAAAAATTTAAGCCATCCCATGAAGATGGTACATTAATGTCAAATATTCCAAAGAGAGAAAAGTGTCCTCAGTCCATATGTAGGTTGTATAGGTGAATTCAGATTTCTTTGAATCCATGAAGTCTTTCTATAAGTATATAAAAGTATAGAAGGTGCCATCTATCATTGATTTCAAGGCTCTCTAGACATGGTTGCTGAGTCAGGCATATTTCAAGTTTCACAATCTTCCCATTCATTTCTGTTACTTGTAATTTAGATAATTAAGTAGATCAGAATAACAGATGTGTGACTATCATGGGGAAGCTTCTTCTAATGAGATAGAGTGGCATGCTTACTTTCTGCCACAAGAGATGTTGAGTCCTTACCCCGGTCCCTCAACTTTGGTTTTATTTTCACAACTCTTTTGTAGTAATAGACAACAGATGAAGTCCATTAAGAGGAAAAACCAAGGATTATGTTAATTTCAGTTTATGATTTCAGGTGACAGTTCATCATGCCAGAAGTTGTATCAGTGGAAGCTGAAGAAACTGGTCACATAATATCCATAGTCAAGAGCAGAGAGATGGGCAAAGAACAATGCTGGTTTCTGATTTGCCAGCTTACCAAACAGACCAGCCAGTTCTCTCCACATTATCTGTTTTCCAGGAATTGGTCCAACAAGCTATGGTCTGGATTGTAACAAAGTAACTGTTACAGATGTAACAATGTAACAGTGTAACGGGGGCTCAAGGAGACCCTTGGGGGCAGGGATAAGCTGGCGAAGAGTCAACAGCACAGACTCCAGGAGCAGGTGAGTGGCAAAGCAGGTTCTCAGGCTTGTAGGCTCTCAGGCTTGCAGCTCATTTATTTTAAGTATCAGGCTGCTTATATACCCCACCCGACATCCCATAAGTCCCAGTGTGAGTCTTTGCTGAGTTGTACTGTCCGGAATGGTCCTCTCAGTCAGGTGGTTTAACAGCACCAACTTTGCTCTGGAGAAGGCAAGTCTCCCGAGATTTGTATGCTTTTTTTTATTTAATACATTTTTATTATTATTTCAGCTCATACAAACTTAATAGGTACACCAGTTCCCTCCCTCCCTCCTCCTCTCCACAAATCCCCTGCTCCCCCTCCCCTCACCCCTCCCTCGCCATCCTCCAGTGTCTCCCGCCCCAATTCCCAAAGAGTCTTTTCTTGTGAATGCCTGACTCTCCTCTGGGCCCTCCTCTCCGATGACGTACAAGGACCCAGTGGCATTTCCCTGAACCCTTTCCCATGTTCCCCTTAAGCATAGGAACACTGCTGTGACCGCCAATCCCTTGCCTCCGAGAATCTTGGTGCCTTTAGCAGATGCTAGAGTTTGTGAGGTCAATAGTGTGTTTGACATTGTACAGAGCATGCAAAGTCCAATTATGGTTGCTTCAGCCCTAACTTGTGTGGAGTATCTTGCAAATCATTGCTCCTCCCATCCGTTTGCTCTTACACTCTTACCGCCCCCTCTTCTGCAAATGTCCCTGAGCTTCAGGATGGGGAGAGATTAGTCTGGCCTAGTTCTAGGTGGTTGATATAGAGTCTCTGAAGTTCTGGATTGTGGTTTGTTGATTTTCTTTTGCAGTTTTGCTGCACCTGCAATGCCCTTCACTCCATTCTGCTGAGCACTGTATGTTACCCTCTGGCCAGAGACAAAAAGTTGTAAAACTGGAGTCTTATCATAAGAGCACATTCAAGTGTAGATGTAATAAAAGTAGGAAACCTCAGTGAGGGAGGGGTCAATCACCCATTTGCAAAATGGTTCCTTTTTATCTGCCAGACTATATGCCCTCCCCTTTCTCTTGAGATCATACCCCCTTAGTGGTAAATGATCAGGAACAAACGTCTGTGAACTTAACCAGGTGTCACATTGCTTACTTGCAGTCCTTGATGGAGGCCTATTTTCATACTGTAACATGGTCACTTCTCTCCTTGTTTCTGGTGTGGCCCTCCAACCCCATCCCTTCTGTTCATAATCCTTGCAATTACTGTGGGTATTACATAGATTTACCTATGAGTGTCTCCAGGTGGGCTGGGTGGGTTTGGTACTAGGAGCCACCTATTAGGGAGTTCATACGGCGCCTAATTTTCTGGGTTTGGGATACTTCACTTAATATAATTGTTTCTAATGACCTCCATTTCCCAGAAAATTCCAGTAATTCATCATTTTTGATGGCTGAGTAGTACTGCATTGTATAGATGTACCACAATTCCCTTATCCACTCGTCAACTGTTGGACAATTGGGTTGATTCCATGACTTTGCCATTGTAAACATTGCTGCTATGAATATGGTCGTGCTTGTGCTATCGAGGTGAACCTCTGCTGTATGGGGGGTTATTCCCAAAAGTGAGATAGCAGGGTCATATGGCATTTCAATCTTTAATTTCTTTAAGAATCTCCAGACGGCTCGCCAGAGTCGCTGTATGAGCCTGCATTCCCACCAGCAATGTAGCAGAGTTCCCCTCTCTCCACATCCTCTCCAGCAGTTGGTGTTGTTTGTATTGTGGATTTTTGCCATCCTGACCGGGGTGAGATGATATCTCAGGGAAGTTTTGATTTGCATTTCCCTGATGGCTAAAGAAGTGGAGCATTTTTAAAGATATTTGTTAGACATTTTAATTTCATCCCTGGTAAATTTCTTTTACGTTCCAGGGCCCATTTTTTTAATTGAGCCATTTGTTTCCTTGGTGTTTAATTTTCTAAGTTCTTTGTGCACTCTGGACAGGAGAGCTGTATCAGATATGTGGTTAATGAAGATTTTCTCCCATTCTGTGGGCTGCCTTTGAGCTCATGTTACAATCTCTTTATCTGAACAGAAGCTCTTTAATTTCACAAGATCCCAACTGTTGAGAGTTGGTAGCAGTGACTGTGCCATTGGAAGTCTGTTTAAGAAATGTTGTCCTAGCCCAATCAGCTCAAGGGAGTTCCCTATTCTTTTAACTATGGTTTTTATAGTCTCTGGCCTTATATGGAGGTCCTTGATCCATTTGGAATTAATTCATGTACATGGTGACAAGTACAGGTCCAGTTTTAATCTTCTGCATAGGGAGATCCAGTTTTGCCAGCACCATTTGTTGAAGATGCTGTTCTTTTTCCATTGGATTCTTTGGGCCCCTTTGTCAAAGACCAAATGGCTGTAATTTTGTGGGCTTATATCTGGGTCTTCAATCCTTATCCATTGATCTGTATGTCTATTTTGGAGCCAGTACCAGGCTGTTTTTACAACTATGGATTTGTAGTACAGACTAAGGTTTGGTATGGTGATACCTCCAGCCGTGTTTTTATTACTCAGGATTGTCTTTGCTATCCTGTGTCTTTTGTGCCTCCATATGAATTTTGAGATTGTTTGGTCAACTTCTTTGAAGAATTGCTTTGGGATTTTAATTGGTATAGCATTGAATTTGTATATTGCCTTTGGTAGGATGGTCATTTTTACGATGTTGATTCTGCCAATCCAGGAACATGGGAGGTCTTTCCAACTTTTGGTGTCTTCTGCTATTTTTTTCTTTAGGGTTTTAAATTTTTCATTGTAAAGATCACTTACTTCCTTGGTTAGGTTTATACCAAGGTATTTCATTTTTTTAGGGGCTATAGTAAATGGGATTGTTTCTCTCAAGGCTTTTTCACTTCTTTAATTCTGGGCATATAGGAAGGCCTCTGATTTTTGCACATTTATTTTGTATCCTGCCACCCTGCTGAACTTCTCAATTAGTTCCAGGAGCTTATTGTTGGAGTTTTTGGGATCACTTAGGTATAAGATCATGTCATCTGCAAATAGGGATAGTTTGACTTCTTCCTTGCCGATTTGAATCCCTCTTATGTCCCTTTCTTGTCTTATGGCTTCAGCTAAGACTTCAAGTACAATATTGAATAGAAGTGGTGAGAGTGGACAGCCTTGTCTAGTTCCTGATCGAAGTGGGAATGATTCCAATTGTTCCCCATTGAGCATAATCCTTGCTGTGGGCTTGTTGTATATAGCTTTTATTATATTGATAAAGGTTCTTTCCATTCCAACGTCTCTAGTGTTGAAGTCCCCAAAAATTATCGTTTGGGGGTTGATTTCTTGCTGTAGGGTTTTCTTAATGAATGTGGAGGGGCCCGTATTGGTTGCATATATGTTCAGTATTGTGAAGTCTTCCTGGTGAATTGTACCTGTGACTAAAATGTACTATCCATCCGTGTCTCTTATAATTTTCTTTGGTTTGAAGTCCACTTTGTCTGATAGCATAATGGCTACCCCTGTCTGTTTTCTGCTTCCATTTGCTTGTAGAATTGTTGACCAGCCTTTTATTTTTAGGGCATGCCTATCTTTTGTGGTGAGATGGGTTTCCTGCAGGCAGCAGATTGATGGATTGTGATTTTTAATCCAAATTTGTAATCTGTGTCTCTTGATCGGTGAAGTTAATTCCATTAACATTTAGTGTTATAATGGAGAAACTATTTTTAATTCCAGACATTTATTATGTTTAGTAGTTTTTATAAGTATATTGCTTCGCTTTTAATGATGTTATACTTGCCTTCTGTTCTCCTGGATATGCCTGTTTTTTTTCTTCATGCTTGAGTATCATTTCTAGCATTTTTGAAGGCCTGGTTTTGTGGACATGTATCCCTTCAAGTTGTCTTTGTGCTGGAAGATTTTTCTTTCTCCCTCTATCATGATAGATAGTTTTGCGGGGTATATAAGCCTGGGTTGACATTTTTGCTCATTCAATACTTGAAGTATGTCTCTCCAAGCTCTTCTTGCTTTTACTGTTTCCATTGAGAAGTCATTTGTTATTTTAATAGGTTTACCTTTAAAAGTGACTTGTTTTTTTCCCTTGAAGCTCTCAGCACCAGTTCTTTATCTTGAATGTGGAGTGTTTTAACTATTATTTACCACGGCGTGCTTCTATTTTGGTCGTATCTGTTTGGGGTGCGGAATGCCTCTTGTATATGGATGGGCCTGTCTTTTTTTAGATGAGGAAAGTTTTCCTTGATGATCGTTTGAAAAATTTCCTCAGGTGTGGTATTTTGAGATTCTTGCTCTGGTATTCCATGAATACGCATGTTAGGCTTCTTCAGGGTGTCCCATATCTCCTGGATATTTCTCTCAAGTATCTTTTTGGCTTTAACAACCTCTTCCATTGAGCTGGTTAAAACTCCCACTTTATCTTCAAGGTCTGAAATTCTGTTTTCTGCTTCGTTAGTTCTGCTGATAAGACTCTCTGTGGAGTTCTGGGTTGAAGATAACTTGTCTTTTAGCTCAGTTTTAAACTCTGCTTGAGTCTGCTTTAACTGCTCTGTGCCTGTTTTTGTTTCTTGCACTGTTTTTCTCAACTCCTCCAAGTGTCTGTTGTGTTCCTCTTCAAAGCAATTGATTCAATTATTTAATTCCTCCCGGATTTCCTCTTTCATAGTATTGAACATGGTAATGATCATATTTTGAAAGTCGTTATCCTGGGTCAGGCTTTCTTGGCCATTTTCCGTGGGTTTGTTCTGGTTGGAGTCTAACATTATGGGATTAATTCCTTCAGTGGGAGATTTGTTTACTTGAGTGTTGTTTCTCATGGATTTGCACTTTGACTTTGGCATTGTCATTTTAACTCTTAAGATCTTTTTTCAATTTCTGTGCGTTTTTCACTAAACTGAATTATTTGGCCTGGGGTTTTGGGGATGGGTGGAGATGGAGCTTACCTAGGTCAAGGTGAGTCCAGGCTGGACCCCGCGGGTCCCAGGCGGCAGCGTGGGGGAAGGGAGGATGGGGCGTCAGCGAGGCGTTATTTAACCTGGGGGCGGGCCCGGGCGCAGGGGGGTTGTCCTCCTCCTCCCAGGCCCTGTGCAGCGGCTCCGGCCTGATGGTGGGAGGAGCTGGGTCCCTTGGGCAGCCTGGGGTTCTGGGGGTGGGCAGGTACAGAGCTTACCTAGGTCGTGGTGAAGCCCGGCTGGACCGCCCTGGCGTCCCAGTGGCGGAGTGGGGGGAAGGGTACATTTGTATGCTTAGCAGGAGGGAGGAGTCCAAGGAGCCTCTCTGTATGGAAGCCTCTGTGACACAATCATTGTCCATTCCTCCTACACTGGATCTTCCCACATTAATCATGAAATCAAGGTAATCTTCTAGATTCTCTAAAATGAATCTATGTTATCGATTTAGACAAAATATGTTAATAACCAATGAATGATTTAATGTACAATAAATGGTGTTTACTACTTGAGCGGGCATTACCATTTTGCACAGTTAACTCTCAGTATGGTGCTATAGCACATGCCTGTATTTCAGCCTTAAACAAAGCTGAGGAGGATCTCTTAAGTTCAGGAGTTGAAAATAAACCTGGTAAACATAAGCAAGATTCATAAGCAGTACACTTGACCATCGATTTAGAGTAAGATAAGCCTTCAGTAATTTTAATATGTTTCATTAGAGATGCAATATGACATTGTTCAATAATATTCTTTAGACTTCAAGGTTCATTAGTAGAATTTATAACAGATTTTCCACCAACCAGAGTTTGCTTTTAATTCAACAAATTTGTTCATTTTTTCTAAGTCACAGAATATTTGTGTATTGATTTTTAATGTATTTTTGTATTAATTTTCTAAGTTAGTATATAAATAAATTTCCATTCTGAGATATTATCTTACCCCAGTCAAAATAGCTAAGATCAAAATCACAAATAACAAATACAGGTGAGGAGGTGGGGAGACAGAATCCGTTATTCATTGTTTGTAGGAATTCAAACTTATATCATTTTTTTCATAAATAAGTATTAAGGATGCTGGAAAACCTAGAAATTGGGACTTGGAACTAAGGTGTGAAAACTGAAAATATAATGAATTCAACATTATAAAAATAAAATGGAAAAAACTACAAAACTTTTGCATGAACATGAAACTCTGATGCATGTTATCTAAGTGACAAAATAAATTGTATGAAAGAGACCCTGTTATTGGAAAGAAAAAGAATATTGCACTAAATATTATTGTGATTACTGGGAAAAAAACTAAAAGTTGGGAAAGGAGTGGTGTAGGCAAGGAGGGGTGGGACATGAGGGATAAGGAGGTAAGGAGCAAGGCTATATATAATCAGTATGCTTATATATGAAAAATTCAAAATATAAAGATTAAAAAACTAAAACCTAAACCTAGCCATACCACTTCTGGGACTATTCCCAACAGACTGTACATGATATTACAGAGATATGTGCACACACACCCATGTTCATTGTAACTCTATTTACAGTAGCAAGAAAATGGAATCAGCCTAGAAGTTCAACATTGAATGAAGGGATAATGAAATTTTGGTACATGTACATGTTAGACTACTATTCAACTGACTATTAACATGCAACTGTGAAATTCTATGGCAAATAAATGGAATTGGAAGATACCATATTGGGTAACTCAGATTCAGAAAGACAAACACTGCGTGTTCTGCTTTATATATGGATACTTACTAACACTGAGTTTTCAGAATGGTTTACTTAAAAAGAAACTCCTATAATTCTCTAAACTAAAAATGAACTTAAGCTGTGGGTTAGGGGAAGGGTAAAGATCCTAAAGAAGGGGCACATAGTAGTAGAACACAGGGAGAAAGAATGCTTTCTGATTGGCATTTAGTACAACTTCATGGCTGGGAACGCATGCCTGTTACTTAAACTAGCCAAATGCTCATGGAAGAGCAGACAATGGGCCCTAGGTGGGAACTGACGCCTTGGTGTTAACTATGAATATTTTACCATCTGCCCACTTATCTTACACTACTAGATTGGAGAAGCACTCTGTACTCAACTAGGAAGTGTTCTGCAGTGGAGAATGTGTAATGCAAGAACCACAACTGGCAAAAGTGTAAAGGAAAAACAATTGTGGACTGCTCTGCCCTAAACAGAACATCTAAATCACCTACAACCCCATGGCTGTAGGAACTTTGGAGAAGATGAGATGGTAAGAATGCAAGAACTTGAGGGTGGGGAGGTATATTGAAGACAGTAGTTTTCATTCATATCAGGTATCACCGCTTGTATCTCATGACAACCAGGAAAGGGAAGTAGATCCTGGGAGTGGGGCTTGAAGAGGCCAGGGTTCCAATACACCTCCATATCTGCACCCCAGTAACATGGCCATGCACTTGCTTCTCTTGACTGAGGATGCAACTGACACAGTGTTTCATGAACTTGAGGCCAGGACTTCTCTGCTATGGACTATACCCTTAAACTGAAAGGCAAAATAATTCTTTCCTTCATTAAGTTGCTTTTGTAAGGGTATTTAGTCACAGTAACAAGAAAAGTGGCTAAGACAGGGAGTAAAGGGAGATAAAGTTAGCATTTCCAAATAAAAGTCAGAAGCTTTTATTCAGTAAATAAATGTAAGTCAATTTGTATACTAAGAACCCAGAGGCTTCATGCTCGTTCTCTATAAGATAGGATCCCACAATCCACATCAAAAATGAAGCATCATAATTCTATTATATCCTCTTAACCAGGTAACTGTAAAGTAGGGAATAGGAAAATCCAGTCCTTTAAGATTGTTGTATAGAAGATCCAAGTTTATGCTCTCATTCAAGGGGCAATGACATCATCCTTCATGATAACAGAATATGGAAACTAAGTAGTAAGTGGTGATCATGTTCACTTTCTGCCCTACATTTCCTGAGTTCAGTAGCATGCAGGTAGCTCTTTATGTGCTGGCTGTCTTAGAGTAACAATTCTTGCAATGGTAATCTATCTTTGGAATGTCAAAGTTCCCAGCATGGCTGATTCCAAGCCACTTGCACAACAATAAACACGGATCTGGTGTGGGGGGCCTCAGTCTAGGTGATCTCAATCTGGTAAGCTTAGACAAAGATGTTTTGATGGAGGAAGTCAGGAGGGCGTAGCTCAGGATGTTTTGAAGAAATTTCATTACAGTCTGCGTGCTGGCTTGACCTTTAAGATGATTGGTTGCCCATTTCCCCACCCTGGAATTCCCATAACTGTTTCTGCCTTTATAAGATGGCTGCGGACTTGCAATAAATGAGTTCTTGCTTGACTAGATTCCCTGTTGCATCTGATTGTCCTCAGGAAGGAGGGCGGACAGCGCATTCACCTTTCCCCATCCCCCTTGTGGAAGACCCACGGGACCGGCCTACAAGACAGAGCTGCGATCCCCAGGGACCCCCACAGTTGGGAGATGATGTGCAAGCCTGGTCCCTGTTGCAGATAGTCAGTATGTCAAATGGTCACTTTCCAAGATCACACATACCTTATATATTCAACAATATATATTCAAGTTGTTAGAACTCTCAGTTCTGTCACTTGTAAAGTTAAGAGATAATAAGTCAGGCAAGTTCTTCCACATTGAATAGATGGTATAGGAAAATAAAAAGAATGCTTTTTCCAATCTAAGGAATAAATATTTAAGCCTCCTTTAATGCTTCAAAGGTAGAAAGATAGAAGCCTCTGTCTGAAGTAAATTTGGCCCTCTAGGACATGTCTAAAATCTACAATACAGGCTAATAAAACATTGGCTAATTCAGATAAAATTTCTGGAGTTATCATCTCTGTCACAGTGTCTTAATTTAGAATGAATTACTGAGTACTTACATTGATCAATTTTTGAATGGACATAGCTTTAGCAAAGCAGTTCCCTAGAATTAAGGCAGATGCAGAAAAAGACAGAGTGCATACAGTTGACAAAACTTCCTTAGGGAGATATAAGGGGCCATACCCATATAAATCTATTACAAATATTTTATTTAATTCTCTAATTAGGAAACTATAAAAACCCACATAAGTCATGGCAGCTGACAGCAGACAAATGAAATCATGGCTAATAGCCAGTGCCGAAAATGCACCTTAGTTCTTTGGTTTTATGGCTATGCACAGCACATTTCAGTCTTCTGTCATGTTTGTATTGAGCTCACACTCCAGAAAAAAAAATTAATCTGTATAGATTAACTTGCATTGCTTTTCTCAAAAGGCCTGTGTCTTTAGTCTCTTCATTCAGTTGCATCTAACACTGAGTGGGTACATTGTGGTCATCTAGAACCAAATATCTGTGCACTTTTCTTGTTCTTCTTAAGAGTAACATTAATTATACTTGCAAATGTATTATTTGGTGTTATATGCACTAGAATTTTAATATGTTCTATACATTAGCATCCCATATTCCCTCCAGTTGGCTCATTCATTTTGTTTAGGTAACAATATTTACCTATTTAGCTACAGAAAAAAGAGAGAGACAGAGAGAGAGAACTATGTTGGCACATATGAGGGCACATACAATTATGAGGGCATGGTTGTAGAGAGTTGATGGTTGAGTTAAGCCCAGAGCAAACCCGAAAGAGATTGTCTTGCTGATGGGGAAGGTCCAGCCCATGGTGGGTGGGATTAGGCCCTGGATAAATCACAGAGAGCTGGTTGAGAGAGTTGGCATCCTTCTGTACACTTGGCCAGACATGCTGGTCTGAAGTAGGGATTGTCCACCTCTCAGCCATTATGCAGTGATGGTGTGGCCAGTTCCCTGGTGTTGGTACATGCTCTCCCGTCAAGCTGGACTGAGAACTGTAACCAGAAATTGTAAGAGAATAAACCCCTTGTTCCCTTGAGATGTTTAATGGTCATTTATCAGCAACCATGCAGACTGACTGCAACAAATGGTGAGATAAATTTAGGAACTTTATAAAAAATACTAAAACGTAGAACTTACATATAGAATGTCCTCACTAACAGATAGGTATAGACTTTCTTCAATTTGTCACATACATTTTATCAGTTTATTTTCTATGAGATAGTGATCTTCTTATGATTGAAGAACCAAGTTGAATGAATGAAATACAAACTGCAAAAGTTCAACCACAATAGCCTAATAACATTATATTGATTATTTATTATTTCCACATGTGATGCCATCATTAGATTTACTTTTACATTTACTAAAGTAAGCTCTATGAAAATAGAGCTATCGTAGTCTGTCACATGCAAGAAAAAAAACTTTTAAAGGTGGAGGGAGTCTTACAGAGGAGAAAAGTCATAATGAAAAAATGAGGGTTTTGGGATTTGGGATTAGGATGTGAAAACATCATAAATTCAAGTTGTTTGTATGTGTGTCACTAAAAATAATTATATATATAATTATGTACATATGTGTGTGGCACTAACAATAGGTTATATATATAATTATGTAGATATATATAAAACTATAGTGGACTGAAACTTTGTGGTGTCAGTTACTTTTCATAGATTTCCATTTCAATTTTTAGTTTACTTATCTCACCAATGTCTATAGACCAAACTGGTTTCCAGTTTATTGTCCATTCAAGCATGACCTTGAACTTCTGATCCTACTGTCAGCATCTCCTAAGAGCTAGGATTACAGTATATGATACAGTCAGATGTAAGCGGCACTGGGGATTATATACAGAGATTTATGAATCCTAATCAAGCACTTTAACAAGTCAGTGACACCCATAGAACAAATATACTATTTGTCTAAAAATTTCATTGATGTCAGATTTTGTGCCTATACATTTTAAGCAAGCAAAGATCACTGTATGTATGATCCCATGAATTTAATTAAAAACTACAGGTATTTGTTGGATGAATGTTGTGGATGTTAATTAACTGCGTGGTTTGTGAAAACTTTCATCCAAACCTTTAATTTTATCTTTCAAAAATCTCTTTTTGAATCACATTGAACTTATCTCTTATTTTTTTATTTAAAAGTTAAAATGACACTTCCCTTTACCTCATAAAGTTATAAAAATGATATCTTTGGTTCCATAGTATTTCGAAAATAGTAAACTATCAAGAAAACTTTCTCTTATAAATGAATGAAATAATGAATCAACGAATGCATCGTTAAACTACTAACTTAAATATTAATATGTAAAAATATTAGCAGTCATTTAAGAAATAAATGCATCAATGTTAAGAAATTGTCAAAAGAGAAGAATCATATATGTAATAGTCTAATGTGCAGCTTGTCCTTAATTCAATTCAGAGCTAATGTTGTAGTTTACCTGTATATTTCCAAGTGATGACCAAAGAGCTTAGGTAAACAAGGGAGTTTTATTCTTCTTCATGATTCTCAGTAACAGTTCTTAGCTCAGATTAGAAGGAAACCTCTCACAGGATCACCAAGAACTGAAGGATCTGATCACACCATATGCACAGGATTGATGAGAAAGGAGAAAACCTCACTTGCCAGGCAGCAAGTCTGTCAAAAAGTATACTGAAGAATGCCAAGTGTATTAAACCAGCTCCCTCCATCTCATCTACCTTCTATCACACTACTCACTATGTGCTGTGTCTTCTTCCCACATCAACCAATCAATTGCAGGCTTGATTAGGACATGATTAAACTACTAATTCTTCACAGATATGGACAGAGCTCAGCCTTCAACTGCCAAGCTGACACATAATATATTAAATATATTTATTTAACTAGCCAAATACTGAGCACCTAGCTTAAGGAAACATAAATATTTTTATTTATGGATTTTCAAACATTAGATGCAATTCTGAATCTAATAACTTATACAAACATATATTTATACATAATATGTATAAGGATAACAATCGGTGATAAAATTTTGTAATTAATAGATTCACTAGGGATTTATTACAAATTAATTATTGTTAATTTAAGGAAGGCTTTGCTAATACAGTTCTATATTTAAAACACTGGCAAAAGGATGGAATAGAACCCTAAGGACAGAAAACTCATTATTAGTTGCTAATTTCCAGTAACGGGGTAGCAAGAAAATTTGAATGGAAAAGGGGAGGTGATGGAAAGAGAAATAATGCTACCACTTTAAAAGTTAACAATGATCACAAATCTGTATTTCACCAAAGTTCATAAAACTGAACACTTTCAAAAGAAGGGTGTGGTTTGCTTTGCTTAGATTTGATTGGGAAATTTAGCAATAAGTGCATTATATTTAATGTACTAGAGATCATGTGGTAAACGTATGGAAGAGATGAAGACTCCAATAAAAAGGGATATCTGGGACAAGGTGATTCTACACAAATTTATTTATATATTTATTTGTTTGTTTTGTGTGTGTGTGTGTGTGTGTGTGTGTGTGTATGCACATTTGGGCACTATATATCCCTGTGGATGGCCAAGTGTGACTTCAGGAATCATCCTGCATTGCTTCTATCTCTTCTAGCTGTACTCTAGGATTTCCCAGGCTCCATCCACCGGGGGTATGAAGTGTAGGCTGTGTCTCTTTCCCTCTGGAGTTTTTACAACCTCAGGACCTTCTGCTTACAAGGAAGTCTTAACCCCTGAGTCACCTATAAGTCACCATTCCTATGGTGGTGCTCATGGTCCTTTCTGCACCCTGCTGACTCTCTGTCTTTTCCATTGCCTTCGTCTGAGACTTTCTCTCTAAGCTAGTTTGAAATAAGAATTCTTAAAAGTTTCATTTTCGTTAAAGGTTATAGAGAATCATGGATTATGTTCTAGCTTATACAGACATTGTTGCTTCAGAATTATATTGATATTGATATTGAAAGATAGATAATTTTCAATTATGTATGTTTTTTAAAAATAATCACATAGCATTTTAACTGAAAAATGACTTGGGACATAACTACATGGTTAAAGTGCTTGTTGTCTAAGCATAAGAACCTGAGTTTAGATCCTCAGAACTCACATAAAGTCAGACATGGCAACACACCTGTCTAGCCCCAGCATTCAGGAAGGTGGATCCTGAGGAACAGATGGCCAGCCAGCTTAGTAGAAGAGGTGAGTTTCAGAAATGGCAACCTTGTCTCTTTTTTAAAAAAAGATAAATATTGGTAAATAAGGACATTTCAGAGTCATTCTCCAGTGGCCACACAAGTGCACAGACAAATATACCCACACACATGAGAGAGAGAGCAAAAAAGACAGAGAGACTAAGAATCATGTTTCAAATATTTCTCACAATTAAATTCAACTCCCATATGATTAAAATATTCTCTCCCCCCCTCTCTCTTTTTCTCCACACCCTCTGCCTTTCACATTTTCCCCCTTTTACTCTCTAGCCCTCATGCCCTATGAGGCTTCATATGAATTTTCTCTAGGTTTTCCCCATGTATTTGTATCAAGGTCATGATATGCAAATGATCCTTACTCTTCACATTTAGTGATCACTTCTTCCTTTTTATCCTCCCCACTGAATCCTATGCTTGGCTTAGGCTCACTTAATAGGAAATGATTGATTTGTATTCCAGGTCCTAAGACATACCATTCTCTTTTTATCCAGCAGTAAATCTATAGATTTTCACTACTCTATTAGTGTTTTTGACTCAGACACAGAAATGATCTGATATGCTGACTAAATTATGGCACAAGCCAGCAAATTGCCCCAGAAGGAATTATAGTCTCCAAGTGCAGAAGTCATACAAGCAAGTCTAAAGACAAACTGATGAGATATAGAAGACACGAACACCACTTCATTTATTCTGCATAGCACTCCTGCATTCTGCTCTGCATCTGTGCTAGTCACTGAACCTTCTGCTGAGACAGCATGATTGTAAAAGTTATCCTTATATAAGCAGACTTGGAATCAGTTAATAGACTCACTCAGATAAAGTGACAGATAGCTTTCCTACCCTGGAGTCAAGAAATCCTCTTACACATCTCCAGGGAATGCTTTGTAAATACTTTAGTAAATATAACTGATTTAAAATGGAGCTTGAAACTCATTCAGTAGTAGAAACAATATCACTGCCAAAGGGAAGTTATGCTCTAGACGGTCACAGTCTGAGATTTAAATTCTTATTGCTGCTCTTTAATGCTGTTGATCATGTTTCTAGTGTACTGAGTCTACTAAGTCTGAAAAACTTAGTATTTTCTGTTTGTTCTAATTGTCATACATTCATGGTATGCCATATAATTTTCTATATTTAATTTTCAGTGTTTCATAAATGAATATAGCAAATTTATGATATTTTCACACCTTAATCTCTATCCCATCCCCCTCCTTTTCCCTTTACAACCTTCATCTTAGTGAAAAGAAATAGATATGCACTTAGTAAAAAGAAAATCTCAACTATTATGAGCTAATAATTTTTGCAAGAATAAAACTCAAAAATAGAATTGTTGAAAATCAAAATTCATTTCAGAACTTTAATAATGTAAATAGGAGTCTCCTGAAAAATGAATTCCCAGGTTAGAAGGAGACTCTTTTCAATGCTGAATAAAATTTGCAAAGGGATAATAGCATGTGATCGAAATAATGTGTTTTGTAAAACTTAAAATTCACTGTGCAAGTTACTTCACAGCTTTGAGTTCTCGTCCTCTCCTTCCTTATAGTTCTCCTAGTCCTCCTCTCCCATGTTCTCATTCCTACCTCTTTTCCTTCTTATGCCTTGTGTGTCTGTATGTGTGTGAGTGTGTGTATGTGTGTGTGTGTATGTATCTGTATGTCTGTCTTCTCTCTTATCCTTTGTGTGTGTGTGTGTGTGCATGCGTGTGTCTGTATGTCTGTCTGTACATGTGTGTGTTTCTGTGTGGGGGGGATAGGTTCTCATTGGTCAGTCTAGCAAACACCAAACTAGTGAAAGATCCTAGATGATAAAACTAGGTGGATGGCACCAGAGGAACTGCACCCTTATCTAATCACTATAACCATGTAAATACATGTATGCACACTCCACACATAGACATCTGTACCTTCACACACAGAAATGAACAAACACATACACACGAAAATAAATAAGATACATTGTCAGTAAAATGCCTTCTAAATAAACTCCTCTCTAGTTCCTTTCTTATACAGTAGTACATTCAGTATCAGAAACTCTGAAAACTAAATGAATTAAATAAAATGTGAAAAATATTTAATAAATCCACAAAATAAACAAAAGAAATATACTACCAATATTTCATTCTTACTATTGGCTACTTCGCTTATCAATTTACACCTGAGAGCATTTTTAACTTTCTACAATTTATTAGTTCAATTTTAGCCTATGACACATTGATTTTTAAGCCAAGAAATACTTTAAAAATAGATTCTGCATTGGGAAATCATTTATCCCCAGTGTATATCCTGGTACTTGCCAAGGCAGGAATCCTAGATGGGACCAATGGATCACGCTTGCAGGGGTCTTGGAATGGGCGTGACACTGGGTAAAAAAGAGAATAATGAGGTTAGATGGGACAACAGTAGAGATTTATTTTTTCTTATGAATTCTTAGTTGCAGGTCTTTATCAGGCAAGAGAGCTCAAGCCAATAACGGGGAGAGAAAACTTGCAACATATCAATAGGGATTGCTGAGAGAGGTAAGCCTCACTCATCAGACTGCAAGTCTGCCCAAGACCGCTGAAGAATAACAGACTACGGAACCAGTCTCCTTCGTCTTATCCACCTGACAGGAGATGGTTCCACCTACTACGTGTTGGGTCTTCCCACATCAATGAGACAGTCTCTGCAGGCTTACTTAGGGTTTATCTCAACTATTAATCCTTCACAAATGTATGTAGAACTCCACCTTCATTTATCAACTCGGCATCTATCGAGCCAACACACACACACATCACTCCGAGTGTGCTGGCCTCCACACACTTCTAATGGATGGCAATAACTTCCTGAGAATATCTTGGTCATATCAGCGACCCTTAACCTTTTTCACAATGCTTCGCTGTCTTATTGCTTGGAACCATTTTCCCTGACCTTCTTTTCTACACATTTCTACCCTGTTTCTCTTACACAATGGTTCTACTATTTCGAATCAGGTTTCAACTGTCTTCCAGTCTCTAGGAATTTTTGCTTGCACATATTTTGATGTTGTGATGAAAGTTTTTAAGATGCATTTAAATTGCTCAGTTCCAGAATTTGTTCTCATGAATTTCTTGTACTTTATATCAGGAAACTAACACTGAGTTTACATTTAACACTTAGTTCTCAGGTTTGGCATTAAAATGCAAATTAGATAACCAATCTCTAATATAGCCATGGATGGTTAAATAATTCATTTGCCAAAAAATGTATACTGAGATGATGCCATATTTAAAAAGCAACTCAAATGAATTATTTTATAAATGAGTATTACATTCAGTATCAAATATGACTTTTTTCTGAAGAAAAATTTAGAGAACTCCATTTATATTTAGCTGACAATTTGCTCTTTCAACATACTCATTTCTTGTATTTCTTATCATTACAGGTGTGCCCAGTACATATAATTCTATTTCATGAATTCTAGTCACTGAATGACCAGAAAGCAATACAAAACTAGACAAAACAGAACAAAAACCTGTATTTCAATATTGGTTTCTTCCTGTTTACTTCCACCTGGAAAGTAGAAAAAAATGACATCAACAGAAGCAAGAATGGAAAATATTTGTAAAAGAAAAATGTTGTAGCTTCGGAGAGAGGATCCAGTGGCTTGTCCATGCCACTTGTCTGGTAAAATAAAGAAGCCAAGGGATGGCACGATAGCTCAGTAAATACGGTGTCTGATCACAAATCTGGTGACCTGAGTTTGAAGTCCACATGGTGGAAAAACAGAAACTATAGTCTGAAAGTTGTCCTTTGCTCTTCACCTGTGCATCATGGAATGCATTCTCTCCCTCCTCCCCCTTTCTCCTCCTCCTCCTTTTGCTTTTCATCTCTCTCAAATGAAATATTTCATTAATAGGCAAGAAAACTGGGTTTTGTTAAGTGAATGCTACTGGAGTTCATGACAGAATTTTCTAATTACAGTAGGAAATGATATGCTCATAGAATCCAGAGAGTTAGTAGTGAGTGTGAGAAATAGCTTACCCTAACTTTTTAAAAAACAAATGGAATAGAATTATTTGGGGAAAACTTTTATATATGTGAGAGTTTTGACTAAGAATCTAAAATTACATATTATCACTTTAGTTCTGATCATATACCTTTGTGTAGTTTTTACAAAGACATCTATGCATTCATTTCAGAAAACATGGTAAGCACAGAATATTCAAAAATACCTTCATAGTATAAGACATAGACAGAAGAAAATAATTGAAAAGAAATGGGACTCCACTGTGTGAGAAGAAATTACTATCAGCAAAGTCAGTAAAGACCCAAGAGAGTTTTGCCTTCTACACATTTAAAACTTTGATGTTATAAAAATAGTAATTCCAAACTATCTCTATTGTTTCAGCCTCTAACTCTGATACTTAAGATGAAAATTAAAATTGAATTTCACCTATGAATGTGTGTGTGTGTGTATGTATGTGTGTGTGTATTTGTAGATACATACATATATATACATATATACATATATACACATACATCGATAGATAGAAATAAATAGATCACTACCTGTCTATATGTGGAGCTTGTGGTACAAATAAAAACCAAAATGAATAATTCAGAATTGAAGGAAAGATATTTCCTATTTTTGTTTGCATATGATATTCTTGTTCCTAATTAATCAAGATTAAAAATAAAATGGAAATATGACTGATACATAGATAGATGATAGATAGGTTCACTCTCTGTAAATGATCATTGGGCAAACAATTCTTCTTGAAAGACTCTAGGAGCTGTCTGCAGACCAAATATTGACACTGAGCCTTGCAGGTCCCAGCAGGGTATTAGGTATCCACTGTTCAGAAGGTTGGCGCCAACCTTCTTCCTCAGTGCACCACAAACCAGAATTAATTGCAAATCAATCCAACAAAGTACAACTGATCATTAAACCAATTAGTAATTTTAGCTGCTCATCCTGTCTTCATTTACTAGGGGTGAAAGAGGGAAATGGAAGTGCCTTTCAGAGCACATGTAAGGGTCCACTCTCATACTTCCTTCCCTTCCCTTCCCCACATGCAGGAGGATTTTCTCATGCCTACCTTTCCAAAGGTCAGGTGCACTAATAATACAAAAATAGTTTTTAATTTATGCACCTTATTTTGGAAGATAAATTAGCTTGGCAAAAGAGGCTATTAATTTTATGTGATAGAATATTACTATAAACAATTTTCCTAATGAAGAGATGATGTTTTCTATTTTCAAAGCAGTCACTGAGAATATAATATAAAAAATTTCACGTATTTTGTTTATCACAGTCATCCCTTTATTAAAATATCTATGACACTTAAAAGTAAGCAAATATAAATGTAAGTAAATTTCAATGTTAATATTAGTATCTAACTTTTATTCCATATATACTATCCTTTCCTCACTATCTTTTGGTTTATGAATATTTCAATATTAAAAGAGATGTCAAATACATGTATATTTATAGTTTTTTCATTTACCTATCAATTCCAAATGGATTCACTTTTAATAATGTCCCCTATATTGCTGGCTGGTGATCAGAGGATCATATTATTTTCTTCACACAGTCCTGCAGTCTCATGCTCATTAGAAAATTTTCTTTGTTACTTAAATACAGAGCAGATCAATTCCCAGTGACCCAATGAGCTAGGTTTATATAAAATTATTCTGCTTGAGAAAGGAATTAAATTCAAATTACTCCTTAAATTCCTAGGTGATAGGTTTTAATGTAGCTGAAGAGAAGATATTTAAGAAACTATATTCTCATACTATCACCTCAAGAAATTACTAATATTGACATATGAGTACACAAGTGTTGTAGCCAACAAAATTAATTATTCACACTCACTGCTAAGAAAAAATGTATTTACTTGAGGCCACCTGATATCCTCATGAAAACATGTCTAGTTAATTTAATTACAAGAGAATATTTTTTGTTGTTTCTATAAGACTTTAATGCTTAGAAATTCATTTATGGAGAGAAATCTTGGTCTTCATTATATTGTTTCCACTACTGGAAAGTAATCTGTCAACCTAAGAAATCTTTCCTTCATAACATCACTTCAAAGAAAGATATATAAGATTTCAACAAGAAATTGTAAGGCAAAGAATGGACTTTATAACAAGTTTAAATAGAGAAAATAATCATTGCTTTTAATAAATACTCAGAGGCATAAAAGTAGTATGTGACAAACACTAAATACTCCTAAGGATGAATAGGTTTTCCTTTGGTACAACCAAAGTTATATGTGACCATCTCTGTAAATAGAGCAAAGAAATGAAGAAACTCCAAAAAGATTCACATTCTTACTTTTTAATTTTATTTTCTTATAAGTGTTTACATTTATTTATGCTTTTATTTTTTTAAATAATATTGTATAATACTGAAAGTAAAAGAGTACCATGGATACAGGTATAAGGAAGGTGCCTACATAATAATTAGCAAAAAAAATTTAATAGAAAGAATTCCACATGTTAAGATGTTTTCAGAGACTTCAAATGCCAAAAGAAGCATGGATTTTGAGGGTAACTAAGGATATAAATTATGAATTATAAACCAAGTAAAAGATGAACATTTCATTTTTCTGAGAACATGTTTTTAATCACTAATATTGATAAATAGTGCAATATTTGTGACTACAAATGAATCATTAAAAATAACTGAGATTTCCCATTTTCACTATGGCACAAAGTAAAGTGAAGTAAATAAGCACAAAGCAAAGATAATTAAAAAACAATCGTACATAGTCATGTGACTTCTTGCTAGCTAATGTTCCAGCATTTTTACTAGGTTACATTGAAGATATACTTCCTCATGGGTACTGTCTTTTGTCATGAAATCAGTTTGGGTAGTGAACAGGATAAAAACAATTAAAGATTTCTTTTATTCACCTTGAAACCCTCTTTTTATTGGTGAATATTTTTGTATTTAAAGCAACAGGAGGATTAGAATTTTTATTTTGTATGACTCAATTTGACAAAATAGCAAACAAAGTCGACTTAAGTGAAGAAAGATTTATTTTGGCTCATAATTTCAGAGGTTACAAACATGTATATCTGACTCCATTACTTATAGTCATGAATTTCTTGGCAGTAGGCACATGTGGCAAAGAAAGAGGCCCAACTTGCAGAAGCCATGAAGCACCGGCACATATTGTATCCTATGGAGATTTAAATAGATTGACAAGAAGCTTAAGGTTGATATAACAAGTGATTCATTTCTCCCAGCCTGGCCTTCCCTTCTAATACACTAGTCATTGGTGAACTATGATTCAGAATATTGGCCTCTGTCTCCAAATTTGCAGGTGGCAATTTGCCCTGAAACTTCCATTCTCCAAAGAAAATAATCAATTTTCAGCTTACTGTTTCTCCTGTTGCAAAAACAAAAGGAATGCATTTTGAGTATTTCACTTGTTTGATCAGAAACCCTAAGATGAAGTATGATGTAAGAAATATATGCTTTCAATTCAGAACAGAAGACTGCAAAACTCAAGTGGAGAAGGAAGTAAAAGCTTCTGGAACAAAATGATAATGAATGCATTTACCATTTTAAGATTATAAAGCAGGATGATATAAAAATATAGGAAAAGTTACATTAGTGAGAAGACTAGAAAGAGCATCGTATTGTACAGAATCAATCAAGAATGCAGTAACAATGAATAAATTTATCGAGATATATGCATAAAATTATTTTTTCTTTTCTGAAATGTTCTTAACTGATATCAGTTACCTATAAACAAAGTATGAGCTTAGAAGACCATGAAAAGTGTATACGCAATCAGAAATCACTACAGCAAGGTGCTAAATAGTCTAGCAAAGGAAAAAATATAGCTGCCAGTGATAAGAGTATGTTCTGCTTCCCATTAACTGGATATCTAAAGTAAAATTACCTTGTCTTACTTTAGGGGGAACTAATAGAAAGATAATGCTCCACCTTTTCTACTTCTATTCTACTTCTTTCTCCTTTTATTTTATTTATTTTATTTTATTTTATTTTTTTTGGTAATGGTGAGGCAGAGCAAAGAGAAGCTGCATATAGTGACCCAGAGACACATTTCTTTATATTTTTCCTCTAGTCATTATCCAAAGGGGAAGATGGACAGCTACTAAGAAAGAAGGGCCTTGAATCATGTCCTTCCCTATATGCATGTGTGGATACCCACACACTAAGTAGGTAACATTTTCATTTGTATAGCAGTTTTCCATCTCATTTATTTATTTTTTTCTCCTTGTTATGAGAAAATACATGGTAAAATCAACTTAGTGAAGAAAAGGTTTATTTCATCTTACAAGTCCAAGGTACAATCCGTCATGGTAAGGGAGCTGTGGCAGCAGGAGCTTGAGGCAGCTTGAGTTAAGGTTGCATCCAGTCAGGAAGCAGAGTGAAGAATGCTATTGTTTAGAATCACCTCAGCCCATGGAATAGTGCTGCCCACAGTGAAGGTGGTTGTGGCAAAGCAAGCTACCCTAATTTGATCTAAAGAGATGACCCAGTGAGAAAAGCACTTGCTACACTAGCCTAAGACCTGAGTTTGGATCCCAAGCCACCACATAGCATCCAGGAACATCAGTGTTAAACTAGCATAGGAGATGAGGCAGATATAGGCAGATCCTGGGTCGTATTAGGCATCCAGTCTATCCAAAAGGGAGAGGCTAATGTTCAGGGAGAAATCCTCTCTGAAAAATACAGTTGAGGACTTAAGAGATGTCTTGGGGGGGTGTTAAAATTATGCCTTACAAGCATAAGGACCTGAATTCAGATCACAGATCACACATAAAAACGGAGCAGAAATAGTGGTGGCCAGCACTTCCATTCATAGAAGGCCTAGAGCAAATAAAATCCAGAATAATTCCTGAAGTCATTCTTGGGTCTCCATAGGTACACATAGTTTTCTATGATACACATGGACGCATACAAAGAAAGAGAGAAAGAAAGAAAAAGAGAAATTGAGAAAGAGAGAAAGAGAAAGAGAGAATGAGAGAGAGAGAAGATAGAGAGAAAGAGAGAGCGAAAGAGAGAGAGGGAGAGAGGGAGATTGGAAGGAAGGAAGGAAGGAAGGAAGGAAGGAAGGAAGGAAGGAAGGAAGGAAGGAAGGAAGGAAGGAAGGAAGGAAGGAAGGAAGGAAGGAAAGAGGGAGGGAGGAAGGAAGGAAGGAAGGAAGGAAGGAAGGAAGGAAGGAAGGAAGGAAGGAAGGAAGGAAGGAAGGAAGGAAGGAAGGAAGGAAGGAAGGAAGGAAAAATAAGTTCGAGAGATATGACCATGTGAACTCAGCCTCTGACTCCCACAGGCTCAGACAAACTGCACACACGTACACACACTCACACAGATTGTGTTTAACTTAGTTTCATCATTTCCAGTTGTCTGATGAGAGCAATTTCTTGTCTGTTATATTGTCATGTTTGAAGCTGTCTTCCAAGGCTCAAGGACTTTGGATGACCCACTGGTAAGTTTCACTGAAAACTAGCAAAACTAACATTGAGCAGTTTCCTAAACTTCTTCCTGAAATCTAGCTTCTGGTTTCCCTCAGCCTCCGTACTGGGTGGACTTCTCTAGTAGCTGATGATGTGTATGCTGCCTTTTTAGCCCTTAATACTTACTGGCCATGAGATTTTCTGGAATAAAGCTTGTCTATAGTCCTTAGGAAGCAAAGGCCTCAACAGTTACACCATAGAATTATTGTATTCTAAGGTTGAACAGCCAAATGACCAGTGAAGACATCGAGTTATATTTGTAGAAACTCTTAGCTGGTATGACTACAGAACAAATCAAAAGTTTTCCATTCCTTTCATGAGATACAAGTATTAAACTAATAGTTTGAACATAAGTATACAGGATCACACATTGACACCTTAGAATTGTGAGATTTTATTGATGGAAAACTTATGACAAATTGAAGCATCTTTATATAGAGGAGGAATCTCCAAGTATTTCTATTGTATGTCATAATATTGATGCACTTAATGGGTGTAGACATAGAATAAGTTATAAATTCATCTTAATTAATCTAGAAGTTCTAATGCCGTCCTCTTGGAACCCAACAGCTACCTGAAAATTAATATCAATGTACACAGTACACACAATTGGTGATCAGTTTCATAACAGTGATCAGCATCTGGAGAGGAATGTTTGCCAAGCAGTTCAGAAAACAAACCAACAATTCCAGCAAGCAATGGAAGCTATCTATCATTAGTTCCAGGTCTCCTGTCTATTCCCTGTAGCCACCAGGACAAACTTCCAACCACTGTCTATTGGTTATTGATAACTATATATTATGTTTTATCTTGCTTGTCATGTTTTTCTCCTTTCTGTCTTGTGGTTTAGTTTTGCATTATACCTAGGAAAAAATGTGTGAAAGCCCTCACCACCACATTGCCATGTTATTTGTTTCCTTTCACTCTAAGTCCCTCTAACACATCCTTTAACATCCATATATTACAGTCCCTGGACTAACTAGATTATCATCTAACATATGTACTATGAATACCAGCCACTATGTGTTCCTAAGAGATGGTCTTTCACCAAATTATACTTAGCTCTAAATTTGGAAACTAGAAATATACAACCCACTGTGAAATGAATTACTTATATGGTGCATGTCACATTTTAAACTAACAACTTTATAATCTTAAAATACAACTCAATCTCAAAGTATTAATTTTGAAATGATGCATTTGCGCTAATGATTTACTAAGAGGAAAAATCCTTTAATCTAACCCTTTTGCTTATGAACTCGAAAGTTGAACTCTATAGAAATGACTGATAGCAACAGCAGGGCTTTTCACCAGCTGATCAAAATTAACAGTTTCTTTCAATTGTTCTAATTAGGACCAAGGGGAGTTCTGGAATGTACCAACAGCCTCTCAAATTGCTCTGTAGCTTAAAATGAGCTCATGAGAGGGAATATCCTTCCTTGCAAATAGAATATCCTAATTTCAAATAGTTTAACTAACTTGATATCATTGCTGTTTACTAAAAGTCTTGCAAGGAAAATATTCCATGAGATTTTTTCAGTTTTATTTCATAAGGTTCGAAAAAAAGGCAAAGAGGAAAAATTTAATAATGTCAGGTAGAAAAATATTAGAAACCAGAAGCTTCATCGCTGACTGGTAAAACAGATGAGCACACTGTAAGCACAGTTAATGGTTTACTTTACAGAACTTCCATCTTGCTCCACAATCAATTAACATTTATGCTGACATGCAATTACAGAAATTGTATCATTGAATTCTGGTAATGGTACAGATATGAAAATCAAGCTTTTGGAAAGCCTAAAGAGTATAAAAGTATTGCTTCATTGTGTATGTTTTTAAGGAAGCAGACAATCTTAGAAAACTTTCTGTGCTCTGCAATCCCAATTCTTTCCTGCTAAAGTGTAGTCCATTGCCATTTATCATCTGAAGTCTTGATACATGTTATTAATAATGTTTGCTTACTTAATAACAATATATTTTTAAAGTATCCATTCAAGGTATACTTCTATTTCGATATAGAAAAAATGAAATACTGTATAATTAAATCGAACATTAACCTTTAAATTCCTATGCATGGCTAAGTGTGCATTTTAGAAAATGTCAATATTATCATCATTGGAACAAACATATATACAGTAAAGGTTAAAATTGTCACTTGCCTCTGTCTCACAAGCAGAGCTCCTGAGTTTGGATCCCAGGTCCCAACATCCGAATCTAGTGGGCTGAGCCTGGGAAATCCCAGAGAGAAGCAAAAAGGAGAAGCAGCAATTCAGGATGATTGCCGAAGCCCCTTTGGCCCTCCACAGGGCCACACAGTGCCCTCTGCGCGCACACACACACACACACACACACACACATAAAATAAATAAAATATTAAAAAATAAAAATAAAATTGTCACTTGCTCCCTTCTGTTTTCCACCCTCTCCACATGCAATGCTGTCATGGTAGCTCTTTCCCTATTTTCTCTGCCCTTAAGCTGTCTTCTCTATTCTAATGCTCTCCTACCTTAAAGCTAAACTGTGGCTCTCTTGGTCACCAGATGTGTAGCTTTAAGTAAACTTGTAGTTCTTAAGTGTTAAAAATAAAATAAAATGATAACTTACATGAAATCCAATAGCATGTTTTGAAAGCTACTTATAACATTATTAAAGATTAACTAATCCAACAATTTGAACTCTTAGGTCCAAATGTGTTACGATAAAGATTCCAGGATATTGTAAACCAGTGACATACCAGCATGTTTGAAAGGTAGTATTGTGTTCAAGCTGATGAAAATGTGTTTCTGACTTCACCATCATTCTGAGCTATTTTTTCTTTGAAGGTGGGCTTTCTCAGTTCTAAGACCTATGAGAGGCATACTCTTTAAATTCCTACACAATCCCCAAATAAGGGACTGACTCTCCCAACTCAGTGTCATGTTAAGATATGGGTGATCTCTTTGTAATTAGCATTCTTTCCTAGGTGAAGGGTGGTGGATGGGAGGGTTAATGGCCTGGCAGTTTTCACTGAAGCAGAGGTCTGGACAAGGACTATTTAAAACCTGTGTGAAAGAGTCTAGAGAATTCACATGAAGTCAACTTCCTTGGGAAATGGACCTTAAGAGATTCAAAGGAGACAAAATACTTCAAGACAGTCATACTAGTAGTGACAATCTCCAGACTTAGTGGTCCTGTCACTTTGAATTTAACTGATGACATGAACATTAAGCATTTCAAGAAGTTGTTTTTATGAGCTTAAATTGCTTTTTTTCTTACTTTACAAACTCTATGTGTTTACAAACTGAAATTAATTCTATCAAAAACAAATTTTGAAAACATTTACTATTTATTTTGATATACATATATAATAATTATCACCTTCAAACAGAAGCAATTTCATCACCAAATTTCAGACTTTAGATAGGTTTTCCTTTTCCTTAGATCGTAATTATTAATATTTGTCTTTTTAAAATTCTAATAAAATAGAATTAATTACTTTGAAAGAAATTTGTATTTTTATAAATTGCTCATGCAAAATTCACTGAAGATGGGTATACATTTTCATTATTGAATTTCTGATTGAAGGTTAAATATGCAAATAACAATAGAATTTCAAGAGGCAGTTTCCTTATCTTTAAAAGCACATTATATGAGAGAAAATTAGAGCTAAAAATCCCATAAATATTATGTTTTTCCATCAAAATATAAATTTGAATAATAGTTATTTTAATAGTTGGTATTTTATTAAATACTTTACACAAACCATCATGTCATGTACTTATGCTTTTCAATTCATTGCTATTGATTCTTTGACAATATTTAATGAATTGAAGTCATTCTTATCCCATATTACCAGAACCCATCTCTTCTCTGTTTTCTTCACAACCGGTCTCTCTCTTATTTTCACATCTTTTTGAGTGCTTGTGGCACACTGGTTTCATATGTGTTTCCTGTGGCAACATATGCCTGGATACTTGCTGGAATGATATATCTGCTCTTGCACCTGAAGAAAACAGTTCTTTATTAAAGAATCCAGGGGTACATAGTATTCATATGGTCTTCACCTTCCATGATAAAATGATGATAGAACCACTCTTATGAGGGTCATTTAGCGGGTACTACTGAGCAACACTGTCCCAACCTCTGGGTCTTGCATTCTTACAATACCTTCTCCTATAATGTTCCTTGAGCTTTTGTGAGGGGGGAGGGTAGAAGAGAGATAAATGTCCTGTTTAGGACCTAATACTCTAATGCACTTATTCTGTGCATTTTGGCCAGTTGTGATTTTTTGTATTGACTCCTTTATGAAAGAAAGGTTCTTGGTCAAAAGTGGAGGGCTGCTTTGTTCTATGGGAATAATGATAAACATGTTGAAAGAAATATAAAATCACATCCATGTTGCAGAACATGTTTAGTCACCAATGGCTTCAGGATTTAACATCTCAAGGCAGTTTCTATTATCTCTTTTTTTCCTTTATCTATGTACTTCTGTGTAAAGAACTTCCATTTATAGATACATTTATATTCTTTTTAGATTATGATTTTAGATAAACACATATTGCAGTAGCTTTCTGTCTGGCCTTGTCATACATCCTGTCGTAGATACAGGTATTAACTGGACAATTTAAAGTTGGATCACTGGCCTCAATTGTGAAGAATGGTAGTTTCCCAAGCAATGCTGCAGATTATCTAATTGGTGGGGAAGGCCCAGCCCATGCTGGGTGAGACTAGTCCCTGGCAGGTAAGATAGAGGGACCTGTTGTCATTCTTTGGTACACTTGGCCAAACTTGCTGGTCTGGCAAGCAAGAATTATCCCTCTCTCAATAGTTCTATGGACATGATGTGGCCAGTTTCCTCAGCTCCAGGGATTGTTAGCTCTCTTGCCAACCTGGAAAAGTAACTGTAACCAAGAATCATAAGAGAGGCTAAAATCTCTTTCTCTCCCCTTTAAGCTTCTTGGTCATGAACTTACTAGCAACATTCAAAGTAAGGGCAACAAATCTTCTAACCTATCCCTCATCTCCTCCTCATTTAAACATTTCTCCAATTATTCTGCTTTCCACCATCAAACCCCCTCTATTTTTCTACCTCTCTTCTTTATGGATTTTATGGAAGGGATCCTTAATCCCTTCACCCAAAATTTATAAAATAAGCAGCCATATTTATATGAACACGATCTATTAACTATGCATTTCTGGAAATGACTAATGTTTAATTTGAAACTATATCACTGGTGTGACCATGAAAATCAGTGTTAAATGACATCACAGGAGAGTTCCAGAAGCCAAAAAATTACCTGAGACACTTTGTTGAAGAATGCCTGACTCTTTTAATTGTATGGCACATTTAAACTAGATTGGTTTGTTCAAAGAAAATAATTTTATTTAAGTGGAAATTAGAAACAATTTTTAGTATTAAGATTACATGATATTTAGGAGCCAAAATCATCCATCCATCTATCCATCCATCCATTCATTCATTAGTCCATGCAATTATTAGTATCAAGGATTAATATAGTGCCTACATTGTTCTTGACACTGGTCTCACCACAGTAAAGATATTATGCAATTGTATAGATTCTTCTTGACAGAGAAGAACAATGAAGATAAAGAGTAGCTTTATAATTAAGACATTGCTCTAAAACTAATCTATAGAAAGAATTCAGGAAAACTAATGATAGAAACTGTTGGGAGCACCAGCAACTCCAGGAGAAAATGTATAGTAAGTAAAATCACATGGTAAGGAATGCCTGCAATTCTAAAATACAGGAGATTTAGGTGAAAGAATCACAAGTTCAAGGCCAGTCTAGAATATACATTAAGAATACACATAAAATACAACAATACAGACAAATGAACAATGACAAAGTCCTAAGACTAAATAGATTCAAACCGAAGCATGAAGTCAGCACACCACTGTTATCTGACTGCAGCCAAATGAAGAATGTTCTCCCAGATGCATTTTAGACATCCTAGGACTGAAGGGCTGCCACATGGTATATTGGTACTGATTCATCTCACTGAACTTGTGTTCTGTGAATAAGTAGCCTCAGAACACCCAAACAATGCTGGAATGGGAGGTGGAGACAGTTAACATTCCTAGCCATAGGCTCACTTCCTTTCTCCCAGCTTTGGACTCACTGTTATAAATAAATGAGTGCTTACTCAGCACTGGCTTAAAAAAAAAAAAAAAAAAAGGACAGTGGAATGTGTCCTAACTTCCATGCCTTAAAATGTGTCAGGTGAATGAATACAAGGCAAAGAGGAAATAATGAAGAAATCAGGAGGGTTAAGTTGCTATTCACTAGGTCACAGCATCTGAGATCTAAATTCTATCTGGATGAAGGAAAAAATGTATTATTTCAAAGTGTCATGGATATTTCAACAATGTTTTCAATAATTTCAATGAAAGTGATATGAAATTAACATTAATATCTTCAACTATAATGATAATAATACAATAAATGTACTTAAAATGTCATAGTCCACTTTCTGTGGCTATCACGGAATCCCTGAGGTGATTACTCTGGAATGACTGAAATTTATTTAATTTGTGCTTTTCAAGTTTAGAAGTCCAAGAGCATGGCACCTACATCTTCTTGCTACTTAATAAACTGCAGAGTCCACAAGGGATAAGAAAGTTTGAGAGTGCACATGTAAGCATTGGATGGCACAACACATCTGTTCTAGAAGGCTTTAACTCCCTTATGAGGACTCAGTTTTCAGAAGCAAATAGCCTACTTGGTCCTAACTCCTGATACCACCACATTATGTATCTTATGCATCAAGATTCTTACTCAAGTATTTTGGGGTAACATTCGAATCATAACAATTACCAAATTTAATTTTCCAATAAAAATGGTTTTATTTGCTACTTTCATCCTCTGCATAGAGGAAACTTATAGTAACACTAAACTTTAAAGAGATAGTTTAGAAATGTAGAAAAATTTTTAAAAATCATTGCCCACGGTGAAATATTTGACAATCTTATTTTCCATTCCATAACAACCTCGAGAAAATGACCCATTTGTTTACAGATCCTGTTGCAAAAAGAATAAGGTGGAAGAATTATCAAGGGCAAGGGTATGGCCTGATATCAACCTTAGTTTCCATATACACATGAACATACATGTGAAGATGTATACTCATGTGCAACCCCCATACAGAAACACATGAAAATTAAAAAGAAAAAAGTTTTTCAGAAGTTGTAATCAGTAAACTCACTGATAAACAAATAAAGATTTAGAGTTTCAGTGAATTCTGAAAATCTTCCTTTCTTCACACATTTCATTATTTTCCTCTTCTCATTTTTATTAATGCTTTAAGTGAGCATACAAAGTAAAGGTTTTCATTATGAGTTTTTGCACATACAGTTTTCTTTTTCCCATTTTTTATTGAGAATTTTCATTTTTCATTTAAAAACAAAATGAGTTTATGTCTTTGCCCCAAACCCTTCCCCACCCAACCCTCCTCCCACTCTCTTCTCCCTTATCAACCTGTTGTGTCCCACTCACCCTCCTGTCCTCTGCATGTGTGGACCACAGAGCTCCATTGGGAATTCCTGTGTTGGTAAAGGAGTCAGATATCCTCTGTAGTACCTGTGGCTCTTAGGTGAGCAAAATCATTGAAGGGGAGATTCTTCTTTCCTTGTCTAGTACCTGCTGCAGAGATATTCCCTGAGAGCTGCTATTTCGTCTAAGAACTCCATTAGTCCTTGAAAGATATTGGTATGTTGGCTATTGTGCAGATCTGGTGGTAGAAGTTTTCATTACACTGAACTCCTGGGTACAACAGCCCATTATGGCTGGAGTGCACTGCTCAGAATTGCCTCATCTCACCTTTAGGCTCCTAATATCTTTTTTTCTCCACATTTTATTTTTTTCCTAATCATAAAAGCTCAATAGGTACCCCTGTCCTCTCCTTCTTCCCTCCTCTCCCCAGTCATCCCCCATTGTACTCTCCCTCCTTCCCTTCTTCCTTTCATGCCTCTCCCTCCCTCTCTCCCAGTGCCTCTCCCTTCCTCCCTCCATCCCCTGGAGCTTCCTTTTATGTGAACACCAAACTTCCCTCTGAGTCCTCCACCCTAGTGAGGATTCAAGACTCAGTGGCACATCTCAAAGCTTCTTCTTGGGCTTCCGGTTAGTATGGGAATTCTATTATGACTGTTTATCCCTTGCCTCTAAGGGTCCTACTGCCTGGAGCCTTCTCCCCTGTGATCCATACTAGACTTTGGGGGGTCGTTGACATGTCAGTCATTGTCCAGGTCAGGAAAGTCCAGTCCTGGCTGCTGCAGCCTTAACTTAGGTGGAGTATCCTGCATACTGTTGGTCCTCCCCATCTTTAGGTTCTTATCATGTCACCCCCTCTTCCACAAGGTTCTCTGAGCTTTAGAATGGGGAGAGATTTGGCTGGTCTGGTTCCAGGAGAATAATATAGGGTTTTTGGTGTTCTGAATTATGGTTTGTTGTTTTCAGTTTTGCTTTTCCTGCATTGCCCTTGGCTGCATCCAGATTGGTATCAAAGGTCACCTCTTAACCAAAGTTAAAAGACTGTGTAAATGAAGAGCTTAATGTAAGAGGAAATTCAAAGGTAAATGGAAGAATAGGAGTAGGACACATCAGTGTGTGTGGAGCGGAGGCAATGTCCCATTTGCCAGATGATTGCTATCTCAGGCTCCTAATATCTTTTTATTTTTTTTTTATTTATTCAGTTGTGCGCGTGTATGTGTGTGTGTGCGTGTAGAACCACGGACAAATTCGGGAACCACCATGGACGCCTCCACCTCCTCCTTATTTACTCTGCCCCGGGATTCACAGGCTCTGCCCTACCAGGACCGGAAATGCAGGCCGCCCCTGCTTCCGCCCGGCGTCTATACTTGGGGTCTAGGATTCAAACTCAGGACCTTCCGCCTGGAAGGCAGAGGCTTAACCCCTGAGCCACCTCTCCGGCCCAGGCTCCTAATATCTTATTGCCTTCTATTTTGCAAGGTTCCCTGAGCCTGGGTGTGGGGAAAGATTTTCATGGACCAATTAGGGCTGAGCATTCCAGGTTTCTCCATATTCACATACAGGTTTTTTAATCCTTTCCTTTCTTCAGTTCCCCTCCCCCATCCTCTTGCCCCTTTGTGCTCATCTACAGAATATCTTGTTCTGGGTTCATGTCACATGTATCACATTGTTATTCCTTTCCCTCTGCTCCTTCCTTTAAAATTTCTTCTTCCTCTCTTGCAGTCTCCTTTGTGATTATATGATCAACAAACATACATAAACACATTTGCACAAATTAAAAACTAAGTTCCATATGTGTGAGAAAACATGTAGCACTTGTCATCCTCAGTCTGGCTTATTTTACTTAACATGATGACTTAGAGTTCTAGTTGTTCTTATATGCATATATCATAACTCCATTTGCCTTCATTGGCATATGAATTTCCATTTTGATTATATACAACATCTATACCCATTCATCTCTTGAAGGACATCTACAATGGTACCTTTTCTTATCACTTGTTAGAAATGCACATTCAATATGCATGGATGTGCCAATACCCTTGTGGTATGCTGAGTTGGTATATAACTTTGGGCATATAACCAGAAATTACTGAACCATATTGTGCTTCCATTTTTAGGTACTTGATAAGCCACAGCACTGATTTCTCTATTAGATGCACAAATTTATATCCTCACAAGCTTTGGAGAGAGTTCTCTTTCCTCCTATCCTCATCTGTGTTTGATTTGCTTTGTTTTCTTGATAGCTGGGGTGAAATGGAATACAAAAGCAGCTTCACTTTGCATTTCTCTAAGGGCTAAAGATGTTGAATGCCTCTTCATGTATTTATTAGCACAGCACTGGGATTAAAAGTACATGCCACCACTATTGGCCCTTTATCTGGAATCTGGAATCTAACACAAGACTTTTATTGGGCAAAAAGCATTTGACCAAATGAGAGGCTTCCCAATCACTGTGTTTTTGCTGTTTAATTTTTTTCTATTCTTTATGTTTTCTGGGTATTAGCCACCATGTGATGTAGATCTTTGGTAAAGATCTGCCTTGATTATATGGATTGCCTTTTCACTCTAAACAGGACTCTATTAGGGTTCTCTGAAGAAACAGAATCTATAGAATGTAATATATAAAAATAAATTTATTAAAATAACTTATAATAAAAAAATAGTGTTCTTCAAAGTAGCAGCCTGTAGCTGCTTCGTTCTTGAACGGAAAGTTCCACAAAGCCAAAAGATCCCAAGAAGGTCTCACACCTTTACATCTCTGGAGGGTGGAAAACTCTGGATTCCAATGTCGGTGAAGAACTGTTGGACTCCCACGGTCAGTAATGAACAGCGAACAGCAGCAAGGCCCAGAGCCAGGCTCCAAAGGCAGTGGGAACAGCAACAAGGTGGTGGAAAAGATGAAGCTCTGAGTCAGCCAAGGACGGAGGCAGAACAGCAGCAGCATCAACAAAGAAGGCCATGATGCTCTAAAAGTGAATGATGCTTGAAGAATAGACTCCATAACAAGATAAGACAAGTCCCTCCTCCTAGAACTTCCTATTATCTGGTCCACCATGGAAAGTACCACCCACTATGGTCTTGGTTCTCCACAACAATCAGTCAAGTACCTGCAGACTTATTCAGGGGCTGCTTCAACCATTAACCCTCCACAGCTGACACCACAATGAAACCATAACAAGGACCAACTATATGTGACAGTGCCTACCAGCACATAATTAAAGTTCTTGCTCCCAAAAGTCACTGAATGTGAAGCAGTGAAGCATGAACTCAACTAGAGTCTTTTTAGGTATGAGTTCTTCTGCAACAGCAGGTCTCAGGCACAAAGCACACCCTGCTCTGAAGAAAATCCTCTCAGTTCTTTATACCTTGTTTCGTGGATTCCTTAACTGGCAGATTTGAAACCGAACTTCTACAGATTAGTAATAATCCATGAGAATAAATTACTTGTAATCAATTGTATTTAATGTATCATTTATGTATGATGATTCTTTCTATTAGAGACTCATTTATTAATCTTTCCATGTGTTTTTAAGCCATGCTTGAATATGTGATTCTCTTGACTGTAAGTCACTTTCAGAAACTCAAATGTTAATTGTAACAGCTGCAGCTGTCTACAGCTTCCTTACAATAATATTTCTTTATAGAGTCATTGAAATTGAAAAGAAAATTCTGTTAAACAACAAAAGGCCCAATTTTCATTTTATTACAAAGATCCTATCAATACAGTAAAATTTATGATTTTAAAATAATTTGCATTATATATCCATTTGAAAGCACGAGATAAAAAATTTACAAGAAATCTCTCAATATACGTAGATAAGTGAATGAGTATATATGGTATGTGTGTATTTGTATGCATAAGAATATACTTATATGTTTATCTTCAAAAATATTTTGATATTTTACTTTCTGCTTGAATCACATTCAAAGACTGTCTAGTTAATCTACTGGGTGAAGGTTAAAAGTTTCTGTATCTCTAAATATAACTATTCTTACATAGAAATTTGATATTAATTTCTGGCTTAGAATCTTTCAGTGGCTTGCAATTACCATGTAGAAAAAAAATATGTTGCTTAGCATCATGTTTAAACAAAACCTCTTCATGCTGATCACCCTGCTCTCTGGATTAACGTATCAGCAATATGGAGTCCTGGAGTTTCATCCATGTGTCCTGTAGTTTCCTAATTCTAAAGCATTGATTTTCAATGCTCTTAAAAGCAGAATAATTTGGAAGGATTGTTTTGATATCCTAAAGCCTGGAAAAGGGAACATGAGAATGTGTGAGGTTGTATGGGAGATGGAAGAGGAGCATAGGAGGTTGTGAAGAAAAATAAATTCATTTCATTTGTATAGAAAAAAAACTAAAGGAATATAAAAAAGTCTTAGCTGTGGCCCCAAAACTTTGATTCCTTTGTGCTTATGTGGACTCCAAGCGTTAATACTTCTTAAACCCCTCCCACCAATAATTTTAAAGCTCCCTGTATTGAGAAACTTGTGAATTGGGCTGGGGAGATGATTTAGTAGTTAAAGTTTTTGTCTCACAAGCAGAAGAACCTGAGCACAGATTCCCAAGTCTCAGGTAAAAATGCTGGACAAAAATTGCAAAGGCCTGCAATTCTGGCGCTGGTAGGAAGACCCTGGGAAACCCCCAAGCAAAGCAATAAGGAGGTAAAGCAATTCAGGATGATTCCCAATATCGCCTTTGGACTTCCACATGCACACACACTCAAGTGATCACTTGCACACACATAACACACACACACATACACACGTGCAAAAAATGTGGATTGTGAATTACACATTTTTGTTTCTTTAATGCTATAGGTAGCATAAAGGCACTGTGACAATTATGCATAGTGCTGGAATTATTCAGAAAAAGGAATCACAAATAAAGAATCTTTATTGACAGGTAAAATTGACAGGTAAAATTAAGAGTAAGAGTCATTTAAGGAGAGATGGTCAAGGTGAGTTATACACTACCTAACCCCCGCAAAAGGCCTCTGTCCACTCCCGCCACTCACAAATATAGTAATGGTAATGAAGACTTTATCTGTGAAATAATAAGAATGTCCCTGTCCTGTTCTGTGAACAGTTATAAGAGTGTATTCAGTTATTTTTATGGTAAAGTAAAAATATTTTATCAATATTTTGTCTTCTTTAAGTTAAAAAAACAAGTAAAATTATATTCATTAATATAGAATATATGATTTTAATTATACACATAGCAAAAAGAAGGCAATCATCATATTTAAGATAGCCTTAAAGATGCAGGTAAATCATTATGATAATATTATTGAAAATGAAAATAAATAATGAGATCCTCACCATCATCTCAAATATTCTATAATATGAAAGAGCTAGATTTTGCTGCTATATGTCATAGAAAACACCTGATTTTTAAAATAGATTATGAATTTTTAATACTTAAGATTCAACACTTAACATTCAAATATTATTCAATTATTAGGAAAGTATTTGTTTTAGTCTGAGATATTCTTTTTCAGAAAGTATGAAGTATTTCATAAATTCATAGTGGTTTGCATAGTGATTTTTCACACACTCATCTGAATATTTTTCCTGGTTTCTTTGAGAGAAGCATTTTACCAAAGGTGTACTAAAAGGGGGAAATAATGTGGCAGGCTCCTAATAATAATTAGAAGGTTAGCTAATGTGGCAGGCTCCTAATAATAATTAGAAGAAGGTTAGCTGACAGAAATTGAGTGCCATTGCGCAGAACTAGCAAATCCAGGATTTGAAGACATCAGAAAAGAGTCTCTCTGAATCCGTAGGGACCCGAGCTGTGTTATTAGGTGCTATTTCCTGTAAAGCTACAGTAAAAAGCCATAAGGCTTGCACCTGTCACCACTGTGCTGAGATTAGTTACTTTGCTTGGTGTGAGATTTAAGCGTGGTGCTGAATGCTGTTTCACACCAGACCCGCTGAATGCATCGCCTAGAAAAACAAGAAGTTTACTTTGCTATATTTTTCTTAAGATTTTAGTCCCTTTGTTTTGTTACTGGAAAGATATTTTTTAACAATGGAACTCTGAGAGTTTTTGTCTTCTGCATGGTTGCTGTATACAAATTGCAGGTCTCTTTGATCCTTACAAATACGGCAGCATAAGTATTCATTTTCTTGAAAAAATTCTGGGTTTCTAAAAGGAATTTAGTAACAGGATCCTACTTCGGACCTCACACCACCAGAGCTGTGGAGCTTTTCCTTCACCAAAATGGGAATACATATAATAACAAAATGACTTAATGGCAGAAGAACACATTACCTTATAAAAGACAGTTTTAACTATTTCATACCTGGATAACTCATGTTAGCTATCAATAATTGCTGCTGTAAAGCTAGCTACTTTAAGAGATACCATTGGTGGGTTACTTCTCTCTAGTAGTGGAGAAAGATAATTCTGTGGATTAGCTACTATTGTTACATAATTATGGCCATGCAAGCCATAATAACTATCAGACTCAGCACCTGGATAGCTAGAGGATATGGCAAAAGTGCCCCATGTCCATAAATACCCTGACACTTGGAAAATGGATACATTCAGGATGAAATTAACAACAAAAGATATCACAACTATTATAACCCACCCTCTTTGCTGCCACTAGCCAAAAGATGACAGAAACCAGAAAGGATCAGAATGACACTAAGATTGTGGCCCATCATAATGGTCTTGCTCAAGAAAAAAAATTCAGAAATATAATGAATCAGAGAGATTTTAGAAACAGCATCAAGTCTCAGATTAGCTCATTTGCCATAGTGAAACTTTTTTTAAAAAGAAAACCCTGAAGTGAGATCTATCTTCCTGAAGACTTGGATCTTGCTCTAATTGGGATGGTGATCCCTATAATTTCTACAGGATTATTCCAATTTTTCTCCAGAGATGTAAAGAGTTTTGAAGGATGAGGCATCTAAGATGTTTCATAATAAAGTTAGTCAGTAAACACAGAACTACAGACAATTATTAAAAACTGCACTGGGGGCCTGGAGAGGTGGCTCAGGGGTTAAGCCTCTGCCTTGGAGGTGGAAGGTCCTGAGTTCGGATCCTAGACCCCACGTATAGACGCCGGGCAGAAGCGGGGGCGGCCTGCGTTTCTGGTCCTGGTAGGGCGGAGCCTGTGAATCCCGGGACAGAGTAAACAAGGAGGAGGTGGAGGCGTCCATGGTGGTTCCCGAATTTGTCCGTGGTTCTACACACACACACACACACACACACACACACACACACACACACACACACACACATACATACGCGCACACACGCATATATATGCACAATTGAATAAATAATAAAAAAATTAAAAAATTGAAAAAAATACAAATAAATAAAAACTGCACTGTCCATCACTAAGTGGTCAGAATAGCATCTTCCAAAGCAGCAAATGTAATACAAAGAGACCACATGGACTCTGCAAACATAGTATGCTTATGATACTTTAATTTGGAAAAACCATTTTAATGCTATTTAGTCATCTATTCAAACAGTTGTTCCCTCAACACACTTCATGATTTTTCCTATGAGAATTGATCACAGGAAATTTTTAATGGTGTTGAAAGAAGAGCTGTAGGAATCCTTTAAAAGATGCTAGCTTCAGTTGGCTTCTCTCTCCTATTGCTTCTCTGAAGATGGCACCCTTCAAAGTGATCTCCCATTGTATTTCTTGGTTTCAGGGCAGACTTTTCAAAAGGATTGTCTTCCCGCATCCAGACCCCTTGCTGCACCCTTCTTAAGGAAATGCCAGCCAGCTGGAGCAGTAGAGCAGCAAGTACAGCTGGGAATTTCCCATCCACAGGTGTCCATTCTCCCATCTGATAGTTTGCCAATATCAAAGCTAGATTTGTTGAGGGGATCCCCACAGTTGTTTCACAGAAAGAAAACTATCCACTGGCACTAATAGTAATAATCCCCTCTTCCATATATGACTTAGTACTTGAGTTAGAGCCACGGCCCTTTTTCCTTGCCAGTATTGAACTGGTATCAAATTCTCAAGCCTTTTTGCAAGTGGGTGGCAGACTGTCAGGACAGGAATTAGGTGAGTACAGGTGGCACCACCTGCTCAGATCTTTGGAGTATCTTCTAATTCATTATTTCTGCACACCATTGCATCGTTCTTTCTTTTCTTGCCAGTATCCATGGTACCACTTGTTGGAGCTTAAAGACAGTTCCAAAGCCTGATTTTGGATTAAAAAAAAACATGAAAGGGATAGTTTTATAAATTCACAATATGGAACTTGTCTAACAAAAAATAATGGTTTCATAGAAAGCATAAAAATTAGTATAACTAGAAAGTATATAGTGATTACTTAATGGAAGGATGAGATATGAGCGATGCTACAAGAGGTAATTGTTTTGGGCATTGGTTTAGGTGAATTTAATTCTCAACAAACTGTATCTTCCTATGTAGTACTTATGCATGGAAAATATGGATACAAATGAAAATATTGCAAGTTATTAAAGAGAAATCCCTGATTTGTTCATATTTCACTTTTACTCTTAACTCAAACATTATATATTTCATATTACTGGTTGAATTACTTTATGCTTCACCTAAACTATTTTTTCACTTTTTTTTTCATTTATTTATTTATTTATTTATTTATTTTTTATTAAAAATTTAATTATACATTTTAAAATTTTTTACCAGTTCCCTCCCTCCCCCCTCCTCCCCCTTCCCTTCCCCCAGTGCCTCCCCCCCAATTCCCAGAGAGTCCTTTATTGTGTACGCCTAACTCTCCACTGGGTCCTCCTCTCCGATGACATATAAGGACCCAGTGGCATTTCCATAAGCCCTTTCTCTTGTTCCCCTTAAGCATAAGATCACTACTATGGCTGTCAATCCCTTGCCTCCAGGGGTCTCGGTGCCCTTAATAGATGCTAGACTTTATGAGGCAACAGTGCGCTGGACATTGCGCAGGGCATGCAAAGTCCCATTATGATTGCTTTGGCCCCAACTATTGTTGAGAATCTTGCAAATCGTTGCTCCTCCCATCCTTTTGCTCTTACAATCTTACCGCCCCCTCTTCCACAAATGTCCCTGAGCTCCAGGATGGGGAGAGATTAGGCTGTCCTAGTTCTATGTGATTGATATAGAGTCTCTGAAGTTCTGGATTGTGGTTTGTTGATTTTCTTTTGCAGTTTTGCTGCTCCTGCAATTTTATTGGTAAATTTTGTCATTTGACAATTTCATATGTATATATTATATATTCTCATTATCCCCCCTCTATTTTAACTTCATTCCCCTATGAGCCCCCATTCCCTGCCACTCTTCTCATATTCATGTCCTTAAGTTTGGTTTGGTCTTCTGTCCCACTCAGTTTAACCAGGGTCTTTTGTGTGATCTTGAGTTTGAGTCTGTCTTTCAATCTTCATAAAATTCCCTGAGAGTACAAAACTGGTTACTTCTCCTCCCACTAGAAGCCTGTTAGTTTATCAGTACTCTGTAATGTTCCATGGATTTCAACTGTCTTTATAGCTGGTCATTGGGCCGGTGGGTCTAACCACAGACTTGATGTCATTAGCCCTGTGTTGTGGGTTTATGATTGCTATAACCACATTCTTTTTGGAGGATGACACTTGACAATCCTTTCCCCTGTCTTGTGACTCTTGCATGCTTTCTGCTCACTCTTCTTCACAGGTTTCTGAGCCTTTAGGGATAGTATAACACCACTCTGAGGACTGAGTCTTCAGCCTACATCTATTCCTGACATCCTGTACAACTGCTATTCTCTGCATTGACCTTCTGTCACCGCTTCAGCAATCCTCTGTTTAAGACTCAGGGAAGTCTACATAATCTATGCAATCTTTCTGCTCCTATTTCTGTCATGTTCCCTGATCCTTGACGGGACCGAGGGTTAGCTATTTCCCTGATCTAAGAACTCCACAGTCATTTTTCTCTGCCAACGACCATCTAAGACAAAATCTTTGGGAGTGAAAGTTGAGAGCTTCGTTGACTCATGGATTTAATGGTGAGTATTTAGAAGGCAATTTGGTACTGTGTCCATTTATCAAAACAGTAGTAGTATGTTCTCCTCTAAAGTCTACGACCTCCTAATTCACAGACCCTTAGCTACCTTCACCTGAACTTTATACAAATACATGCTTTGGCATTTGCAGGATTTTTAAAAAGATGACTTAGCTTCATTCTGCTACCTTGAGTTAGACACCAGATAATAGAAAACATTTTCAACCTAAAAACAAGGAATGAGCAATTCAACTGAATATTAGTCTCAGTTTATAGTGTCAAAGTAATGGCATTACAAAATGTATCCAGACTTACTCAAGCCCATGTGCAGTGCTTGAATAGGTTCTGAGTGTTGCTTCCCAATGTGCTGCATAAATGGTGCTCAACACATAGCCATCAATGCTGTCACTTGTTACTTGCAATCACCCAAGATTCTTGAATAAAAAAAAATTGAACAGTTTAATGAGGGGACATTAGTAAAATAGTGGGTTATTAATGTATAGATGGAGATAAGAATACAATGAACACTGGAACCACTGAAACCCAAAGAGAGAGTATCTAAGCGAGGAAAGGACATAGAGAAGCCAATGAGGCATTAGAAGAATAGAATTGCTGTCAGTTCAGTCAGGAAGAGGAGCGACCGCATTTCTCTTCCACTTCTCACCCTTAGACTCTCTAGTTAGTAATTTCCAATGTCCTACCCTAATCAGAAGCTAGCTCAGCTTTACAGGGGAAAAATAATAAGAGTGGAGATCTGTACAGGAAATTTGAAAATCTATTCAACATGGCGCTGCACAATCTTTGATGCCTGGTGGTGACACAATGTAATTTCATGTTTAATTGATTTTATTCTTCCAAAATCATGAGAGAATTAGGGGAAAAAATTCAAAAAAGAAGGAAGGAATGAATGCAAAAGAAGGAAGGAATGAAGGAAGGAAGGAAGGAAGGAAGGAAGGAAGGAAGGAAGGAAGGAAGGAAGGAAGGAAGGAAGGAAGAAGGAAGGAATGAAGAAGGGAGGGAAGGAAGGCAATGGAAGGTAATGAAAGGAAGAAAGGCAATGGAAGGAGAGGAGGATAGATGGAGGGGAAAAAGAAGGTAAGAAAGAAGGGAATATAAAAATGGTAGGAGAATATATATAAATATATATATATATATATATATATATATGCCTATAAGTATTCTCGTTTTTCTTATCTGGATATGGTATCAAGGTACAAGATATTAATTGCAGATTTTATTTTCTCCAGCAAATTCAGTGCTACCCTCAGTTTAGTTAGAGTAGTGTATTTTAAGTTTTTGCATCCCTGCCCCAAATGCATAGTTGAACCCCCATGATATTACAGTTTTATGAAGCAGCATAAGCCTCATATGGTTATAGAGAAATAACTTTGAATTTATGTAACTCATGATGATGCTCTCTGCTAGAATAATTCTCTAAATATGCAAAGTTCAAATTGGCATGGAAGATAAGCGAATTATTTACTAGTAGGTAACTAAGTGAGATGGTAAGGGGATCGCTCCCATGATGACCTGATTACACGATTGCAGGGACAAAATATGTGATTGTTTTTCCTGACAAAGCAAATACTGAGTCTGGGTTGGAGAAAACACATAGTCAGTACAAGTCTGTAACCTAGAACACCTGCAGTAGGAAGACACCTTCTCTAAGCTAATGCCACAATGAAGCTTTCCATGGGTCATTTCTTTCTTTACTAATTTTTCTGCTGGTGGGTGATAAAAGTGTATTTCCACTGAATTTCATGAAGGTTCCATGTAGTTTTATGTGGAGCTCGTGTTTTCATTTTCTTTGTCATACAGTGATTTCTCTTGTGTGAATGGAATATTGAGATCAGTAAGATACTCTTCACCTTCTTGTGGCCCTCACAGAAATGTATCACAATAGGAAGAAAATTAATTTTCAGAATATGTATTGCAGTGATACACAAAATGGCACACAATTCAGTTACAAAAAGAATGAAATCCTGTCACAATATCATAGATATGTCTGAAGATTATAGATTAAGTGAAATAAGTTAGGCAAAGAAAGTTAGGCATCACATGATCTCAATAACATGTGGACAACAAAAAAGTTAGCCATGTGGAAGCAGGAAGTACCATGCTGGTAGAAATAGACAGGAGGGAAAGACAGTAGAAGGTTTATTAATGTTATTAAGTTATAATTACTTAAGTGAAAGATTTTCTGTATGATAACACACAATGAGGTGACTAGGGATAACAATGATGTACTGAATATTTTAGAACACCATAAGAAACATGTAAAAATGCTTTCAGTATAAAATTAAGTAGATGAGCATAGGCAGGGATTATAGATTGGAGTGTTTTAAAATCAAATTTAAGATTCTTTTCTAAAGCATAGTGTTAGGATCTTCTTTTTGTACATTCACCCACTTATATCTTTTGAATTGGTAGTTTATTTATACTTAAAGTAATTTTCAATAGAGAAAGATTTACTACTGCCATTTTGCTTATTGCTTTTTGTGCCTTGCCACATTGTTTAACATAGTTCTCGCTTGCCGACTTCCCTAACACTCTGTTACTCTACAGTGACACAGTTTGAATTCCTTTCATATTTACTTTTTTATATGTTCTATGAGTTTTTTTGTGGTTACCATAGGAATTGTGTAAACATGGCATAGTTATATGAATGTATTCTAAATTGATATCTTCAATCACATACAAATAGTACTTTTTGCTCTTGCTCCTTACATAGCTTATCACTGTTACAATTTATCTGTTTCATAGTGACTTACATAATTTTACCCTTAATTCTATATGATAACTAAAAATGTTTACATGTAACAACACTTCTGCTTGACAGTAATCAGTTTTGTCTATATATTTATCTTTCTGAAGCACTTTGTCTTCTGTGATGCTATTTAGTATTCTTATGTCAACCTGAAGCAACCCCTTTCTTAACATACTTTGTAAGGCAGTCTACTGGTGATGAATGCTGTTAGTCTTTGCCTTTTGAAAATAGTTTCTTTTCTCCATTCTCACTTTTGGTTTTCTGAAAGACAGGTCATAGCAGGCTTGTGAAAGTAAGAGAACAACCTGCAGGACTCAGTTCTCTCCTTCCACCATGTGGGTTAGAAGAGTCAAATCCAGATCGTCAGACTTGGCAACTTTTACCTTATCAACTTATCAACATTCTCCATCTTTAAAGAACACTTTCTTGCAAATATAGTTCTTGGTTAATACGTTTTCTCTTTTTATTCATTGAAAAGATTATAGTCATCTTTTCTGGTATATAGGTTTTTTTTTATCTGGCAATTATGCTTTTTCATTTAAATGCAGCTAGTCTTTTTTTTTGGAATTGTCAAGAGATACAAACTTCAGACAATTTGTGAGGTTTATTGTTTTCTTGAATTTTTGTACATAATTAACAATCTTTTAGCTAAGATTGATTATCAAATGTTCCCCTAGATTGATTATTATTATTCCCCTAGAGTTTAGGATATTCTGACTACTATGACTTCAAACAAGCTTTCTCCACCATTTTCTCTCCCTTTTCTTCTTGTGGATCATTATAATATTCATAGTATATCAATATGAAGTCTAAGTTTGTGGATCAATCACATCATCTCCCTGAACATTCTTCACTCTCCATTCTTCTTTTGTGCTTTGATGCAGTAAACAATCAACTATTTACTGATTATTGATTCTGCCTAGTTTTTCTTTTTTTAAACTCTGGTATGACATTTTTTATTTTTCCATTCCAAAATTTCTGTTTATTTTTTATATTTTCTGTTTGTCAATGTTAATTGAAATGAATAATTTTCTTGACCAAACCTCATTTATGGTAGCAACTTTGAATTATTGTCAGAAAATCCTTTGTTTTCTTCATTTCTTAGAGTCACTATCAGCCATTTTCATAAACTAACTTTATTTCTTGTGTGGCTGTCTGTAATAGTTATTCTTTTGTATGTTGCTATGATAGAGCATTCAAGTCAAGAAATTTAAGGGAGAAAAGAGATTCATTCAGCTTCCAGTTCCAGAGGGGAAATATAGTCATTCATGGTGACATGGCTGGTGGCCAAAGCTAGGGCAGGCTAAGTCACTGCAAAAACATGGAAGCTCAGAGCTACAATACTCCTTGCTGCGAAGCAGACTTCTCCTGCAGGTAGGGTGGGACTAATCCAACTCAAGGCCCACCCCCTGTAACCACCTTCCTTTAACAAGACTCCACCTCTCAAGGTGCCATGACTTTCCCTAATACATGAGACTGTGGGGGACACATTTCAAACAATAACACTCTCCTTCCTGGTTTCATCATGCATGACATATAGATTTACTGAGATTAAAACATTTGAAAACATATATGTCTCCCTTTCTTTTAGACTTTCCTTAGACAAGAGACAAGGAATATTCTGATTAATTGGCCTGGCTAGAGATCATCTGTTTCTTTGAAACATGCTGCAGTTTCTTGGAGGCTTGTTGGTATCTTCTCACATCTCATCATTTCTTCTTCCCACTCTCATTTGTGTACAGTGCTACAAGTTCTGTGTTCCTACAGCACTGATGTAACATGCTATCCTTTGTTCTCACTGTTTATCAGTAATCCGGAATGAACCTGGCAGGAGTCATTACCATCTGTCAGATGACTCCATGCATGTTTCAATCCTCCCTCAAAAAAAATATGGATGGATGAACACTGTAGTCTTCCCTTCCCTTCAAGAGGAAAATACAAAAACCATACTGTTCTTTCCAGATATTGATCTCTTCCTTGGAAAGGGGCTGACATAGTCAAGATAAAAATGTTCTGTATTCCCAGTGCAGAGTGACCAGTCCTTGCTTTAACATAAATTCCTATGTCAGAATGAAAGCTAAGAGTTGCTATGGATTCTCATTGACACTTTTTAAATTATTCTTAGGATTATGAAAATGATTTTCAAATTCAACAGGTACCCTAAAGTAATTACCATATTCTTTAGAATTTCTAACATGAATACAAATCTTTTCATGTGTTTTAAATGTTGCACTATTAATATGAACCTCAAGTATCTCACTGTTGCCCATTGTTGTGGTTAGACTGCATTGTTACCTATAAATTCACTGATTGATTAAGAGAATAAGGGGTTTTATTCTCTCTTACAATAGTCTGGTGACAATTCCTTGTCCAGCTTGGCAGAAGAGCCCACACCATATCCAAGGGTTGAGAGAACTGGCTTAACCATATCCACATAATGGCTAAAAAAGGGATGATCTTCACTAGCCAGACAAATATGTCTAGTCAATTGTAGTAAAGGACTCCAGCTTTCTTGAATAGTTCCCTCCAAATTATTCACTTTTCCAGGAACTAATCCCATCCACAATGGGTTTGGCCTTACTCATCGACTAGATAATATCCTATAAATTCATTCAGGACTTACCTCAACTACTAAATCTTTTAAAATGTGCCCAGAGCTTGAATCCTCAAACGTCAAGTTGACACGTGTATCTTCCTAAGACACTTATCATGTTGGTTCACTTCAGATTGAATCTTATGCGTTGTATAAATGTTTATATTTGGTAACCAACTCATGAAATAACTTGTTTTCTTTGAATATCCTTTTTTCCATTATTTTATTTTTTTCAATATTGCATATATGTGTATTGTAAATTCATAATATTTTGAATGTTCATCCCTTTGTCTCAAGTCCCATCCCTCTTCCTTTTCACTTTACAGTCCTTCATCTTCTCTGCCATACTCCCTACTGTTGTCAAATCTTTTCATTTGTGCAGCCCACTATGTTGCATCAAGGTTGTCTTCGATGACATATGACTAACATGCTTCATGCTCAAGCAAATCATAGATGAGTGGGTGTACCATTGAGGAAAGCATCCTCCCTTTCATTCCCATCAACATGAATTCCCACCAATCTTTTATAGACGTTTAGATCCTCTTGAGATCTTTCTGCTTTCATGGTGACATGGTGAGACAGATCTTTATGCAATTCTTGCAAAAATATACATACCTGCCATGATATCTGTATATCACCACTCTATCATGTCCAGGAGAGAATGTCTGGTTCACCACTGTCTTACTTCAGGCTCTTACAATCTTACCGCTCTTTTTTCTGAAATATTCTCCAAGCCTTGGACTGAGGGTGGGTGAGGCGTGTATGTTCTGGTTAGGACAAGCAGTCCACATTCATTTATTTTCTGAATTTTAGTGAGTTGTGCTTTTCAGCACTAAGCTCTTTCTGCTGTACAAGGAGGCTTCCATTTGAGTGCTGAGTGCCTTTCCAATCTATGGGTATAATAACAAATATTTACAAAACAGTTTGGTGCACTGTCTTCCTAGATAAAGATTCATAGTCTGTTCTTGCCATGTAATCTATGTCTTTCTCTTTCATAGGTTCTTATTCTAGTTTGCAGTAACAAGAATGCATTCCATTAAGAGGGCCTTAAATCCAATGAGAAAGCTGTTGGTTGTCTCCTTGATATCCATGCTACTAGTATACTGATGATAACCTGTTGCCATAGGTGAGTGTTATTGCAACTTGTGGATGTTACAAATTGAAAGGACTTGATTTTTTTTACTCTCTGGTAGCTTCCATAGTACTCTCAAGTATTATGTGAGTTATCCAGCAAGAAGAAAGCTTCCAGACTAGTTCCATCTAGTGTTTTTGGTCAATTTCCTGTGATCCATGTGTGTTGCATCTTCAGGAATAAGGCCTTACTGTCAGTTTCTGGAGGGCAACCAAGAGAAATGGAAAAAAAAAAAGCCTATACTGTTTGGAGGGACTTTGCGACCTCTCTGACCAACAATTCATAAAGAAGTATCTCATACCTAATACTTTTATTATTATTTTATTGCCTCTGAAATCTAGATGAGCAATCCAGAGCATTTTTCGTGTTGTCCTGTTATGTCCTCTCTGTGTTCCTCTGTAAAGGAACATTTTTACATTTCTATTTATTTGCTGTCAGTTTCTATGAATGCAGCCTCAAAGAAAATTCTGAGCATTTATCACATGTTTAGTAATTGGAAAAATCTCTTGTTAAAGCAAACTAAAAAGCAAATATGATATTGGGCAAAATTAAGATCTATACTACTTAAGTTATTGATATAAACTGAAAGTTATAATATAAATTTCATATCATACAATTGAAACAAAAATTTTTATGTCATTCTCTTGTTTTAGTCATGGATATTTTTAATGTTATATCCATGAATATAATGACTTTATAATATTTTCAACCCTTAGTCCCAAATTCCATCCTTAGTCCCAAATCCCATCTTCCCTTCCTTTCCCATTACAACCCTTCATAACCCCTGCCCAACTCCCACCAATTTTCACATCTTTTCATTTGTGCAGCCCACTGTTTCATCTAGTTTGTGATAAGTTATGCCTGATCTAATTCTTGCTCCAGCAAGCATCCTACATCAGTGGACACACCTTTGAAGAAAACATCCTCCTTACTTCCCATCTACCCTAGTCCTCATCAGTCTCTCAGAGAGGTGTGGAGCTTCTTGAGATGTTGATAATATGGTTTCTATGCAATTCCTGTGTAAGTATACTATGTCTATCATGAAATATTGTATATCACAATTTTGTTATGTCCAGAAGATAATTCATGACCCACAACCTTCCTGATTCAGGTTCTTACAATCTTGCTGTCCCGTTATCCATCATGCTCCCTAGGCCTTGGGGTGGCAGTAGATAAGTCTTATATGTCTCTTGTAGGGATTAGTGGTTCATAGACACCTATTTTCTACATTTTGGCAAGTCTTTCTTTTTAATAATAAACACTATCTGTTGTAGAAGAAGACGTCTAGATTGAGTGCTAAGTGCTCTTCCAATATATGGGTATAATAACAGGTATTTACAGAGGAGTTTGGTATATTACTTTCCTACCTAAGGATTCATACTCTATTCTTCTCTTGTGACCTTTTTTTCTTACCTTTTATAGATTCATGTTCTAGTTAACAGTAACAGGAATGTGTTCCATTCTTATAAGTGAGCTTTAATTCCAATCGTAAAGCTAGTTGGTTGTCTTCTTGATACTCATGCCACTTTTACAATGATGGTCACTGTTGCCATAATGATTTTTATTGTAACTTGTAGGTCTCACAGGTTGATGAGACCTTTGATATTTTTCTCCCCAAGTAGTTTCTACAGTATTCTTTGGTACTGTGTAAGCTATCCAGCAAAGAGGAATCTGTCAAGCCAGTTCCATTTGGTGTACTTTTGACCATGTCTTGTGATCCATATGTGTATCACATCTTCAATAATAGGGTCTTACTATCATTTTTTTAGGGTAACTAAGGGCAGTTCAAAAGCCTACACTGTTTGGGGGCCTTTGAGACTTCTCTGACCCAGCTATGTTTCTTTGACATGCTAATATGATAGCAGGTCCTTCCCTCAGCCCTCCTATATCCTATTCCCTCATATTTTCTCCTACTATTTCCTCCCTGTTTCCTCCCTCACTCTGTCACCTGTGCAGTCCTGACCTCCACTTACCTAATCTTGACCCTAGCCTTCCTTCCCACCCTCCCACACATTAGTGCATTTCAGATATTCTGATTCTTGCAAGTATTCCAATCCAACTAATTCAGTCAGGAGATCAATAATAGCATCTGCATATAAAAGAGAACATGTGGTTCTTGTCTTTCTGTCTGAGATACCTTGCTTAATATTATATTTTCCAGTACCATCCATTTACCATCAAATTCTATAACTCATCTTTCCTGATAAGTGAATAGTATTCCATTGTGTATATATACCACTTTCTTTGGTTTCTACCAATAAAATATGTTAGAAGTGAAGTTTTCTGTTATTCTGTTGAATAATAAAGGCTCTATCTTGTCTCTATTCAGTATTACAAAAACTTAGCAAAACTATTTTCTTCCTAGTATATATGTAATTTTGTCTTCAGTTCTATCATTGTCCACTTTACTAAATGAACTTTGAAGAATCTTTACATATTAATAGTTTAAAATTGCTTGTATCTACTTTTCTGATTCCTGGGGGTGGGACTGATAAGATACATACTGCTCTAATTAACCTTTCTTAAAATTTTATACCAATTTTGTACAAAAGCTAGTCCTATTATTTCTGGATCTGTGGCCTGAATAACTATTTACATTTATAAAGAGTATCAAGCTTTTATTCCTTATGAGCACAGGCAGAAGAACCTGATGGAATTCTGAGTAGCTACATGTCTGCTATTAAAATGAAAATTTTACATCTGAATCAATGGAAGTATAAAGCTTAGGATTTATTATATTATTTGAAGAGTTGTAGCAATAATTCTATATCATTTTAAGTCCTAAACCAACCAAAATAATGAAATGTTGCTTTCAATGGTAGATTAGCAAATGAGGAAGCTTTCATCTTGTTCATGCATACTTTCTTTCTCAGCTTCTTCCCTAAACTTCTATCCTCTGTCCTGCTTGCTTGGTGTAATGGGAAGATATGCCATGCTGGGACCTGCTACTCATCTGTGGACAGATTCATGTAGCAGAAGGGTAGGATCTGACCAATCTGGAAACCTAGGGCCTTTAATCAACCAAGCAAGAATTACATCTGGCCCACTATTGTGTCAGTGAAGTCGGAAGCCTATTTTTCTCCTGTCTGAAGACAACTGCACCCTCATTGATAGATTGTAGTCTTGTGAGATACTGTAAGTCAGAGACTACAGTCCAGTCATGCCTTTCCTGACCCACATAAACTGAGAAAATAAATTTGCCCACCAATGGCACCCCAAGTTGTGGATACAACTTTACACTAAGATTGCATTGTCTTGGAAATGTATGGTATTAGATATATATATGTATGTTTATGTAAAAGTTTTTATCAGTTCAGATAGTAATGTCAGCAGGGATGATTAAATATTCAAGGTAATTTAAAATTTTAGCTTTCAATATATAATATCTGTATAAATTGAAAATTACTTTAATTTAAATATTCATCATTAAATTAATTTGATCCCTCCCATAGTTTTGGTATATTTCTGTGTTCTATACAATTAAGTTCATGATCGCAGGACACTTTTTAAATGAAAAGCACATTTTATGACCCAACTTCTATTATAGAGTTTGGCCTTTATAGTCAATATGCTCCCACAAAAATTACAGTGAAGCTCTACAATGCACTACTTCAACAGTATCTGATAGAAATTTTTACAATTAATAACCTCTACTCTTTTAAGGAAGAGAATACTCAGATACCACTAAAGGTTTTTGCATAATCTTCTGGACCAGGTCGCATGTCACTTTTGTTCTTAGAAATGTCATAGGTGCATCCCAATGTTAGTCCTTATTTAGAATCCCTGTCTCACCCAGGTTATTTTACTGTCACACTTTACTATCAGACATCTCTATAGAGATAATTAAGCCAATGCAAGATGCTGGACCATGAGTTTTATACCTCCAATAAAAATACCTTATAGATAATTGCAGCAAATAAATTTGAATAATAAAATATATTTGCCAACTCATTTTCAACCTTGTATAACAAAGCTGACATTTCTGCCCAATTTTTATTTTGCTTCAGAGAAGAAGACTACTCCTTGACATGTTTTGCTGCTGAGCTACATAGTTACCCCAAAATATTTTCTCTCCAAGGATCCTAAAATGAGAAATCAAATATTATACTATTAAATAGCTTTAATAGAAGCTTTAATAGAAAACTAATAAAAAAACAATCAAATGAATTTTATGCTGAATCTGTCTTTAGAAATCTGTTATGCTTATTATTTAGTCTACCACTGTAACTTTAAATTTGTAAATCTCAATTTATAAATAGATGACTATTTCTTCCCTCCATATACATCTATATGTAAATTGGGCTTTGGCTACAAACTTTTACAAACTGCAGAGTGCCAAGGAGTGTCATTCAAAATATTCAAGCAAAGTATATTGAGATACATTATCATCTAAGAAGTTAATGAAACCTGCTTCTGGCCTTTGTCCCTTTATTTGCTAGATTGTGAAAATGATGAGAATCCTTAGGCTTCAAAAATCACACAGGGGTTAAAGATGCAATCAAAAATATTACAACAGGGCTGGAAAGGTGGCTCACCTCTGCCTTGCAGGCGGAGGGTCCTGAGTTCGGATCCCAGATCCCACGTATAGATGCCAGGCGGAAGCGGGGGCAGCCTGCGCTTCTGGTCCTGGTAGGGCGGAGCCTGTGATCCTGGGGCAGAAGGAGGTGGAGGCGTCCATGGTGGTTCGCGAATTCGTCTGTGGTTCTACGCATACACAGACACACACACAGAGAGACACACACACGCGCACATACATACACATGCACATGCGCACAGTTGAATAAATAATAATAATAAATAAAAGCTTTAAAAAAATTACAACAGTGTATTATCCATGAGTTAATATATACGTAAATGGGATCTATCTCTTGCATCTTCATAAGTTTATGAGTCTTAATTACAGAAAGTCATTCTTTTTGCATAATTATAGAAGACAACCACACAGAGACAGTATTTTACTTATGCTGAATAGGTGTAATACTCAAAGAGGAGCTCCATTTGTTAGCATACATATTATGTGAAGAATCTGCATTGCAGAGTCTCACAGCCATTCAACTTGCTTCCTGACTACAAATACTCCATTATTTTCTGGCTCCTACATAGTCCTTACATCATATGTGGTAGATGGGATTTTCTTCCTAAAAGGAAACATGGAAATAGTACTTTTTAAGGTAGAAGAAAGCATATTTACAGTTTCTTTGCCTTTTAACACTATTGCTAGTAGCAACCTCTGGTCTTCCAATGTGTGGCAACTAACAATCTCCAGACAGTTCTTAATGATTCCTAAAGATGAAAATTGCACCTGTAGAGATAAACCACTCTTAACAAATCACTCTTAACCCAATACTCTTGGCTTATTCAGTGCAACTTAAACTCTGTATTCAAGGGTCTTTATATTTCCAACCAGGCTCCTGAGTAGTTTAAAAAGCAAAGGTCACATGGCTATAAGAAGGTAGTAATGGAAATTCTATTATGTCATTATTATTTTGGACCAGAATGCTTCCTTATGACTCAAAAAGACCTACAATCTTCTAGTTATCAACTATTATCTCTCATTCTAAGAGGATGCAAAGGCCTTCATAGTAAAATATCAATTATAGTATGGTATGTAAATTTATTATTATGTGGGCTGAGGAGATGGCTCAAGAGTTAAAGCACCTTGCAAGTGAACATACCTGAATTTTAATCCCTAAATCCCACATAAAAATGCCAGGCATATATTGCAGCAGTGTGGAATCAGGTTTCCATAAGAACATAAAGTCAATTGTTCTCTTGTACACACACACACACACACACACACACACACACACACACATAAACATATACAGAGAAAGAGAAAGAGAGAGAGAGACTATTACCATGAAAAGTTCTAACATAAAAATCATAATTATATTTAATAGTAATTTACACTGGATTACTTTTTCTTAATTCATGAAATCCTAAAGTTGAGGGAATTTAGGGTTAGCATGCCATTTGGATGCTGCTTGGAATTTATCCACTGAATTCATAAACTCATTTTTTCTTATTTAATAACCTTTTGCCCTACATGTATGCCTCCCTTTATCCAAGTCATATTGAAGGGCCATTAATTTTGTTACTTAAAACCAATCTACTGATATGGGATATTTTAAAACTAAGCTTAGGTCAGAATAAGAAATAACTAAAGTTGTGTCCCACCTTAATGTAGGAAATTATCTTTGCATTACCTTGCCATTTGCTTCAGTAAATTATCTTATAACAAAATCATATCTTCTTAGAAAATATTTCATACCAACTGCCCTCAAACCCAGCTATAAGCAAATTAATAATGTGTGCTTGGTTTTCTGGGTCTTTATCAAACATTTACAGAAATCTAAATATACAGAGATTGTGATTTCTTCAATATTTCTTCATTAACTTTCAGAAATGTTTAAACAGATTTCCACAGTCATTTTCTTTTTGAAAGAATGAAAAGCATTGCATTTTATAATTCTGAAAGTTGAATTCTAATTCAAAATAAATAATTCTATGAAGATGTAGCTCATATCTTATTTTATATCTATAAATACTTCAATACAGTGTATAACAGCAGAAATGAAACAGAAAAGTAGAGATATGAAATTTGTCTAACCAACTGGGTACTAATTTTAATACTTCTCTAATGCATAGAGCTACAATATTTGATATCAAAACCACGTAATTTCCATGAACGAGATAATATTTAAAATAACATAATTTCTATTGTCAGTTTTCATGACAATATCAAATCAAAGTATTTATCAGCTATTAAAAAAATTAAAAACTACTCTTGAATATCTCATGATGAGATATTTTCTTTATTCCTGTATATTAAAGAAATTTTTAGGACTTCCATTTTATTTTTGTGGGATGCAGATTGGATTATTACAAAAATCTAAAATCCTTCTTCCCTGGAACTGGATATCCTACTGGAGATATTAGGAAAGAAACATTTTTTGAAGTTCTTTTCTCCCCAGAATAATTACAAAAATCAATCTTGACCACTAATACATCCATAGAGACAGTATTGCCTATTTGGGTATGTTTTTTTGACTAGTGATTTTTTTTAGGGGAGGACAAAACTAGAAGATGAAATGTTTCTGACCAAGATCAGATGAAAATTCTTTTCTTATGATAAATTCTAATTGTAGCGCAGAAACTGCTCTAAAGAGAAACAGTTCTACCTAAATATTAGAAATTCTAGTGAGAATGTGTCAAAATGTTTTGCAGTACTAAAGCTGATTTTGATAAGGAAATACAAAGAAACATTTTTAAAGAAAATTTAGGTTAATTTTATCATTTTTAATCAGAGTTGTTTTTGCTTTTGGCTGGCTATTTCTACCTATTAATGATTAGTTTTGGCTTTTAACTATAGATGGGGTTTTATACAAACTAGTGAAATAGCGCCCCCTAATGTTCATACATAGTAAATTTTTTGTTGAAAAACAAAACTAATAACTTAAAACTCCTCTGTGCTGATATTGGAGTCAACTGTTTTATTTATTTTATTTATGACTGAATGATCATTAAATTATTTATAATTATTACAATAAACTTTTTAAATTAAGCTGATCATTCATATTTTGGGGTTAATAAAACTATAAAACTAAGAAAGAATGTTATACCCATTCTCACAATGAAGGAATAGTTTACTTTTTAACAAATAAGTAAATTATTATGCTAAAAATGAAGAAGTGAATTCATATCACCATTCATAAGTATCTTATAAAACTCTGCATTTGCAAGCTAGATTTTTCGCTCAACAAAGCCTGTTGTGAATTATAGAAAAAAATTTAAATTGAGTACATGTCTTTGAAGAATAAGCCAATGTATGTGACACATTTTGTAAAGGGGAAATAGGCAGAATTATGATTCAAATACATAGTGTTTGATAGTATGAGCATAGACATGCGCATGCACATACACACCCACAGACACATACACACACACTTAAACCAAAAAGCATTTATATATCACTTAATAATCATTTATACTCATTTAATACTGTTCTCACATTATAATTACATGATATGTGGAACTTGGGTAATAGTTATCTATAGACAACTTATAGATGATTGATGTAATGCAATTATACCTGAATATAAATTAACTTCCCATATTTAATGCAGAAGCTACTTTGAAATACATACAAATAGTGAAAGGACTTCTCTTGAAGTTATTTAATTGTCACAGTTTCTTTTTCCAACAGCCTTTTCTATACTTATCTCCTATAAAAATGGAGCATTTTGGATTGATTTATTTTTAAACCAAAAATCCTCAGAATAAAAGATAGCCCTACTTCTATTCTTTTGTTTATTTTATTTAACTTCCTCATTTTATTGGTAAATTTTGTTGAGCCATCTTAAGGGCAAATGGATTATTTATCAAAATTGGCATTTCAGTCATTACTAAAACTGTGAGAGCATGACTTACATAAATAGCAGAGGCAAAAATCCAAGAGTGGGTTTCAGTTTTCAGCTTATAAAATAGTTTGCTGTCACATGAAAATGATACAAATTGAGTTGAGAGCAATTTCTTTAAAATAAAAAAATGTCAGGGTTAATAATATTGCACAGAATAAGAAAGAACTGCAGTTTCTGTAAGAAAAGAGACTTTGCAGCTGAATGGGTGGAGTTTAACAGGTAGATGTCTCAGCCAAAGCCTCACATGCTGCTTTTACATCTCATTTTCCTCATTGCCCTAGGTGAATGGACATGAGGTATGGTAGGATCACAATGCATTGTAGGATGTGGTGATGTGCTCAAAATACTGAAAAACATTTTTGACAACTTTTCCATTATCTATACATGGTTCTTTAGGAAAAAGATGTTGTCAACTTTCAGCTGAACATAAGTACTGTACACTGAATTAAATCTCTCTGTTTTGTATATCTTACGAGGCTTCAGCACGTGGACTTCCAACAAGCATGTCTTGGTCTTTTCAAACTACTTGAAACTTAGGATACATAAAGAATGAATCACAAAGGAAATTCCTAACAGCAAATAGATATTGGTGTTGCATGTACTAATTGGTAATATTAATTTCATTATACTTATATTTATGAATTTATTTCCTACCTATGCAGTGAAAATTCTATAGAAACTCTTCTTTTTGATCTTAACATTACTCTCATTGCTTATCCTATTAAGAAAAGGAAAGGTAACAGAAGTTTAGAAAAAAGAAAAATCTAAAGATAAACCCATATTGAAAAACAATAAAATACTTTTAGATATAAGTCATTCAATTAGTAATGTAATTATAAGGTAAACTTTAATGCTATATTTTTTGCATAGCTATGTTAAAGTACAATGAAATTCTACATTAAGCAATTAAAAATTGGTAAGAAGATGCAATGTTCAAAGGAGTGTACACTTTTCCTGGCCATATACAACTAAGCACCTTGGTATTTAATCTCATATAGTTATTTTCTGCCTGGTTGTGTGTTGTAAGGATGCTTATGATTTACACTTACAAGACAAGAAACACTTAACCATAGTCCCCACGTGATAAGCTCCATTGTTTCTCAGTTCTGGCTGCTAGGACACTGTGATCAACTTGTTCCATTTCCATTTCCCTGATCACTGGATTTCAGTTGATGATCAAAGAGAAGAGGAGTAAAGCTTAAACATAAACTTCTTTTGTATTCCCAGTAGGTGTCTAATCAATGAAATGGGGATTTTTTTAGGCATATGATAGCGGTTTGTTGTTCAGAGTAAGTTGAATGCACTGAGCTATTCTCAGCTTCAGAAATAATTGTATATATTCCTCCATAAACCTTAGCCAAATTGTATATAATTCTGTCTCCTGACCAAAAACCACCTACGAAGAAACACTTGATATATATTAATGATTATCTGACAAACTGTGATACAACTTGAAAAATCTGTTGTATTTTTCTCTTCTGTGATGAAATACTAAATTCGTAATATAATTCAAATTAAAGAACAAACACGATTCTAACTAGAGACACATTCTTCCTTAGCCTAAGGCAAACTTATATCTAGTTCACCACATACATTCTAACAAATATAGTTATCTCTACCAAACTCACCCAGCCCACATTGAGACACTCAAAAGTAAACCTATGTAACACAGTAATTGCAAGGATTATGAACAAGAGAGATGGGTTAGGAGGGCCACACCAGAAACAAGGAGAGAGGGGACCATGTTACAGCAGAGAAAATAGGCCTCCATCAAGGTCTGCAAGTAAGTAATGAGAAACCTGGTTATCTCTTTTTCATGAAAGTAAAGGATACAAACCAATGTAATAACACTAAATCATCTCTTATTATGAAAGTACTATAAAGTTGTCCAATATGGACTTGTTATGTTTGGAAAGATCATGTCTATCATGTACATCATATTAGGTAATGCATTTTATCTGATTTAGTTGGGAAGAATAAAATGCCAATAATCAGAGTTGTTCATTGATTTTCTAATAGTGTGGTTATTCTACATAAATACATTGTTGTTTGCATTTTTGAATGAAGTAAAACTTCACCTGAATACGTTTTCTATTACATGGGTACCCATGAAGATGTACTGTTAATTTATCATAGCTAATCATAACTTTTAAGAATAGAAACCCCACTGTAACTTTCTCTGCATAGTGTCCACAATGGAACTTTTCATTTTGCTCTAATGATCCAGTTCCTTCAGCATGGCATCAAGGAATGACTTGGGAATTCCTGTTGCCTATATATTCTTTCTGACCGCCATGCTGGACTTTTTTCCTTCTAGCAGAGGACATTGTTTCCCAGTGGCTGACCTGATGCTTGTCCTAATCCAGTATTTGATATCATAGCTCCCTGTCTGTTGTATATCACTCTCCAAAATCTTTCATTTGTTTATTTTTCATGTATTACTACTCATTCATTACCTGTCCCTTATACTTGTACACAATTCTCTATTGTAGCCTTGGTATTTTCCATGATTTTTCTCAATTGCCAGAATATCTATATGCCTATATATTAGAGTATGCCATCATATCCAGTTTACGAGGGATAGTTGCTCCTTATGGCTGACTCCATACACATTAATCAGACAATCTCTTGCAGGCCTGCTCAGGGCTTGCCTTTACTACTATTCATTCTTCTCATATGAACTCAGCCTTCAATTGCCAAGATGATACCTGTATCTCACTGACACAAATCACAATAAAGAAGATGAAGGTATAGGTGAGAGTAAGTGGAAATCAAGCTTTCAGAAGGCTTGCGATAGGTTATCCTGACTTAATCTCACTCTTGCAAACATAGAAAAGCTGTTTAATTTGATAAGAATTTTGACATCTCAAACTGATACTTACAATGTTGAAAACAGTTGCAATTCCACAACTTTCGTAAAATAGATGTTTTAGCCCATATATGAGGGAGGGAAGAAAGCCAGTTTTCTTCTATGAAAGTACTAGAAGAATAAGCATGAGCAGACTCAGAAATTCAAAATAAAATTTTCTGTGCTATATCTTACTCCATCAGTTTACGCTGACTGAGGTCCTATGTAAACAATCATTAGTTACAAACCATGGGACTCTACAAATTACTGATGTACAATGAAGCCAACCGACCTAGAGGCATAGAAGGGATCCTGGTTGAACCCAGTACACACTGAACAAAATAAAGGGACATCTGGATGGAACTAAAAAGGAGGTGGATGGAACTAAAAAGGAGGTGGGAGAACATGGTTGAGGAAAGAGGGAGAGTGAGCAGAATGTTTTGAATACATGCATGAAATCTTCATAGCAAAATTCACCAGTGAAGAAAAGTGAGGGTAAAAGCACAGGATCTTGCTTTTTTTTTTTTTTCCTTTGGAAACTAATCCTGAATTCTGCCCAATCTAAACACAAAAATTCATTAAGTATAAATTCCCCATCTAATACGTGAACATTTACATTTTGTGTGATAATTGGTCATTCTTAGTGCCAATAAATTTCCATTTGTTGTAATGTGTTTATTAACGCTTAAGATTCTTGCTGGGAATTCCTTATAGGTTCTTGGAGAAGCTTGGGAAGTCAGGAAACTAGAAGATGACCATTAGGTATGTGTCTTAGGAAAAATAATCTTTGAGTTGAACTCAAGTACAAAACTATTAGAAATATGAAATAATTTTTAAAATTTAATTAAATTTATAAAATATTGCTCCCTTCTGCTTGAATTTAGTATGCTGTTACAACTACACATACATGCCATGTATTCCTATTCAAATTAATCATGGATAATAATGGAGCTGGAAATTATAAATAAAATGATGTGAAAACATTTTCTACCTTACCAATCTGTCAAATTGTGAACTAGTTCCTTCTTATTCACAACACTGGGAAATGGTACCTTACATTACATGCTGAGTTTTCCCATATCAGTTACATTATCTTTTACATGTTTGGTTAGAGGCTTGCTTTAACTAAATAATTGTTCATAAAGACTCAAGTTGTTGCTGAAAACTTTCTGCCAAAACTCACTTCTGAAAATATATATTAAGGTATTTTGAAAGAAATCAGAATGTGGTCCAGTAAACTGAGTAGATAAGATATGTCATGAATGTGAGCAACACTATCCAATAGTTTCAGATGCCTTAAGTAAATAAACAGCAAATGACAACACAAGCCCCTCTAGCTCTTATGAACTCAACTTCTCTTGAATGAATGCACTTTGTCTGCTCTCATTTTCCATAGACAACAGACTCTGGATTCTGAAGCCTCCAAGCTTCTGAGTTTTGTCAACTTGATGACTTATTGCAAGTATACTCTTATTCTTTGTCATGGGTGTGTCTCTGTGGACATGTTGAACACAATGGACTGGCATTATAGACGTTCCTTTGTTTTATTTCTCATAGAAGCTTAATCTTGTTCTTCTGTCTCCTTTAAGAACCTTTGGCACTGAAACAGAGGTGACTGCTAGCTGCCTTCTCTCTTCCTTCCCCTAACAAAGCTTTACAGAAAGATTTCCACCTGATCTGGGTCCCGTGCTGGGATCTTGGGGTCAGGAGGAATCCATGGGACCAGCAGTATTGATGAAGAACATACCTTACTGTCTGTACCTGTTATAACTCCCTTGTTTATGGGCTTTCTCCCACGCTACAAAAATACAAGTCCCAGTTGTGTCAGTATTACCGTTGCTTCTTTGTATGCCACCTCTATAGATATACTTCGCGTCCAAATCGGGGAGGAGAGGGCAGGAGAGGAGAGGGGAGGAAAAGGGAAGGGGGAGGGGAGAGGAAAGAAGAGAATATTTCTCTTGTCCTGCTATATTGCAGGCAGAAGAAGAAGGACTTTTTGTCCTTCTTCATTATCATTATTTCCAGCCTCAGCATCCCAGTGAAATCACATCAGACTCAAAACTGATTTTAAATCCTTGGCTGGAGAACTCTCAGGCTGCATCCCCAAAACTCTGGCCAGTGTGACTGGACAGTAAGATAACTTCAAATGACAATAGTCTACTGCATATTTCAAAATGCAGAAGGAACGGAGTAGGGGTGCGTGAGTGGGGAGAGTTTCATCAGTAGGTGCTGAGTTACAGTTAGATTAGAACAGGAAGTTCGAGTGTGCTGTTGCACTGCAGGGTGATCCAGCTCACTAAAATGAACTGTAGGTTCCAAAAAGGTAGAAGTATAGTGAAGGTTTTTCACCAAAAAGAACTGACAGATGAGCTAGAAATTATGGCACAGACATGTAATCTTAGCTACTTAGTAGGCTGAGGGACAAAGATTACAAATCTGTGAACTATGTTACATAGTTCAAAGTCAGCCTAGGCAACTTAGTAAGAGACTGTCTCAAAATGAAAGAGAACAGGGCGGTGCAGATCAGCGGAGCATTGCTTGCCTAGCATGTGTGAGGCTCTATCTTCAATCTCTACCTCCACAAAATTAAAGAGTGGTAGTAATTATTTGAGTAAAAATGAATTTACCCTGATTTACACATCGCACAGTCTGTGCACACATTGAAACATCACATGGTACTCCATTAATATGAATATTTTTCTGACCTTTACTCTTCTTTGGTATGAAAGTACAAGTGTTTAAAAATTAAGTGCTTGAATATAAAATAATTACAGCTGCATAAGTAATAAACATAGAACCATGATTAGCAATCATTACAACACTTTCAAAGTTTTTGCAGATGGTAAGTATATTCCATTAAACAGTGTATTTTAGCATATATTGAAAATAAGGATAGATAATAGTCAGTGTATCTATATATATATATAGTATGAATCTTTATGTATCCAGGTTCTTATGTTCAGGAATCAAAGATTAAAACCAGAACAGGTGTAGAGGATTAAGACAGAGTTTAATAGAGGAGAGAAAGAATGGAACTCACGGACATGAATCCATGAAGGGCGAGAGAGCCCTGAAGGACTCATAGACTCCAGGCATAGAATCCATAGGGACTGAGAGAAAAGTCAGGTAGGAAGTCATGGGCTCATGGACAAGGGTGCCCCCACCCAGCAAACAATCAAATAAAAGGCTTAAAGTTGGTAAGTTAAAAAGGAAGATACCTTAGAAAACCACTCAATACCTGAGTCTGGCTTGTAAAAATGCTGTCTTGCTGCACATGGCTTTGTTGTGTGTAAGGCTAAAAAAAAAAAAAAAAAAAACCTCCTATTTCCTTCAGTCTCAGGTAGTAAATTTCTGTTCTCAATGTCCTGTGCTTGCCACAAACCAGGAGGTGGAAGTTGTACACGGCATTGCCTACTTGCTGATTCTTTCTTTCCTAAAAGCCGTATTCAGCTTTTTCTTTGACAAGTTTGGCTAACCACAGTGCGATGAAAGCATTAGAGCATTTCAGGATAAAAAACCTGGAAGAAGCCAGAGAATTTCTGTCTCTTCTTACCTTAGGGAGACATTTTTCTTGATGCCTTTTTTTTCTATGCAAATGGGTTCTAGTTATAGGGCAGTCTCTCTCTCTCTCTCTCTCTCTCTTCCCCATTTGAATTCTCATCAGGGATCCCAAAAATCTAGATTAAGATAAAGGCAACTCCAGTATCTTTCTATCTTTAATGCTCTGTGTATGACATTGTTGTGCAATCATTGTTTAACCACTCCCTGTTTAACGGGTTATCCTCAGTGCATTCAATTTCATGGAATCACATCATAATAATCCAAATATCACAGCACAAAGGGAAATAAATCCACTCATTTGCATATTCAGTGAGGGAAGGCATGTCATTTTTTTCAAGATACTCAATAATTATAAGACACTTTCCTTTCTTAATGAAATGCATGTCTTTTAAATTTTTTTCTCATAAATTTTCACATATTCTTGGGTGAATAGCTCTTATTATCCCTAAAATATATATTTCTTCTACTATGTTCTAAGTTTATGATTCATATTTTCATTCTTCACAGTTCTTAGAATATTTTAAGTGATTCTTAAAAGAAATCCTGTGAACTATAACAAAAGTAGGATTGAAAAACAGCACAAAGAATTTATAGATTTGACCATAGTTCCTGAAATAATGCTATTTATCTGTAACACACCATCAAGACATTAGCCATCTACAGATTTTTTTTATTGTAATGGTGAGTTTTCTCATATCTCCCTTCCATTTGTCCACTTTAGTAATTGTATTCCCACACTCATTCTGGATCACTTGTTGAAGCTAGTTTCTACATGAGGTAGCAAATTTAACACAGTCTAGCAAATGTGACAGAAGACTGTGATGTGAACATCACTGTTCCCTGGAGTGTGTCTTCACCCTCCCCTGGAACCCTAATATACTACACAAGCAAGTCTGATCTGTCCTGATAGATGCATAAGACAAAATAGAGCCAAGCCATTGTCACCTTTACTGCTATAAGCAAAGGTGTCACAAACCCCTGACCCTAAACAACCTGCCATCTGCAACGCGATGTGTGAACATACTCAGCAAAGACAAACCAATTGATCCCAACTGCAACTCTTCTGACCAAAATAGTGATGTTACAAAATTTTAAAATAAATGGCTCATATTTAAACTACTATATTTGGACAAAGGTTTTTATATGCCGCAAAAGTGTATTATATACTAAAGTATGGCCTACAGTACTGATTTTTTAATCAAATCAATTTTGTGCTTAAATATTTACCTTTGTTTTAATTATCTTCTGAAAACTTCTATTTAGTTATGCTAATAGCTGTTTTCCCTCATATTTCTAAATAATAGAACAAAAGTTAGATACATTTGTCAAACAATAAATAGTACTGAGGAATGCAGCCATGATATGATGACACTGAACAAGATGCTCTTGCTGTGAATGGAGTGCAGCAGATATTGGACCATAAGAAGTTGAGAAACATTCTCATATGACTAAGTATGCCATTTCTGAAAAATCATATGATTTCTTTTTTTGCCCTTTCATTTCCAGAAAGACAAACTAGGGAAAATGAAATAATATTGAAAGGATTTTACATTCATTGGCTTCCATGCTAAGCAAACTAAATACATATCAGTTATTTAAATGATAAGAAAAGAACAGACAGAATCCATGGATGTTTGAAACCAGACAAGGGAAGCCTTATCCTATCTATCATTAAAGCAGAACTAGTACCCTCAGTGGTGCTTTGTGGACAGAATATGGACAGAAAAAGATAATACATAAAAACCTTTTATCAGGATCAGACCTATACAACAGTAAGTAGTAGATGAAATTGGCTCACATGTAAACAAGAGAAGAATTCTTACACAAATGAAAATGCATCCACATACAAGTATGTACATATACATCTTCTCTCTCTCTCTCTCTCTCTCACACACACACACACACACACACATACACAAAGTGATGCATGGAACATGGTAAGTACCCCTCAAGCCACTGGTACTGCTATTACTTTCCTGTCTCCTTCCTCCTCTAACATTACTATTATTTAGGTGAATAGGGAATGAGATCAGGATCTTACTTAATTATTCAAGTGTATAAAAAAGTAATTATTTATCAGCTCATTAGAAACATAAAATATTATTTCAAGCTTGCAAAACTTTCAGATATGTGAGATGTCAAAGGAGATTGGGCATGTTTCACACATAATATGCTTCCATAATAACTTATCTGATGCTTAATGAAATGTCCTGTAGCCATACCTGTATATGAGTTTTGCAAAGTTTTGATACTAAATGCTATTTTTAATCTTAAGGATGCTCAGAACTATATCAGTTTATGAGCCATTCAAAAGGTTGTGTTTTCCTAGGTTAGTCACATTGACATAAAAATATGCTTTTTGTTTTAGAGATCAGAGACACATTTCTTTTATATTTTCTCCTGATGCAACAGAATTGGATAAAAATAACTATGGTTAATCATTAAAATTAAAAATAACCTTTCATTGTTTAAAAATGCTAATCTTAGAAAATGTATGTTTTAGTAATTACAGTAGTATCAAAAACACCTCATATACTTCACCCAATATTTATATACATTATTATCTGTGGTTTTAAAAGTTTAGCCAGGCTAGTAAATTAATTTTAAAAATGTCTCCCTCCCACTCACATTCCCAATCATAAGTTTGATGTAGTGAGATTTCTGTTATCCTACAGTGTCCAGCAGCTAATATTTTAGGCTGTTAATATAGCTTCAAACAAACTTGTATCACTGTTAAACCTAGAGATGATAAGGTCTCACATTGGATGTTTTATTTGTTGCACTTGAATAATTTCTATTCATCATTTTATTCCTTACAACATCACAGAAATTCTCTCCATGGTGTATTAGACTCTGTCAAGAATGTGGGAGGTGAGATGACATAAAACACCTGCAGTGTGGACCACCACCCACCAGGCAGATAAATGTCTACAGACATCATTAGTCATGAAACAATCTCCCATGATATAGTATTTCTGTGGGACTTAAGGAAACACACACACACACCCTTGACCTTGCAAAGCATTGAGAGAATAAGGAGAGAATAAGGAGAGAATATGAGATTGAAAAAATGTTGAGAATGAATAGGGAAGAATTTGATGAAAAGCAGACCTAAAGTAATATGCCTTTTGCTCTTGAAAAACAGGATTTAATCTTTGCTTTTTTGCTTCACTTAAATCATAATCTTAGGATGATTTTCTCAGACAAAATTTTACATTTATGTAGTAAGGTAAAGGATGTACTAAGGATATTTTGGTTTTGTCTTGCATGTCATATCTTTAGTTTTTCAAATTCCTACATACAAATGCATGTTGAGGGCAAAAGATAATGAAGACTGAGTCCCATCATGTTATGATGGCAAACACCAAGCACTTAAGCCTTGCTGTCATTTTTCATCTTTGGATGGGACTGAATGTGGCTTCACTTTCTAAACACAATGAATAACCACCAGGCTTTACGAGGACTGGATTATGTCAAATTCTTATCAATGGTCACCAAAAATGAAGAATGTAATCATTATAACCCACAATTAAAATAGAGCAGGTGTTGCAAGTATTCTGTGTGGGGAGGTTTAAGCAATGCTTTTTTATTTATGTCTCAATGACAAACCAAATTAAATGCCAAATCATTGGGCATGTTACAGAGCATGGATGGGGATTACTATCAGGAGCATACTTAACCAATTTCAGCTACAAGTGAAAAGCCTCATCCTATCAATGAGTGTTTCCCTATAGCTTAATGGTTAGCATATCTAGACTATATAGCCTAGCCCTTTTCAAACCTCAGATATCACATGAATGACAGAATTATATACAAGGAGATGAATGAGGGAGAATGGGAATACCAAGTGAGGGTCCAATGACTCTCCCTTTATCCTCCACCTCTCAGGGAAGATCAGCAATAAACATTAATCATTTTAATTATTAAGATCTCTTGAAATGTGAAACGTAGTTCATAGGCTGAACATGGCAGGTGCATTGCTTAGAGAACTTTGTTCTGTATCAATGGTCTTTGAATTGCTGATTTTTCTGAGAATATCTTAGCAAAATTTGTAGTACCTTCCTAAAAATAAAAAGGTAAACTTAGGGGGCTGGAGAGGTGGCTCAGGGGTTAAGCCTCTGCCTTGCAGGCAGAAGGTCCTGAGTTCGGATCCCAGATCCCACGTATAGACGCCAGGAGGAAGCGGGGGCGGCCTGCGCTTCTGGTCCTGGTAGGGCGGAGCCTGTGAATCCCGGGGCAGAAGGAGGTGGAGGCGTCCATGGCGGTTCCCGATTCGTCCGTGGTTCTACACACACACATACACACATGCGCGCACATACATACACACACACACACAATTGAATAAATAATAAAAAAAAAAAATTAAAAAAAAAATAAATAAAAAAAAAAGGTAAACTTAGTATGTAACTTTTCTATTTAGCAGGCATCCTTATTAATGCAGCAATAGATAAGAGGAGGCAATTTGAACAACATTGCTTAGGTGAGTACATCATGGGGAGAAAAGATAGACTTTCTCCCAGGACATTCCTCATATGTTCCCATTGTTCTAATCAGTGCTAATGAAGGGTGGCAGTATCCAACTTAGTCTTCAGGTGGAAGAAGATCTACTGTCTGTTTTTAAAAAAGGTTTATTTGAACCACAAATGTTCCTATGTCTGCACGTAGGTTTTAAGGGTGCTTTGGAGCAATGACAGCAAGACTAAGTTGATGTCATAAAAGATCAGTGGTCCAGAAACCCCAAAATGCTAACATTCATTAAAATGTTGTGATTATGTTTGGATAGCTCACCATAAGTAAATTTAAAATTCCATGTTTGAATGATACTTAATGCACCCAATTTTCCAAGCAATGCAGCAGCCTAGCTTGCTTCATATGTGCATGGAGACCTTCCATCTTCTGATGTTGCCCGCCCTATCTAACACAGATCCTGTGGAATGTGTTGATGTGAGGCATCACTTTACAGTACATGGTACTGCACTGAAAATGAAAAACCAAAGACTGGTGTGAACATAGGAGATATTGTGTGTGTTTTGGAAAAGATGCCATAAGAAAACACAAAAGATAGCATCATAAAGCATTGTTGGGGGCTGGAGAGATGGCTCTGGGGTTAAGACTCCGTCTCTGCAAGCAGAAGGTCCCAAATTCTGATCCCAGGTCCCACGCAAAAACACCAGGCAGAAACGGTGGCAGCCTGCACTTCCAGCTCTGGAGGCAGAGCCTTGGAAATCCCAGAGAGAAGCAAGAAAGAGGTAGAAGCAATCCAGGATGAGTTCTGAGGTCACCCTTGGCCTTCCACAGGGAAGTGCCCTGAGACAGACAGACAGACAGACAGACAGACAGACACACACACACACACACACACACACACACACACACACACACACACACACTAAATAAATAAATAAAATATTTTAAGCATTATCAGATTTAGAATTTGTCATATTTGCCATCTAATTATTATAGGAAAATAAAATGTTGCCAATCTTTGATTGCATACTTACCTATTGATCTGAATTTAAAGGTATATCAGAAATTTTAAACCTTTTTCTCTATTTCAATGGCAATAAATTAATCTCTGAATTTAAAATCTTGTAATTGATTAAAATAAAAACTTAGTGTTTTACAGTTTGAGTTTATTTACATTGCTGGATCCTAGGTCTGAATTAGAAGGGGTTTGTCAGTACACCAGACCTGGTGATGTAAGCTAACTTCTCTATCTTAAGCTTTATGAACTTTTAAGAATTAAGCAGGTAATAGTTACCTGAAGGACTACATTGTTTAAGTGTATCATCTTCATCTTTTCTGTGATTTTCATTTACATCTTTGGAGAGTGTGTGTGTGTGTGTGTGTGCACATGTGTGCACATTTTATGAAATAGCTCGGTGGGAAAAAGATCTTGCTCTATGAGCCTGAAGGACTGAATTTGAATCCCCAGAATCAAGATAAAATCTGGATGTGTAAGGTGAACATCTGAAATGCCACCTCTTCTACCAGGGAAATGAAGGAAGATACAGGAAAACTTCTAGAAGCTCATGGAACATCTAACCTTAGTATATGCAGAGGAAAAATAGCAGAGACTCTGTCTCAAAATAGGGAAGAAGATTAGTGCTGGCACCTGAGGCTGTTCCTGATCTTCATATGCACACTGTAGCATGTACATATCTGTTTTTACACATGAGAATAAGTTTCTTTTCTCTCTATCTCAATCTCTTTCTTTCTCTCTGTGTATAACTGATTTTTCAAAAAACACTTTTCATTTCTTTCCAACTGTATTGATTTTGTTAACGGTGTATCATTTTTCCCTCGATTCTCCATTGAATATTTTGCAAAATGCAGCCTAAAACAGCTATCTTGGATTGCTTTCAAGAAGTTTCACAAAAAAAGATACTTCTCAATCTATATTTTGAGATCTGTTGTGACTAAAAGAATAAATATGTATAGGGAAGATATTTGTCAGCTTTAGGCTACCGTGACAGCTGACACAGACACAAATATGGGCAGTTACATTCCAGGTATGGGGAGTTTCATATCACTGATTCTACAGAGACATTGGTCCAGATTCAACTTCAGGTTGAACTGGTGAGATGTGTGATCTTGAACTGCTGCTTCTCTACGGTCAGTCCTGGGCTCAGCATTACAAAATCTTTGCTTCTGTCAAGTGCACAAACACCACCTGCCATCCATGAGATGGCCTACAGATGTTTTCTTCTATATTCTAGGACTTTCCTATCACACCAGACACAAACATCAACCATTCTTGTAACACTTATCTCACAGGCTTAATATGATACTCAGACATTGTAATATGTTGTTGACAGATGCTGAAATGAAGGAAAATAGCTAAGGTACAGCCCAACTCCTGTTATGTATGTGTTTAGACATAATCATAGTTGACTAGCATTTGAGACTCACTCTTTCTCTGTTATCAACACCTTTGATCAGTTTGTTTTGATCTGCTTGCCTGCTTGCATAGGACTGGAGCTGCATAACACTCACTTTGAATCCATTACAAATGCAAGCACTCGAATCCATGGTAAGGCTATGATTGTATTCCAGATTTGAAACTAAAAGATAACCCTGACATTTTATGAAGTCAATTTCATTCATTAGGCAAATTGCCACATTTGAGAATAAGCAAATTAAGCATTTCCATCTGTCTTTTGGCTTCTCTGAGTAGTGTAATCACCATGGATTGTGTGAGGGATCCAATTCAAAGCGGAGTAATTGTATATCGGTGGGCAATACAAGGCTTCATTCTCCTGGGGCTCTTTCCCAGCCTGCCTTCAGCTTCCCACTCTCCTTGGACATACCATGACTTCTCATATACAATAAGAATCATTTGGAAGCATTGTTCTTTCAAGCCTCTTAGGCCATATCCAATTTGGAGGCTCTCACTGTCCCCATCTTAAGCTGAAGTAATAATAATACACAGCAAAAGTAATGAATAGTTGCCTATTGTTTGTGAGAACTGTGTGGCAAAGAAACACTCTGCATGTGGACCCCTTCCAGGAAACTCAAATTTGTATTATTAATCCTTGTTGTAAATTGCCACCATCTATGGAAATTGCTACAGTGCAAAATGCAGAAATATATTTCTTTTGTTAAAAACCTAATTGATTCATTTAAAGCTTTCTTTTGTTAATCCACCAAATCACAGCTACTAAACATCACATGTTATAGCCATAGATACAGTCATTATTAGCATGACAATCATTATGGGTATTTTCTCTGCCCACTTTCACATATACTTTTTCCTTTAATACTATATGGCCTATACTCCAGGAAAATTCATTGCAAGAAAATTTAAAGTTTACCTTTAAAGGGAAAGCATTTCAAGAGAACAGATATGGAATTTGGTCTACATTATAGAAGAATGTCTGTGTTGATTTGCATACATGCTTATATAGTTCATGTTTGTCATAGTTAGATATAGGTGTCTACTTGCTGTTGAGTGTCTGCACATTCATTTGTAGATAAATAGTTCAGTTAAGCCCAGAGTAAACCTGTAGGAGATTGTGATAGGGAAAGCCCAACCCCTAGTCGGTGAGACAAGTCCTGGGTGAATGAGATGGAGGGAACTGATTGAGAAAATTGGCATCCTTTTGCATACTTTACAGACATGATGACAAGTAAGGCTCTTTTCTCTCTCAGTTTAGGGTGGCCAATTCCCTCGGTCCTTAGTGTTGGTGTGGGTTCTCCTGACAAGCTGGACAAGGAACTGTAATCAGACATAGTAAGAGAAAATTTAAACCCCCATTCCCTTATAAGCTGTTTGGTCATGAATTTATTGGCAGCAATGCAGAGTAGTTGTGGCAATGCTATAATGTAAATTTTATAGTAATTGAAAAAGTATACATTATACATACTACTGTCCCATTATCCTTCTTTCTGAAAATAATACATATTACCAATGGCAGAAAACTTTTTTAGTTAGTTCCATCTGATGCAGCAATAAGAAACAGCAAGAATCATCTATGCCTTCTTATATATTTATTCTGTACTAGTGGTTATAGGTCTATCTAAATAATGGAAGCTGACAACTTACATGCTAAGCATTGTGTTTATGTACTTTCTGCTCCTTCAGACATCCATACACAGCAAGCAGCTGCATTTGTAAAAAAAAAAAAAAAAAAAAAGCTAAATGAGTGGAGAGGGAGATTTTGACATTTCTTCTAGGTTGAATCAAGAGTTCAACGTAGAACATAGGTTGAACATAGAGTTGATTCCAGAACCTCATGCCTAAGTCACTACATCATAGCACAATAAACTTAGTCTTGTCAAATCCAATTTACTACCATTTTTTAAGAAATTTTTTCAAACTTTTGCTTTAAATATGATCACAGAAGTTTAATCAAGATTTTTATTGTTGTTTACAATGTATATGTACTTGATTCATATAGGATTTATAGCCTTACTGTATTAAAAGGAGAAAAGCAAGTTACTGATCTATAATTTACATTTTCTATCTGTGGACATTTAGCCAGTTGTTGGATCTTGCAAGCTATTGAAACTCTCTGCTGGCATGAAAAACTGGCAAGCTTTCTATGAACAGTTCTTTTGCTGTGTGTCCTTGTATCTTTTCATTTCACCTCTCAGATATGTTTGCTACACCTCAATAATGGCGGTAGAGTTGAAACTGACAATATACATTCCAAAGTTGGCCCTTAAGATTTTTATGAAATTCTCAGCATTCCTGGAACTCTCAGTCACCTAAAAATTTATAAAACAAGGAATTGTCCCTTGATCAGTGTTCACAATACTTTTACTTCTTCTGGCATTACTCATTGACAATTCTCCAATGCCAAATAACACTCACTGAAACATTAATACTCATTTCTGTATTGCAATATGAAATTTTTAAGCATTCGTACCTTTCATAACAATGCATCAGTTGTGACTTTTATCCAAGTTTTACTATGAATTTTTAATCATTCATGTCTTATTACAATGTACCAGCTATGATTTTATCAAACTTTTTCTATGACTCTCTGTGGTTTGCGCTACAGAGAATCATCAGGGCTGAGCACAGCTGCCGTGGGTATTCATTGGTCCATGGCTTACCAGAGGGCAATGTCATCTCCTACAGTATCCTTTTGGTAACACTACCATACTCAGATGCCACACCTGAGCCAACAATATTCACACGGAGTAGATATCTGAACTTTCCCAAAGCAAAATGTATTGACATTTCATCATTTATCTTACAAAAATCGGGAAGGTTAGAGCCTACAGAATTCATGCTTTATGTAAAATATGCAAAACCAGAAGGATGCCACTTTCTGCTGCTGAAGAGCAAAATGTCTCATTAAACATATTTATGTTCCCTTACTCTATCTCTCTTCATGTTCTTTTTCTTTTTTCTAGAAATTGTATCTTGATTTTCAAGACCAATTTCTGACTCTTGCATAAAATATACTTTAAGTCTCTTAAAGTCCTCACAAACTTCTGTATCAAGTTTTAAAGCAACTTTTTACTTGCAAATTAGAATGCAAAATACTTGGACTTAGATGGAGGTAAAAGGAAAATTCCTATTACAGCATCTGCAAATTACAAGTGAAAGTCACTTATAACTTATCCTGCAGTGCTTTTGAGAAACTTCGCTTGTTTTCTTCAAAGAAGAAAAATGCTTCATGAAAGGCCTAATAACACATTTAAATTACTGAGGATAATTTGAAAATTTAAGTTTTATGGAATTTAGATGATTACTAGGATCCCAGCAAGTAGCATAATGGACATAATTTTTATAACAATTGAGAATTACTCTGCACATGATACACTTGCATTGATTTGAACCTCACATTTAAAAACTATATTTAACCCAAGTCACCAATCAAAAAGATTTTTTGAGCAAAATATAATTAGCTTGAGAAAAACTTTAGGTTGCCCATATTGTTCTATAAATGTGAATTAAATGTAATGTTATACTTATCTGAGACATTGAGTCATATAATTTTGGATAGTTTCATAATTTTATACAAATCATTCTTAAATTCAATGTATTGACACATAAATGCATATTAATCTGATTACGTATTCATGAATGTATATATCCATCATTTTCTTTCAATATCTAAGAAGAATTATTTCTATATCACAATCCACAGATGACTAAATTTGGTCTATTATTTATATCAAACCTGTTTACTCTCTCCATGTATCTTGAATCATCTCTGACATATTAATAATTTATAAAAATGTTATTGCTAAACAGCTACCTTTTTATTCTAGACAATATGATCACTATCAAACCAGTAAATATTCACTGCTATTTTGCTATTTTTAATCAGTACTTGATTGAATCCAGGAATTTGAAATCTGTAAAAAAGGAAAGATCAGTGTATATTAATATCCATCTGTATATATTTCTTGGGCAGACCAGGTTGACCTTGAACTCATTATCCTGTTTGTGCCACTTCAATGGTGTGACCACAGGGAAGCAGAACCAGCCATGGCATAATAATAAAAAAAATAATGATAAATAATAATGTAAATTCTTAAATTGCATTATCTGAAGCTTGCAATTATATTTACTTTGAAAAATAAATAGATCTTATGCTAAACCAAGCAAGTCAGACATAATGAATGTATCACATGTTTTCATTTACCTGTGGAATTTATATAAGTGTGCTTTTGGGAGAAGAAAACTACCATGACATTAATAACCCTATAATGTAACCTACCAGGAGACCTTGTAAATGTTGCTTTCTTTACACCTTAAAAAGTGACACATACTTCTGGTCATGGCCCCTCTTTAATTCAAGGCTTCGTCATCCCTTGCTTAAGTAACACGTCAAGTACCTGAATGGTTCTCTCATGTTAGGCAATGAACCATCCTCTCAGTCTCCTTACTCCTCATTTTGCTCTCTTTTAAATGTTCACCTGTTTTGTGAACTGTGTTCTTAGACAATTTCCATTGAGTAAACACCATAAACCACAAAATTAGATGGCATAGGTCAGTCAAGAGATATAGTTAAACTAGATGAATATGATTTTGATCATTTTAGGATGACATGCCATTCTATGGCATAAAGATAATTTTCATGTAAGTAAGACTTCCATGCAAAAATTATGATCAAATTATTGCATAGTAAATATATAATAATAATTGTTTATCATTCATCATGATCAAGTTTCATGTTCTACGTATCATACATTTTTGTGACTAACAGATCAGTAAGCTTTTTTGTACCAGCATCATTAAAAATATGTAAGAAATACATTGTATTGCAACACTTTAATATTTATCACACCAATAACCAATAAAAAGTAGTTAAAGTCCTATTAATTATTAATCCGTGGTCTATTTCAGATCAAAACTTACCAATTAAAAATCAAATGACTTACAATGTGTTTGCCACTTTATGATATCTAAATTTTCCGGCAGATAACTATATTCTCTGAAGAAGTATAGCATTTCATGCTTAGGAATCTGGTTTGATTTTTTTATTAAGTTGCTCTTCACTTAATGATACATATGTTATCCTAACGTATGAAGGAGCTGTGCCTGGATGCACAAACACTACTCTCTTACCTGACAATGTCCACACTGACTTGCTCTGTGACATTTGAAAGCTAACATCAAATATTACCACTTCCCTTCCTAGTCTCCAAATAGTATTTTGTTTCTTCTTTATCTGCCCATAGTATTTAATGTTCTCTTTCTCTGTGTTTTTTTTTTAATGTTGCATTATTGTTGTACGTGTATTCCTATTTTCCAACATGGTAAAGTAATTTTTTAATTCTTTTGTCTATCCCATAGTAGTTACTAAAAATTATTTGTTTGGGATCAAAATTCTCATATCTCTCGACAGTCTTCATTTTCCGTGATATGTATCTTGCTGTTTACTTTGATGTCATATTAACAATCTCGTATTCTTATTTTCAAGTCTATTGAACTACCAGAAAAGAACAAATTACAGCAACATAAAAACAAATGTATTTACTTCTAATTATTCCTTTAACCAAAATGTATACAATGATTTCAAACACTCATTTTTTAAATTTTTTTTATTTTTTTTATTTATTGAAGTGTGTGTGTGTGTGTGTGTGTGTGTGTGTGTGTGTGTGTGTGTGTGTGTGGTGTGTGTGTGTGTGTTTGTGTGTGTGTATGTGTATTCGGGAACCACCATGGACGCCTCCCCTCCTCCTCGTTTACTCTGCCCCGGGATTCACAGGCTCCGCCCTACCAGGACCAGAAATGCAGGCCGCCCTGGCTTCTGCCCGGTGTCTATAAATGGGGTCTAGGATCTGAACTCAGGACCTTCCGCTTGTAAAGCAGAGGTTTAACCCCTGAGCTACCTCTCCAGCCCCATTTTTTAAAATTTTTAAGCATATTATTTTCTTATGTTTTCTTAAACTATAAATATGTTTATAAAAGCTTAACATTTAGCATGTCTGGCGTATAGGATTGAATGATAGAAGTAATTTCAAATCTACAACTTTAAGTACAGAAGCAACATTTAAAAGAATTCTGTGATCCCGAGGCCTCTATGTGCTGATCTTTCTTCAGTGGTGGTGCTTTGGTTTAGGAAAATAAATGCATATGAACCCAAAATCTGTAGAAACCTTGTAGGTTTTCAAAAACATAACCTGGATTCTGCAAGCCATTCTTATGAAAGCCTTATTACCTTTGAGTTACTTTCCCAAGAATTGACTACTTTAAGTTGTCAAAAATACTTTTGAAATGTGACCTAAATTAGTGTCTGGAATAGCTATGATTGAGTTACACAGATATTATCAAACAAAATTCACAAATCCAATGTTTAACATAATCAACATTCAGAGATCAATGCCTTACGGTATTGGAACAATGCCCTCTGTGATTATATTTCCTTTCCTTTCCTTTCCTTTCCTTTCCTTTCCTTTCCTTTCCTTTCCTTTCCTTTCCTTTCCTTTCCTTTCCTTTCCTTTCCTTTCCTTTCCTTTCCTTTTTTTCCTTTTTCTTTCCTTTCCTTTTTCTTTTTCTTTCCTATTTTTTATTGTTGTTCCTTTCCTCTTTGTGTCTTTGTGACACAGTGACAGGAAAGAATCTTCTACAGTGTTCTTCAGCCCAGGAGCTAAAGTTCCCATTTACATTCATAATAGAAACAGTTCTTCATCTCTGTTGGCTCTTCAGAGAATGTTTACTTCATGCTGGTGACATAACCATTATCTTTTCACTGTAATCTTCTCTGTCAATGTAACATGTGAAGTGCAGGATGGAGGATTAGCAGTGCCCTGACTTAATCAGTTTATCAAAATCTCCAGAGAAAGCCACCCTCCCTTTCATCCACCACAGATGTTTTGTCTTCACTTGATTAGGCAATTGATTTGGTCCCCAGTGCCCCAAGAAAGGAAAGACGTTCTTAGCATGTATTTAGATAGTAAAGTATGGCTAGGGAATGGGATAAGTCCTGTCTACTACTGCCAGTTACAGAATGAGGCTACTGTGGGTTGATTTTACCAGCTGGAAAAAGGGAAAGAGCAAGACATTTGCAGACATTTCATTCTTTTCATCCCACAACCTGCTAACATGTGGTCGAGTGCACTGTGATTCACAACACAGCAGGACCTTCCCTGCTGTAATTCATGTTTTATATATAGCAGCTGTACATTGGGAAGATTACTAGGAAACCATTTGGAGAGAAGTCAAGTTCAAGTTGTTTGCACAGGTGAATGAGCCATGCAGCTGGGGTTCAAGACTTTTTCCCCCTTCAGCCCATTACCAAATGAACCTATTAAAGGTTCATTTCAAGGAGTAAAGGTGGAACAGCGTGTGTATCTAAGTGATGTCTGGAGCGATTTAGATTCAGAGCTGTTACTGAAAGCACAAGCTTCTCTCAGGAGTTTCATATTTCTGATGGAATCTCTGATTAACTCTTCTGCTTGTGCTCGGACTGTTATTAAGATGATATTTTGAAAGTTTACTTGTGGTATTCATCTGTTTATTTCAATAAAGTTTCATCAAAGATATTTCTTTAGCCTTATACCTGAGGAGATAAGTTTTTGTACATTGCAAAAAATTTTTTGGAAAATATTGGTCCAAGATAAATTATTGCAAGCAAAGTTGCTATTTTGGCTAGTGGTAATTTGGATGTACTCAGCTAGCTCTATCTGCTATATAAAATTAATTTTCAAATATTTCTTTTTTCTGTATTTTTTAGAATGCATTTGGTTTTAGTTATACTCTTATTAACATATGTAATCACAAGACAAAGAATGCATTTTCTTCATTCTTTGATGCTTTCATATACAAATGTAATGAATTACATATGTTCATTCTTTTCTCCCAAACCCATCTCATATCACATGTTGTCCTTTCCAGACTTAAGGAACAAAGTTCATAAGAAAACAAAAAGCTTGTGTGTCAAAATACCAGATATGTTTTGCAATTTGTCACACCTAAAGTATTTTCGCAAAATTCTGTCAAGCATTTTGAAAAATGTAAGACATTTAATTTTTTTCTTTTGTTTTTGTGAATCAAAGGAAGCTTTATTTATCACTGGATTTTTGCTTTGAATATTCATAGTAAGATTGGATGAAAGCAGTCTTCTCATTGACAACAGTGAAATATGAGTCTGCTTTCTTCATTAACATGTAGGATTCTGCAATAAATTAAATAGAGTCACAGCATCAGTTGTGAACTCAAGATGGTCAGCTAGATGACAGCCTATGCTTCTCACGGAAAAAGAAACTACAGAGTAACGAGAAAGAGAATAGGATACTATCAATGCACAACAACACTGTAACATAAAACAAGAGAACAACTGTTTGGTAGAGTTCTTCATTGTTAGTTTCTTTGTCTTTATAAAACTTCGAAGTTTCTAATTGCATCTATTGGGAACTTTAATATTTCCAAACTGCTGTTTTGCATTGTAAAACATTCACCATGTATGTGAATGCTTAGTGCTCTGAAAATGTGAATGAATCAAGTATTTCTTGTTTGTGAATAAGGATGGGTGCACAGATCACTATGGAGATGAATAATCCTTTTAATCCTTCTTAGAATACATTCTCCAAGCCAAGATGTAATCACTGTGTAATGAGAGTCTACACACTGATGATAAAAGTGCATGGCGTAGTATCAATAATTTTAGGAAGAACCCTTTAAACTCTCCTTCACAGATAATTAGGCTCATGAGATTAAGAATGTACTCTGAAGATTAGCTAAAAGTCCCTCCTGCAAAATATTGCAGCATATGAAGGGCCCTTTTAGGCCATATGGTGGTTGAGAACATCAGGATCTCCAGGGAATCTTGTCTAACTTTGCTACAATCTGTCGCTAGGCCCCACAGGTGAAAGCTGATTCCAGAGGAGTTTAATCCTGAAAGCCCACCCAAGACCCTATCAAAATTACAAAGATGCAAAAGCAGCCCTACAGGATTTCTGATGCACATTTTTCTTCCTATTTGTGCTTATTGCAACATAAACCCAGTGCTCTATCGCTCTTGACTTAAAAACATCAGTGACATTAGTTCTGAGAGAGCCTTTTGTAACCACAAGGAGATTCAGATAAGTCTCATGACAGGGTGGAGAGGGATATTGAAGCTTACAGCATCATGTATTTGCCTCAATTTCTGCATCCTCTGAAATATTTTAAATATTCAAGAAACTGAGAAAAATAAATAAGAAATTATTCAGTAGTGAGCTCTCATTGTTATCATGGTTTATGATTTGATTTTCATCTACAGAATGTCAACATTTTGCAATTTCAAGTGCTCAGACATAGGATCATAAAAAATGTGTTTCTCAACCACAAAAAAACCTCTACCAAAGTAGTAGTGCAATAATGCCAAGAAAGGGCATTGCCAACTTTTATTTTGACAAGTATTATTATACTTAAAAGCATTTTGCTATAATTTTGTTAAGAAACATTTTTATAATTTTGAACATTGAATCTGCGACAGACATGGTTTTAGGATTAAGAATAGCCTTTCAAATTGTGCAAATGGTAACATTAAAGATAATTTTTTTGAAGTGAATCCAAGCCACTTCTACTTGCACCAGAAATTTAGTTTGTGTAAGCCTTATCTTGGAACTTCCCAACTTCCAGACTTTTGTGCAGTATATTTGTGTTATTTCCAAATAATACAATTTAAAATATTTTCTTCTAGCATCAAAAATAGACTCAGACACTCAATGAAGAAAACTTTGGCCCGTTCATCAGTAGGTTTTCAAAAATATATTCTCTCTCATTTTCATAAACTTCAGACACAGGAGCAAATATTCCCTCTTATTTTTGTCCCTATATTTTTCTTATCGCCATGTGTGGGTTTGGCAATGGAGGTGTAGGCGGTGCCTATCCAAACATTACATACTAGAAAAATTTGCATTTTGTCAGTTAAATTGGTCTGGAGCTGTTAGGATTTTATTCTTTTGGGCTCCTCTAGAATTTGAATTCCTCTACAGAGTAAAGGGGTGTTCTGGGGTGACCAGGCTTCACTGGAGCAGAGGAAAAAATGTAGGATGACAGTGCTAACTACACAATACATGTAAATTATTTCAATATTCTAGAATATCATATGGTGTAATTTTTATTTTATACTTTCCTCTTTTATTTATTGATGAGTTTTCTCATGGATGAACTCTCAGCTCTGTTATCCCCTATTTTCTTCTTTCTTTGGTCTCTTCCTTCTGCTAGTCTTTCTCCTATATTTAGGTCCTTCTGTCTAATTTTGTGTACACTGGGTTCAACCAAGGCCTCCTTTGTCCATCTGGAGTTGGGAATATTTCCTTGGATCCTGGGGGGTTCCTCGCATGTTCACTACTACATATATTTGTCTACCCTTCTCAACCCGTGGAGACCCTAATTTTTCTTACCACTTGCCAGTTGATTATTGGTCGTGTAGGTCACTTGTTGGTGTGTCAAATCCCACCCCTGCTGTGGGCGTGTGATTGCCATTGTTCTAAACTTTGTGTTAGATAAAATTTCCACAATTCTTTTCCCTATCTTCTAACTCTTCTATTCTTTCTGTCCCCTACTTCTGCAGAGGTTCATAAGCCTTTAGGGTTAGAGTATATGTCACATTGAAAGCTAAAATTCTTAGCCTTCCTTAATTATCAACTTATTTCGTCACCACTGGTCTCTTCATCCTACTCCAGTTGTGTTGATGTATGTGTCCTGTGTTTATGGCTGAGGTTGTTTGATGTTCTTTCTGCTCCCTCTTGCATGTGAGCTGGATACTCTGCCCGAGGCTGAGTGCTCCTCAGTGATCTATTGTCTGCCAACAGTTATTTCTTGCTTAGAGAATCTAATGGGCCTGAGATTACAAACTACACAGTCTGCAGTATAAGAGAAAACATGTGTAGTTTGTCTTTCTGGGTCTAGGATACCTTATTCAATATGGCTTTCTTCAAGCACTACCCATTTACTTATGAATCTTGTGATTTCCTCTTTCTTAATTCCATTGTGTACATGTGACACATGTCTATTATCCATTCATCAGCTGATGGACATTTAGGTTGGTTCATATGGTGTGTATTTTATGTGGGGCCCCTTAGAAACAGTGTTTTGGGGGAAATGAATGCAACAGTATTGAACAAAGCAAGCATTGAATTGAATTCTATGTAAGCAACTCCCTAGCATAGGCATCAGTAGAGCCGATGGGAATCTTTGCAGTGAGGCAATCTTAGAATTTTCTAAAGCTAAGATGAAGATTTTTACCACATTGCCCAGTTATTGTGTACAAGTGGCTCTATTTTCTGACAGAAAGTTTCAGAATTAGAAACAGCAAAGACCCAAGAACTCATAGCATTACAATCAGATAGGACAATAAAGATCCAGTGCTAAAGAGGGATATAGTTCACAAACATTATTTATTTGCATATCTGACTGTAATAGTGGGCATCAGCTACCAGCTTGATTCTTAAGTGTGGACTTCTGGGAAGACCAATAAATAATTATTTAGTTAAGGAAGACTTTAGCCAAGCCTGCAGGAGACAATCTTGATCCCATGATTGATGTGGCAAACCCAGTATCTAGTGCACAGACCCTTTCTTGGGAAGAGGCTAAAGATGGAGAGACTCGGTTCCAGATGTGGTAAAGCTGACCGCAAACTGATAAGCATGGATTCTTGCTGTGGATATGGTACAATTCCTGCTGGCAAGACTTGAACTGCTATGATGCATTTTAACTTTGAATCACAGCATGAATAATCCCCTTGTTTTTCTAGATAGGTTGGGTCACACGTGTATTATAGCAGTGAAGTCATGAAGCTAACTTACACATAGCCATTGGATTCTTCTGTTTTGTTTGTCTTCTTGGACTTACCCTACTCTAACATACCATTTATTTTATCGCATGCTTTGCTTACTATTTGTCTTCTTTCTTGCACAAAATTGCTATAAAGAAGAACTTTGTATGTTTTCCTCCAAGAGGGAAAAACAGGTAACAATCAGGTTGAAGTGTACTGTGTTATTCTATTAATGCATTTATTATATATGAATGTGTTTACTCTACACTGTAATTTGCCATAAATATTTATATACACATTTAGGAGGAAGAGTTTCTCTTACTATGCAATCCTGCTTGGCTTCAATGATGCCATCTTTCTGCCTCAGACTCTCCAGTACCAAAACACAGGAATATGGCAACACAAGTAGTTCTCATTATATATTTCAATGTGTACCTTTTTTTAACTATGTAGACAAATTCTATGGGATTGGCAATATGCTACTACTATAAAAAAGGTGTTTTAATTTAAAAGTGTGCACATTTATATTTTCTTATAAATATAAAGGACCTCTTGAAAAATATGTAAGAACTGTTAATGTTACATTTAGGGAGGGAACTTAGAGTCTTATAACAATAGTAGAGGTACTTCCTGATATTTTCCTATAAATTGTGAAGTAAGGGCATTTGAAAATAATAATCTGGAAAAATTCTAATATAGAATTAGTATTACTGTACAGGGTTAGTATGATTATGTACTTTTGGGAAAATTTTGATAGTACAGCTGAAACATTGAATTATCAATTGGATTTATAATCCATACCAGAGACTTGGCCTAGTGTAAAATACAAGGAACAAATGCATTTTCTAATTCTGTGAAGACAGAATTACAGATGAGAGAATACGAACTTCACAGCTGTAGGTATATTCTTATGTCTTTCACCATATGCATCAAAATTTTATAAACTATAATTTAGTTTAACCATCACAACACACAACCAACATCTTATTTTTATCCATCTGCCTACATTTTGCTTAATATGTAGCACAAATATTATGAATATACTTGTATTATTTAATAAGTAATGTCTTAGATAGTCTAAGGAGTTAATAAAAAATCTTTGCATATGTATAACTTACAAATAAACATGTTTGTTTTTAATCTTGGACAATCAAATGCCTTGGGAAATATTTAATATCATTTTCCTCCTCCCAAATGCTATCCACTGGATGATTAAAAAGTCACTAGCCAATCAGATAATAGCCATAGTTTCAGGTCTTTCAATTTTCCTCATCATCTAGAAGAGTGTGCAAGTCTATTCAAAAATAATAACTTTGCTAATTATTCAAAGTTTCAAAGATAATCATGGAAAACACATTAAATTCTTTGAAGATGATATTAAAGGATGCCCCCTGAGTAGCGGTTCTCTCTAAGCTACCCCAGTTAACTAATCAAAGCTCAAAGTTGGGTTTGTTTCCTTTCATTGTTGTTTATTCTTGCTTTTTCCCCCTTAAAGAAAAGAAACTTGAGTAAATATCAAGTCTCTCACACAATGCTGTGTGAAGAAAATAATGGTGATATTAATCATCAGAATTCTGAAACTCGAGATAGACAAATGTGTGAAGAATTTCCATTATGATTGTACAGACCTCGAAATGGTCATGTTAAGCAGAAATGGAATATTTCCATGAGTGTTACAAGCCTGGTTGTCAGAACAAACCTTTGCGAAGCAAATGACATTTGAGCCATTAATGATTCACCCTGTGGTTGTAGCATGTTCATCTATGGGATCCCAGCTTCATCACCTGTTATGTAGGAAAGTATTAACAGTTTCAAGAGAAGAACTGCAAACATTAATCTGGGCACAGCTCTTATCAGGGACTAGTAATGTTAGGAAGGCTAACTTTCATAGGGATCCTGGTACATTGCTAAACTTCCTATGTCCTAGGATATGTCTGACAATGTATACAGAGTCTCAAATGCATAAAACCCTGGATATGCTTTGAGTCTGCTGTACTCATTCTCAGCAACAATAATATGTGCAGGCACAAAATAAACTTTAGCTTATGTATGCTTAGGTTCATTTCCCATATGATATGAAGCAAATCTGTATCATTTCAGAGCACAGTAATGAATGGTGAGAATTATGATGAAAGACAGAACAAAAGTGACACATTTCATGTAGCTAAAATCAGGGAGAAGATGCCCAGATAATTTATACAATATTGATCAGTTTTAGGAAACCTCTTGTGGAGGGGTCAATGATGTTACAAGATGTTTACATTGTTTGTATCAATTATTGACATATTCTTTGAAAGTAATAAAAGCAAGTCAGTATAATGATGACATTAAATTATATTCTGATAGACAGTGTTTCACATCTGCATTCTCAGCACTAGGCAGACTGAAGCATGAAGATCACTGAGAGTCCATGGCCAGTGAGAGCTGCCTAGCTACAGGTTACAGAGTGAAACCCTCTGAGTCCTGAACCCTCAAGAGGGTGGAAGACTCAGAAGGAGGTTTGGCATTCACACAAAAGGATGCTCCAGGGGATGGGAGGGAGGAAGGCAGAAGCACCAGGAGAAGGGGAGGGAGGGAGGGAAGGGGTGAAAGGAAGCAAGGAAGGGAGGAAGTCCAATGGGGGAATGACTGGGGAAGGGAGGGGGGAAGGAGAGGGGATTCTATTGAGCTTATATAATTAGGAAAAAAATGTGGGAGAAAAATTTTTTAAAAGTTTAAAATGAATTTAATAAATTCTGTTTGGAAAGAAAAAAATTCCAGCAAGGCTGGGGAGATGGCTCAGTGCATAGAAGCACATGCTGACAAGTATAAGGATTTGTGATTGAATCTCCACATCTAAGTACAAAGCAGGTAGTAACTTCCTACAATCTCTGTGCCATGATAATAGAGACAAAGGATACCTGGAACTTGATAGCCACTAGTCTGGATGCAGGCTTAATGTGAGATCCTGACTCAAACAATTGAGGTAGAGAATGATCAAGCAGAACACCCAAACTTCGTCTTTGCTCTACATGGGTATGCAGGGGGCCTATCACACATGCATCATACAAACTCACTTCACACATACACACATACACACTCACATATATAATCAAGCAACATATTCTAAGAGATTGAGTTTTCTGCTAGTAGGGTTAATAGCTCTTGGGTAGTTCTTTACTCTTGTGGAATACATTCTTTTTCCCCCCAGTCATACATTTTTGATAGGTACCCTGGTCCTCTCCCTCCCTCCACACTTCCCCAGTCCCCCTTGCACCATTCCCCCTTTTTCCCCTTCCTTTCACTGCCTCTCTCCCCTTCTCCCAGTGCCTCTCTCTTCTCCCCTCCAATCCCCTGTAGCATCCTTTTGTGTGAATGCCAAACTTCCTTCTGAGTCCTCCACTCTCGTGAGGTGTAGGGATTCAGTGGCATAGCCCACAGCCCTTTCTTGGGTTCCCCTTCAGTATGGGAATACTATTATGACTGTTAATCCTTTGCCTTTAAGTATCCTAGTGCCTGTGATCCATACTAGACTTTGGGGGATCTTTGACATGTCAGTCATTGTGCAGGTCATGAAAAGTCAGATTATGGTTACTGTGGCCCTAACTTGTGTGGAGTATCTTGCATATCGTTGATCCTCCCCATCTTTAGGCTCTTAGAATTTTGCCACACCCTCTTCCACAAGTTTTCCTGAGCTTTAGGATGGGAAGAGATTTGGCTGGTCTGGTTCCAGGTGATTAATGTAGGGTCTTTGGTGTTTTGAATTATGGTTTGTTGTTGTTTTCAGTTTTGCTGTTCCTGCACCACCCTTGGCTCCATCTTGATTGGTATTGGAGGTCACCTCCTAACCAAAGATAAAAGGCTGTTTAAATGAAGATCTCACTGTAAGAGGAGATTCAAAGGTAAATGGAATAGGAGTAGGAGACCACAGTGAGGGGGGGGTCAGTCTCCCATTTACATACAGGATGGTTATCATCTATCTTCCAGTCTCTATAACCTCCCTGATTGGTAAGATCAAACACACTCAGTTGCAAGTGACCAGGAAGGAAAGTGAGACTGAGCTTCACCAGATGTCTCCCTACTTACTTGCAATACTTGATGGTGACCTATTTTCTCTACTGAAGCATGCTGCCCTCTCTCCTTATTTCTGGGGGGGGGCCTCCTTCCCTTTCCCTCCTGTTTATTACATTTGTGATTACTGTAGGTATTACAGAGATTTATCTTTGAATATGTCATTAAGTGGGTTTGGCACTAGGATACACCTATTAGGGAGTACATATGGTGCTTAATTTTCTGTGTCTGGGATACCTCACTCAGTATAATTTTTTCTAATTCTATTCACTTACCTGGCAAATTTCATTAATTCATCTTTTTGGATAGCTGAGTAGTATTCCATTGTGTAAATGTGCCACATTTTCCTTATCCATTTGTCAATTGTTGGGCATTTGGGTTGATTCCATGACTTTGTTATTGTAAATAGTGCTGCTGTGAACATGGTTGTGCTTGTGTCTGTAGTGAATTTTTGCTTTATGGGGGATTATTCCCAGAAGTGATATAACAGGGTCATATGGCATTTCAATCTTTAGCTTTTTAAAAAATTGCCAAACTGATCACCAGAGTGGTTGTATAAGCCTGCATTCCCACCATCAATGTAGGAGAGTTCCCTTCTCACCACATCCTCTCCAGCATTTGATGTTGTTCATATTGTGGACTTTTGTCATCCTGACCAGGGTGAGATGATATCTCAGGGAAGTTTTGATTTGCATTTCCCTGATGGCTAAGGATGTGGAGCATTTTTTAAGATATTTGTTAGACATTTCAATTTCTTGCCTGGAAAAGTTTCTTTTGAGTTCCCATGCCCATTTTTTTTAATTGGGCCATTTATCTCCTTGGTGTTTAATTTTCTAAGTTCTTTGTGCACTCTGGATAATAGAGCTGTATCAGATATGTGGTTAGTGAAGATTTTCTCCCATTCTGTGGGTTGCCTTTTTGCTCCGATTACAATCTTTTTATCTGAACAGAAGCTCTTTAATTTCATAAGATCCTGTTTGTTGAGTGTTGGTTTTATTGACTGTGCTATTGGATTTCTGTTTAGGAACTGTTGACCTAGTCCAATCAGCTTGAGGGAGTTCCCTACCCTTACAACTATGGTCTTTTTAGTCTCTGGACTAATATTGAGGTCCTTGATCCATTTGGAATTAATTTTTGTGCATTGTCACAATTACAAGTCCAGTTTTAATCTTCTGCATGTGTAGATCCAGTTTTGTCATCACCATTTGTTGAAGATGCTGTTCTTTTTCCATTGAATTTTTTGGGCCCCTTTGTCAAAGATCAAATGGCTGTAATTGTGTGGGCTTATATCTGGGTCTTCGACCTTATACATTCTTTTTTTTATTATTATTTCCGCTCATACAAACTTACCAGGTACACCAGTCTCCTCCCTCCCTCCACCTCCCCCCGAACCCCCTGTTTCCCCCTCCCCATCCCCGGTGCCTCCCCCCCCCAATCCCCGGAACATCCTTTAATGTGCATGCCAAACTCTCCTTTGGGCCCTCTTCTCTGATTAGGTGCAAGGACCCAGGGGCATTTCCCAGAACCCTTTCCTGTGTTCCCCTTAAGCATAGGAACACTACTGTGGCTGTCAGTCCCTAGCCTCCAAGGATCCTAGTGCCTTTTGTCCATGCTAGACTTTGTGGGGACAAGAATGTGTTGGACATAGCACAAAGAGCTTTGTGACAGAGAAAAATGTCTCTTTCCAAAATATATCTTTTTGCTTCCTATCCAGTAATGAAGCTCTATGAAGAAGAATAATATGTTTTGCTGTCTTTATGCCAAGATATGAGTATCTCCTGGTTATTAATATGTCAAACAAGCTATTGTTGGGTTACTTCTGTCACCTTATGAAATTATTGTTGCGTGCTCCTTTTATAATTTAAAGTCAATTTGTCACTTGCTCTTCCCAAAGTCTAAACCTGGAAGTGACTGCTGGAGAAATAGTTATCATGTGCCAAAGACGTAGACTAGAAGTAACAGGTTCCAGAGAAAGTTACTTTGTGAATTCAGTGGTCACTGCAGACTGCAGTAGCAGAGAGAAGAGCAGTCGCTCTCAATCAGCATAATCCTAATTTAATTTTCAAATAAGCCTTGAAGAAAATGGAGCCGTATCCTGGAAAATTGATAAATATTCGACTGGGGAAGGTAGCAAGAAAACAAAATGCTGACAAAGTTACAAAATAACTGCTACAGTTTTTGAATCAATGAATCTGAAGCAAAAGAGTAACCAAAATCTAGAAGAAGAAAAAAAAAGCGGAGAGGAAAACATGGTAAGAATCACATTCCTGCTAAAATAAAAGTCTCCCCCCAAGAAAATGTCCCCAATTCTAAAATAGGAAGGAGAGCTATATAAGTTATTAAACATTGCAAAAGGCACAGATGTTATTAAATTCTCAAGGGTGAAAATGGGGATCCAGGACAATCTAAATAGCAGCTGGAACTGTTGCAAATATATCACCTTGTATTTTAAGAGCCTTAGACCTTGGGTTATGAATCCCATGTATAGAAATGACATAGAGCTTAGAGCCCAGAAGAAGCAAACTATTGGATAAAGTAAACACAGATAGGGGAATAAAACAGAATCTTCCCTTTCCTAAGTTTTAAATGAAAAGATATGATAGAAAAATTCTATGGAGAGACCACTAAGAAATATACGGTGAAAAATTTATAGTGTGTGTGTACGTGTGTGTGAACACACAAGCATGTGCTTGTGCAGCAATGCGTGTGCCCTGGCTATTACATAGAGCTCAGAGGAACACTTTGGTTATTAGTCCTCTCCTTGCCCTTACTTGAGGCAGAGTTTTTTTGTTGTTTGCCACTGTGTATCCAAGGCACCTTGCCCATAATCTTCTGAGGATTCTCTTGTCTCTTCCATGTTCTTATCACAGGTACACTAGCATTGCACGTGTGCATCATCAAACCTGACTTTACATATGGAGTCGAGCTTCAATCCTCACATTGCCATGGCAGAATTAATTCTCAATGAACTATCTCCCCAGTCCCAAATTACTCTACCGTTTTCATGGCCTCTCATGTTGACACCAGAGAGCTTTTGAAAGAAATATACCATTGGTTTTAAAAAAGTCCATAAAACATAGGAGGCATTGAGTTTCCTTTAGTATTTCCCAATTTTATATTGAATTTAAGAAAAAAATGTGTTGTTGCCCAGGCAATATTTCAGCAGTTGTCTGTGTACCATATCTCAGCTAGTAAGGCACAAATGTAGGAACTTTAATTTGCATCTCCAAAGAAATTGACATGGTAGAAGAAGAAAACTGATTTCTAAAAATTGTCTTCTGACCTCTACTCACATGCTGTGGCTGGCATACATGTTCTTTCTCCTTCTCTCTCTCTCTCATAGAAAAATATTTTTAAAAGAAATATTCTTTAGTTTCATAAGATTTTTCTTATTGCCTATATACAAATGTTTATTATTCCATTGATCAGTCCTTAAGCACATATTTGTTTCTGTGTGTGTGCAAGTGTGAGTGTGTGTGTGAAGAATTCTATTAATAAAATTTTTAATGCCTATGTGATATGCTTAAATTATTCTATCATATATTTTACTCTTCTGAATTATTAGACTTCTATTGTAAGCATGTATTCTCAAGAGAATAAAAAGGATACAAATAGTCAATCTTGTAAATACTTTCTAAAGTCAACTGAAAACATTTTAAATAAAATAGCTTAAATTATATTAAAATGTAGAATTCTGCAACAAAAGAAAACAAACCAGAGTTTGTGATAGCAATATTGCATGTGGTACAGTGTGAAAAAATTAAGAACCAGAAAGACTGCAGCCCAGAAAACAAGAGCTACCATAGCAACAGCCTCAAAAGCAGGCAGTCCAGTGACCTTCCCGTGCTAGGACACTGAAGTTCTCACAGAAGAATAGAATGACACCAGATGAATACAAAAGGCATCTGCCAGGCCCTTGAGACAAGCTTGGAAAATGGAGCACTGTGGAAAACTAGCTAAGATTGGAAAATAATTGTCACTTTCCCAGTAAGGTTGGTAAGAGATGCTGTTGAAGGAATGGGTGTGCACATGCACTCTCTCCAACTCTCAGATCCTCCAACAGCTAAGTTTTGCAATCTTCACTTCATTTGTCCAAGAAACCAGGATATGGAGTTATGCCTTTCTTTGAGAGAAGTCCTTTCTAAAGTTTTTGTGCAAAAAATCATTTTAATTATTTATAAATATAAAATTTTAAATAGATTATTTACAGCTGACAAACTGGTTAGGATCCGGTGTGTAGTTAAGGCAGGCTTCTTGGATACACTTTAGTCCATATTGAATTAAAATATGATGAAAAAATTATGAAAAAATAAAATATGCATAGTGTTTTCATGTATTCCTGGCTGCCTACGTGCAGAATAGTAGAGGACTTCACTGAATACATTTGTTCTTGTTTAAATATTGATATCAAGATAGACTCCTTGCTAAGTAAACTGCAGCATGAGAATATGAGTTTGAATATCCAGAATCCACATAGAAAAAAACAAATTAGCAAGACATGATAGTGCACATCCATAACTCCAGCACTGGGTTGAAATAAGCTATATCAGAAGCATGCTGGTTAACCATTATAGCTTAATGAGAACTCACTGTTCAGTAAAGAACTCTGCCTAAGATACTTCTGCTGCTGCTGCTGCTGCTGCTGCTGCTGCTGCTGCTACTACTACTACTACTACTGTTAATAATGTGAACTGTATAAGACATTCAACAATATCCTTCACAGGTCTATGTACATACCAGCACACACACGCACATGCATAGTTGCATACACAAGTGTACATATAACCATACATACAGAAAGTACAAGCAAGGAAAATTCAATTCTTAGCTCACCCCTATTTTTAACTTGAAATGACTTGAAAGCAGATTTTTTTAAATGTACAATGTGATTAATAAGTCAGGGGAATCAGACAATACTGAAGCTGACCAGGTCATAGATTTTAATTATATCATAAATATGTGTATTTTTCTAAAATAAATTATATAATAAGAACATCTTTTTGTTTCACTCATTGAAATCTTTTTAGTAGCTACATTTTATAACAGTAACTAAACACACGCATGTATGCACAAGCATATGAACACATACGCATGCATGTACACACACGCTCACACATACACACATCTGACATGTTTCTAATATATTTGGATATGAGACCAACAAAAGTGTGTAAAATATCTTATAATGTTTATTTTTTATTTATTTTTATTTCCACTCATACAAACTTAACAGGTACACCGGTCCCGTCCCTCCCTCCACCTCCCACCCCCCTGTGCCCCCTTCCCTTCCCACTTCCCTCCCCATCTCCCAGTGCCTCCCCCTCCCATCCCTGGAGCATCCTTTAATGAGCATGCCAAACTCTCCTCTGGGTCCTCCTCTCCGGTGAGGTGCAAGGACCCCGTGGCATTTCCCAGAACCATTTCCTGTGTTCCTTTAAGCATAGGAACACTACTGTGGCTGTCAATCCCTTGCCTCCCAGGATCCTAGTGCCTTTAGCAAACGCTAGACTTTGTGGGGTCAATAGTAGGTTGGATATTGTGCAGGGCATGCAAAGTCCAAATGTGATTGCTTCGGCCCTAACTTGTGTGGAGTATCTTGCATATCATTGCTCCTCCCATCCTTGTTATAATGTTTATTTTTAACGTTCTTCCTGTTTTGTATAGTTAGTCTAGCCCCAACAGGCAATGCAAGCTTAGCTGCATTGCTGCATTATTCTGGCGGCCTCCTTGACTTGACTCAAAGCTGTGCCATGTTGGCAACCAGGCAGTGCCCACCACAACTTGCAAACTGACTGAGCTGCTTATGCACACTCAGTGGAATGAAGACAGTAGAACTTAAAATGAAATATGCAAATAAAACACTTATACACCAAGGAAGAATGAAAGATTTTTATGTTCAAAATTATAAAATAACAGACAGCATAAGCATGCATAAAACCAATTATATTGTTTCTTCAATGTGGTGAAGACAAAATAATAGAATCTGGGATATTAATTCCTATCTGAAATGCTGAGCTAAGTAGACAAGGGAAATTTCAATTTTTTTATTATCTTGGGATTGTTTACAGTAGTAGAAAAATGTAAGATATGTATTCATGCATTACACAGGCTTAATTTGAGGGAAAGAGCCCCCAACAATTATATGTGGTTAAAAAAAAAGAAAAAGCAGAAATTTTAATTTTCCCTGCTTTACACCAAGTAAATCTGAAAGGAAAGAAATAATAGATATTCCATCCATGTGCTTTTTTGAAACAAAACTTTGTAATATTAAAAATACACACATTCTTTTTTTCTTTGTTCCCTTATCCCTTACTAAGTCCTATCCTTTTTCTTCCCTCACCTTTAAGATTTCTCTTCTGTAATTTCCTCATTTATCTATACTATTTTGTTTCCAAAATAAACAAGGCAAGGGGATCATGGATCAATAACCTCACCTGCTTACAAACTTTGTAAGCTACAACTGGTAAGAAGGATCTAGTGAAGCAACAGTGGTATCTAAGATCCATGAGTAACCAATTACTCTCTAAATGGGTTCTAACAACCTCCACCTCCTTTATTATCAGAGAACACATTTCTGGTACTGTAAACCTATCCAAACAACAGTGAAAAGGGAGAAAATAGATGCTAGACATGAACAGATGTCTTAATGTTAACTATAAATACTTGATAAAAATTACCATCTAAACACATCTTACTAATTATGCGCTTGGATAAGAAAAGTTCTCTCAGCACTTAACCAGTATTGGCATTATTGCAATGGAAGATTCACCACACTTCTGCCATAACTGTGGCAGAAAACCACACTTGGCCAGCATGCAGAGTATTGGTGACCCTGGAATGCTCAGAACTAATCTGAACTTCAAAATTTATCCCAACCCAAGACTGAGGGAACTTTGGGGAAGAGGGCAAGATTGCAAGAGCCTAAAGGTTGGGAGATATGCTGCCCGCCAGGGCACCCAGTTACAGCAGGGCTATTGCAAACAGCTCATTGCAATAAAATCCCCAGTAAGGATCTCCAGTAAGGATCTCAGGAAAAATAACTATATTTTTAAAATAATTATTTATTTACATGTGTAAGTGTGTGTGTGTGTGTGTGTGTGTGTGTGTGTGTGTGTGTGTATGTTTGCGTCAGAGGGCACTCTGGATTGTTCCACTTCCTTTTGTCTTTGCTTTGGGATTCCCAGACTCTGCCTTATAGAATATGTAAAATACATATTACAGTCAATTCTGCCTGGCATTTTTACATGGGAGCCGTGATCCAAACTCAGGTCCTTCTGCTGGGAAAGGCAGAGTCTTAATCCCTGAGCCTTCTCTCTAGACTTAAGAAATTGACAGTTGAATAAATAATAATAAAAAACTTTAAAAAAAAAAAAGAAATTGCTACACTCAGAAAGAACCTCTGGGGCAGGTACTGGACAAAATAAGGGGGTGCCTTCTCAAGTTGTGAGTTTGTCCTGAAGGATCACTTATACTACCACTAAAACAGTGATTCCTTACTAGCACAGTCACCCCAAAAAGAACCCTTTGATACACACATGCAGAGGGACAGGAGTGTGGGAGTGGTAAAGGAAGGGGAGGTGAGAAAAGAAGGGGGTGTGGAAAGAGAAGGGAGAGGGTAAAGATATAAATTCATTTTACTCCCATTAATTAAAAATACACTTTCTGAAATGCTAATTTTGCAGATTTGGTGATTAATTCACTGATGTTGAAAATATAAAATAAATATATTTGTTAGAAAAAAATTATTTCTCTGTTGTACATTTAGCATAAATATTTACGGGAATTTGCATGGATGCTTTCAAATGGTTATAGAAAGAAAGAAACTTTGAAAATAGAGATGTGTATGCCATCATCAGCAACTGCATGTCAATTTCAGCACACACAATTTAGTAGTACCACATAAGCACTTAGTCCACAGCTAAAGCTACCTCTCCAAACTAGATTCATAAATACTTAAGACTTTTTGGTTTCTGCTGTTATTTATACATTTATTTATCACTGAATTAATTTGAGTCTTTTTAATGAACTTAGGACGTTACTACAAATATGAGAAAATATACATGGTTTATACTCTAGAAGAAATCCTAGAGTTTGGCTCAGCTGGGCTGCTGTGCCTTCCACATTAATTTCTCATTGCCGCTTCAGACCAACACACACATGCTTAGACCTGATCTAAGCATATGATGGTCCTTGAACATGGCCTCATCTCTGGGCCTCCTATCTCTGTTTATCCCACTACATTACTTTCCATCTCACTTGTGTCTGGAAACTATAAAATTTAGACAAGCTTAGTATTAGTAATTGTAGGTAAAGATGTAGATTAATAAGGACAGATCATGATTTTAACCTTATCAAACCATTCTTTATAATAACCATTCCTTAATAATCATGATGATGATGATTGGTCACTGGACAGAAACTTTGCTTCCTCACTAACTGCGAAAATCTATATTATCTCCACGAAGTGTTGAACTGCTTAGAATGAAATGGAAGCTAATCCAAGGATAAAAGGATCAAAGAAAAAGTAATATTGGGACTTGCAAAACATCATTATTAATGTAGGTCAAATGATTTTATGTAGCAATACTCATGTAAAGAAAGCTCAATATTGAATTATGAGAAGACCATCAATTTAAAGTATATCCATATTTTGGACTCAGCTGTGTTTCCATAAGGTATTATTTTCCTTCTCTTTGTATGTGTACAATTTGAATATGATTTCTAAGATTCAGCCTTCTTAGTGATATATTTTTCCTAATCTCTTGAAGATCATCTGGGGGTCTAAATCTTCATTATGATAAATTACCAGAAGAGGCTTATGACTCAGGTTAGGCAAACATAAAGATCTATGTGTATATACATATATGTGTAAGTACACACACACACACACACACACACACACACACACACACACATACATCACATTGGATGATAAGAGGCTAAATAAAAGATTCCACTTCAAACTGTGTCATGTAGAAATTCTCTTGGAGCCCAGTATTTCAATCTTCATAATGGTGCCATGGCTCAGGAACTGATTATCAGAATATGATAATTCAAGAAATTAAGGAACACATGCCAGCCACTTTCCCAGCGGGTATTCATTCCAACAGAACGGCAGGCACAGCTGGTCTGCACAGCACAAGTACAGACCCAGCACTAGGTCCCACTTCACAATCACTCCACAGTATATCAGTGATTTCACCACTCAATCTTTGCAAAATATTATCTTTTAAGAAAAAAAATTTTCCCTCTGGGCTACTGTTTCAATTCTGCATTGGGGTATACAAAAGTTTTACAAGAAATATATCATGTTGTATGGTTTCATGATATTAATTAAACATGCTGGAAATTTTGAGTACTTATTTTTAATTCAAGATGGTCAATCAATAAATTCAGGCTTTCCCTATGCTTACTTTTACCTTATCAGTTTTCTTTGTTGCAAAATATCATTTTTTTCTTGCCATTATCTATCATAAAATCTATAGATGTTAAATGACAGGTACTTATTTATGTAGTCTTCTGATCTTATTAGCTGTGAAAATGATTTGTCATTCATTTTTAGGTGAACCCTTAATCATTTCAAGAGGGAAAGATAGGAAACCACTAGGAGTTAAAGCAGCTAGAAATGTTTTGAGGCAATAGTTATTATATTCACTAAGAGGAAAAAGAGTCCTTTATTAATTAAGCCAGTGATTCATGCCTCAAATGTCTCTGGATACTGAGCCTCAACAATTTTGGAGTTTATACAGGAAAAAAAACACAAAAATCACAATAGTAGTTGCACCAGATTTAGGTCAGAAGGACCTTGGGGCTTTGCATGTATTTTGGTTATATACAGAAATAGTTTTGATTTTACACCCTGAAGTTATTTTGGTTCTATACCTAGGTTTTGGTCAGGGTCATAATAAGTCCCAAATGTGCTGGCAAGAGACTTAAGTATATAGCTGCCTAGGAGAGAGGGTAGTTGCAGTTGAAAAATGTCTGAGCAGGCAAAAAATTTAATCAGGAGTTAAATCAGGATAAAATGGTGTTCTCTGTTACCTCAGAATGAATTTTTCAATTTTAAAATTTGCAAGATAGTTGACGAATTCAGGCCATAAATCTTCAAATGCCTTTGCATTAGCTGAGGTGTGAATTTATCATATAAAACTCCCTAGACCTCCATTTCAGAGTTCAACAGAGGAACTGCTTGATGAGGATATGGTAAAAGAAAGGAGGTGAGAAAAACACATGCTGAGGTAGCTTGACCCATAAGAGTTGACTCAAGGGTGGTAATCCAGATTGGCTTGATTTCTGATGGCTCATAATGTGTAAATATTTCCTCTTGACTCAGTATCTCTAGATACATAAACCTACTGGATATGGCAAACACTCCTCCTCTCTTGACATGAGAGCTATGGATAAAGACAATTTGTTCCAAGACACAACCACCTCTTCTTTGTGTGATTTTATGCCTTTGAAGTTTTAGTTCATCTCCCCAGTTACAGGTTTCCTTAAAATGGGTACAAAAATAACTTAAAAAGCTTTTCTGAAAGTAAATGAAATACACATGCAAAAGACATGACCCAATGTTTCTTGGTCAAACATGCATGTGTCATGATATGTGACATATGACACACACAAATGTGTCATGTAAGTTTGCCAGCTACAGAACCTGTCTGCTGTAACAGTCTCTGGGCCCACAGAGACCCTTAGGGATAGAGATAAGCTGGTACAGAGTCAATGGCACAGACCCCAGAAGTCAGGCAAGTGGCAAAGTAGGCTCTCAGACTTGCAGGCTTCTTTATTGTAAATATCAGGCTGCTTATATATCCCACCCAACATCGCATAAGTCCCAGTGTGAGCTTTTGCTGAGATGTTCTGTCTGGGTTGGTCCTCTCAGCCAGGCGGTTTGACGTCAGCATCAGGTGGGGCAGCAGGTGAAGCTTGGGGAAGTTGCATTTGGGCATACGGCCCATACAGATCATCCCTGAGTGGCATGCTCCCCAGGTAAGTACTGATTGATCAGAGACCTTAATAAAGGCCTGCCTGGTCCATTCCCCCTACATATCCATCCTTTTTATTTATTTTTGACAGCCAGCAGGACCCAGAGTTCTTTGCTTTGACCTTGTTGACCCTGCCTCAGAGGGCGTCCAGCATGATGGACTGTGCCTGCCTTAGGTTGTCCTGTCTCACAAGGATCTTACCCGTCATTGGCTACAGACCCTTGTAGGACCTCTCCTCTGGAAGGCATGTCAGGATATGTGGATAGTAGACTAGACCAAGGCCTGACAATTCTCTGCAATCCAA